>JAJEJO010004352.1:63020-134813 GCA_020662805.1 Glaucomys volans
GGAGCAGCACACCCCACCTGAGGAAGGGCAGACCCCGGGAAGAAGCCAGATCTTCTTTGGGGAAATCCAAAGCAGATTCTGAGCCGCACACCCAAGCCCAGGGCTCCCCTCTCCCATTCTAGCACCAAAACCACACACTCGCTCTCTGCAGCACCAGGGGCCACGGCAAGGGGGGGCCACGGCAAGGGGGGTGGCCATGGCAAGGGGGGGGGCCACGGCAAGGGGGGGCCACGGCAGGGGTGGGGGCCATGCTTATTTCTGTCCCTGCCCACTTGCTAATGTTTGCTTTCTGTTTATTTTTTCCAGGCCCGTGATGTTACCTCAGGTCCTAGAAATGTTTATGAGCTACCTTCCTGGGGACGTCAGAAGGGGACATCCTGCTACTGCAGCCAGGCAGCTGCTTACCCCAGCTCACTGCGACCCTGGTAGGATTTCCAGCCCTCTCCAGGGGAGACCACACCTGGCAGGTGCACAGGCCACACCCACCCAAGAAAAATCACCAATTGAGCCTGCCTGGCAGTTCCCCAGCCTCTCCAGGTGACAAAGCCAGGGGCCTTGGTGACGTCCTCTCTGATTACCTGCAGCTGCCACTTCAAAATAATAGCCTCCTGCTAGCGAGCAGCAACTCCACGGGACTCAAGTCCATCCCAAGTCTGAGGGCCGAGGTGCCAGTCAGCAGTTGCCAGGCAACGTGCACAGCATTGACAGAGGCTCTAGCAACCAACCCATGTGGCTCTGCAATATTAAAACCTGGGAGAAGGCAGGCGGCACCGGAGACTTCTGCAAAAGGTTCTAAAGGAGCCCTAACTTGCTTTTCTGTTTTTCAAAATGCCAATTGTATCCAGAGCTCTAGTCAAATGGTTTGCAATTTAAAGAAGAAGGCAGAACAAATACAGTTCACGGTGACAAAGGAAGGCTCTGGGCTCAGAGAGCTCGCCACCGTGCAGGCGGTTTGTACGCACTCGCCTGACTAAGTGTAGAGGAGGTAGAATCTGCAGGCCCACTGCCTCCACCCTGGCAGGAGCGCTCTGCTGCCAACCACGCAGACTTCGCCCAGGGAAAGGAACAACAGGCTGGGAGGAGTTCCTGACCCCTGGGGCAGTTCAGGGGCCCACACAGCACAGTGGACTACTCAAGGGACAGGAACGGGCCTTCGGCCTGGTGTTTCTAGAGTAGTCCTGGCTGGCAGTATCTCAGAGCCACAGTGGCAACTCTGTCCTGTGCAGAAGCCTGCCAGCCTGAGCTTAGAGAGGTGACCTTTGCCTCTTGCTATGTTCTGCCCTCTCTCAGAACATGCAGTGCTTTGTCACTGTGGTGGCCAGCGTCCAGGATGGTACGAGCAGTCAACATCCCCCCAAGACACCGCTCCGGGTCAACACTCACATCTGTGGCTGCACTGCTGATGCCTGGGGATCAGGAGGTTCCCTGAAGAGCAGGAGAGCCAGAGGAGACGGGCCTCAATGAGACACCCACATCCCCCCCACACCCACATGGGCACACATACACCTCTCAGGCCACCTCCACCACTTCCAGCACACTCTTCACAGCACAGTTTGCCTATTTTACACATCTACTCAATTGTAATGAAAGTATTCAGGAATTTCTTTTCTTTGATGCTTTGTCCTTCTTAGCAATGACCAACTCATGTATCCTCCAGGACATCAGAAAACCAGATGGAAAGGTCAATAACACCCATGTACCACTGTTAAATTGCAATTTATAATGTGCAACAGCAAATCTTTTATGCAAAAAAAAATCTAATAGCTTTGTGGTAGGAACTGTCTTAGTCTGTTTTCTGTTGCTATAACTGAACACCTCAGACTAGGTGACTTACAAAGAACAAAGGTTTATTCAGCTCATGATTCTGCTGCAAGAGTCAATATAAAGAGGCTACAAGTAGTAGGGGCCTTCTTGCTGGTGGAGTCTCTCTGCAGAGTCCTGAAGTGGTACAGGGCATCACATGGTGAGAGGAGCACATACAAGAGAGCCAAGCTGGCTTTTATAACAGACCCACTTGAGGTCAACTCATTAACACAGGAATCCATGAATAGATGGATCCATTCATAAGGACAGAGTTCTCATGACCCCATCATCTCTTTCAGGTCTTCTGCTCCCACCTCTTAATACCTCACAATGAAGATTAAATTTCAACAAATTTTAAATTTGTTTTAATTAGTTACACATGACAGTAGAATGCATGTTGACACAACATACATAAATGGAATATAACTTCTCATTCTTCTGGTTGTACACGAAGTGGGACGACACTGGTCATGTAGTCATATGTGCACATAGTCATTCTACTCTCCTTCCAACCCCCACACCCCCTCCCCTCCTTTCATTCCCCTCTGTCTAATCCAAAGTACCTCTATTCTTCCCTCCCCCTCCCCCTTATTGTGAATTAGTATCCCCATATCAGAGAAAACAAATGGCCTTTGGTTCTTTGGGATTGGCTTATTGTGCTTAGCATGATATTCTCCAGTTCCATCCATTTACAAGCAAATGCCATAATTTTATTCTTCTTTAAGGCTGAGTAATATTCCATTGTGTGATATACCACATTTTCTTTATCCATTCATCTGTCAAAAGGCACCTAGATTGGTTCCATAGCTTAGCTATTGTGAATTGAGCTGCTAGTAATATTGATGTGGTCATGTCACTGCAGTATGTTGACTCTAAGTCCTTTAGGAGTGGGATAACTGGGTCAAATGGTAGTTCCATTCCAAGTTTTCTGAGCAATCTCCATACTGCTTTCCAGAGTGGTTGCACCAATCTGCAGTCCCACCAGCAATGTATGAGTGTACCTTTTCCCCCACATCCTCGCCAGCACTATTGTTGCTTGTATTCTTGATAACTGCCATTCTGACTGGAGTGAGATGGAATCTTAGAGTAGTTTTGATTTGCATTTCTCTAATTGCTAGACATTTGGTGGGAACATTTAAACTACAGTAACCTCTTCAGGCCCTGGGTTCATTTTATTAAAGGGACTGGAATGTACCAGGTCTCAGGTGGCTTCTATTTAGTCTCATCTAATGCTCAGTAAAACCAGCAGTGAAATAACTGGCGACTCTCCAAGTTGCAGGTGAGAAAATGGAGCATCTGAGAGATTCCACAACTTGTCTAAGAACCACTACAAACCCTCAGTGGGACAAGGTTTGTCCACCTGACCTAAATGTGAGTGTCCTCCTGACGGCAGCTGCCTCCAAGAAATCTGGCCTGAGGATTTGGGGACCCATCAAGTCCAGGCCCTTTTGGGCTGGCAACCTGGCAGCATGCATCAAAAACCTTCAAAATGCTCATTCTTCTGCTTTAGACATTCCAGCACTCCCCTGAAACAGCGAGGGAACATTCTACAGGCCCATCAACTCGGCACACAGCCACATGAGGGAATGTCACGCATCACTAAAGATCAGTACTCCCCCCAAAATCATGCCATGGGAAGCATTTATTGACATGGGAGAATGCCCACAATGCACTGCAAGGGAGAATGGAGGCTGTGGCAGGGAGTATGGACCCCCACTCCCACAGATTCTGCTTCAGAGGCTAGGCTGGGGCCAGAGAGTCCTACATTTCTAAGAAACTCCAGGTGATGCCAACAATGCTGCCCAGGTACCTTCCGTGATGAGCATACTACAAAACGGTGTGTGCAGTAAGAACCCATTTTAATTTGTTTAAAAGTCTCTGAGGTCTGAGGATGGAGCTCAGTGGGAAGGTGCTTGCCTAGCATGCGCAAGGCCCTGGGTTCCATCCTCGGCACTGCAAAACGCCAAAAAAATTTCTTAATGCACAGAAGGGACAAAGAAAGGACCCCAAGATGCAAACTGCCTTTGAACTTTCTTGTTGTGCTTTTTTATGTTTTGAACCTTTCCTGACCGGACAGGTGATCTGTTCAGAATTAGAAGTTCCAGTCACTTTCTGTGAAGACAAGTCCATGTGATATAGAGAGATGGGGATTTGGGGCCTGGGATTTGGATGAGTTACTGGCCATCTCTGAGGCTTGGTTTCCCACTTGGAAAGCCCTAAGGAGGCTGTAAGGACCACCGGGATGTTCTGTGTGGGCTTCTACCCAGAGCCTGGCACACAGAGGGGACTCTCAGGGTCAGGCCCTGCCCCCTCTACAGCTGGAAACAAGAGCTCATGTCTAGGAGAAGAGTTTCTGTTGTTTCCCCAGAGATTTTTGCATTGGTTTTCTTATTGGTCCTGGCACCATCTCAGCAATGGAGAGCTGGGGAGCTGCTGTCAAGGTAGAGATGTAGGGCACTGAATTGCAAGGGAGGCAGCCAGCTCGCACAGGCTGTAGGGCTTCTGTCCCAGAACAGGGCTTCCCCTCTTGGCTCCATTACTGTGAGTTCCCTCCCACATCCCCTGACACACACAGGGCCACAAATGGCTGCACTCTGAACTGAGGGCAGGAACAGCTCCCTGAGCTGAAGTGGACTGGGATGGGGATGCAGAACTCTGGTGTCTCAGGCCCTCCAGGACACAGGCTGGGGGAGCCCCACACTGCATGCCAATTAGTCCTCCCATGCCTCTGAGGGTAACCCCTTGCTTGCTGTAGGATTTTAAGGACATCACAATGTGCTTTAACTTGACAAGTTGTTTAACTCCAGAAGAGAGAGGTTTGCTTTCTTAAGTTCTTTTCAGTTGCAAAGTCAGCTAAGCACAACAGTTATGGTCCCAAAGACTGAATAAGTACTGAGATCATTTAGACCAGCTGTTTCCAATGATCAAACTGATTTGGCTGGCTCTGAAATCTGCCCCTGGCTGTGGGTTGTTCAGGGTTAACTTTACTATTGATGCGGCCCCGTTACATCCTTCTCTTGCTTAATATCTCAAAGTGAGGTTTTAAAGAACCCAGTGGCCCTCATGGATTACACTGCTATCTTATCAAATCCAGAAAGAAACAGAAAGAACAGCCATAGGACACTATGCTACGCTGACAGTTTCCCACAGTTCTCTCCAGTTGAGCATAACTCAGGCGGGACATCAGGAACCCTGGGAGCAATGCCCTTGCTGGGAGTCAGGAAGCAGCCCTGAGCACTTATGTGGCCACACGCAGTCAGACACTGTCAGATGCCTGGCACTTCCTCCCAACTCCCAGCATGCAAAGAGAAGTCTCAAGAACTTGGTCCTAAAGATGGTGCCAGTGTTCTGGCCCCTTCTAAAGCCTTCCAGAAATCCATGCTGTGGAAAGAGGGGCTACCAGGGTTCCTTGGGTGATTCTTGGACAAGGGCTGACTCCACCTGCAGTGCCTGCTGTTCTGACCTGGGGTTGGCCTGCCCTGGTCACCCCATCACCCCTTTAGAAATAGCCCAAGGCACAGGTGACAAAGACACTGGTGTTTCCTGCAGTGAAAAGCTCATCCTTTCTACTGACCACTGCAGCACTACTTCCAACTGGAGTCAGCTTATTAAGGTGACCCTGTCCCTTGGACCCCCAAGCAGGAAGGCAAGGCATCTTCCCCAAACTACCCACCATGCTGCCATGGCCCAGGCCGAGCTATTCAACTTGTTCTTCGTTTCACTCCCACCCAGAGCCCACGTGCTTCAGGGGCAATCATGGCACGTACACACACGTGTAGGAATGCCAGGCAAGCGACATTCCCCAAAGGGCTGTGTCCCTCTACACAGTGGCTAGGTCCCCGGTCATGTGCACCACAAATTGCAGGAGAGTGTGGACCGGTCCCTCACTCAGCAGATGAAGATACAGCTGCAGAGAGAAACACCACTGCTCACTCAGGTTCATGGTTAATTAGCAGCAAAAAAGGCACAACTCAACAACAGGCTCCTGACCCCCAGATTCCTGCTCCCCTGCCACAAGATGCAGCTCCACCTGATCAACAACTCCCGACATTGTTCTCCCCAGTGACAGCTGCCAGGCTTGTCAGTCATTCCATGAGGTGAGAGGAGGTTGTCTATCTCTGATGGGGAAGAAGGACGGTCCCGCTGACAGAGTGAGCAGGAGAGAACAGAACAATCCTGGAACAGCAGGCTGTCAGCCAATGTTCTATCAGCTGGCGGCGCCGTGCAGAACTGAGCTCAGGAATCTGGCGGCCTGATGAGTGAGACACACGTCGAGAGATGAGTCAAGGTGGAGGCATAGGAATCACTGGGAGATGGTAGGTTGCAAGAGACTAAAGAAATAGACTCCAGCACCAAAGACAGAAATAGAGCCAGTATCTGCATTTATAAAACATAACTATGTCAAGAACCAGTCAGCTAATGAAATCGTGCACTTGTCCCTGGTAGGCTAGTGCTCTGTAAATCAGATGGCACAGAGGCCACCAATCTGCCCTCGTGGGCATGCATGATGCTGTCTGCTGTGGATAATTGTCAACTGTTCCTGTTCATTCACCTCTTGGGCAACTCCCAAATTTTCCATCGGCCAGCATAACCCCACGTTAAGCCGTGAGCCTGCAAACTGGCTCACACTCGGGAGCAAAAGCCATGGTCCTCCAGCGATCTCCTGGACCTGGGAGAACACTTAGGTTTTAGAGATAGAAGTAAAGATTCACAAAATTAGGAAGTTATTGAAAACAAAATGTATGCCCGCACCTGTTTGCCCCTATTTTTTTAGTTGTGAGTAAAAATACAGGTAATATTTTAATGCCCTGTAAGTCTAAAATCATCTTGAAAATGCATTAATTTAGTTTCCATTTTAACTTAAAATAATTAAGACTACCAGTATTAATGCACCACACAGCTTAAATCTGTTATTTTTTCTTTCACTTTTCCATTTTGTTACAAGCTATTGATGTTCAAGGGTTTTGTTTTGTTTCGTTTGTTTGTTTTTGCCAATAGCTTAGCAAGGTTCAGGCTATCTGGAATTCAGCTTGGTGGTCACAACCCTGAGGATGTGTTGGACCAGAATACACATAATATCCTTAAATGAATTCTAAGTCTAGTCTTTAAAAGTTTTCACTAACTACAGCTTCTGCTTTTAGAGACAAGGCACACTTGCTAATTGCCCATGACCTGTCCTTGGCAGACATCAATAATCAATCACAGCCACATTCTCAGGATTGCTCACAATACGATACTTACTGCTAGCTGCTCAGATCTGCACTCACCTGGAAGCCTGCTGCTGACATTAATAGAAACAGAATAAATGTGTAGAACTGGGTTCTAGGCCTGGCTCTACCACTAACAAGCTACTAACAAGCTGAGCGATGTGTAACAAGTCACTTTCCCTTTGAGCCTCAGCTGTGATGTAAATGACTTGGACTGTTATCTAACATGCCATCACATGATCTCTGAAAAATGACGGTCTGTACAATTGGCACAAACTTCTTTTTATGTAAAGATGTTGTAGTTAGCCAACATATAAAACATGTTGGAGCTGAGACCAATATACATTTTCAAAATCTAGTCCTCGAATGTTTGTGATTCAGAAAATGAATGGCCTTGGTAATACCCCAGAAAGCAGGTCTGTCTTTCCAGCCACCTGCCCCCACACAGCCACGCCTGAGGCTCTACACATCTGTTTCCTGAGGAAATGTGCACCCGTTGCCCCATCCACACACAGCAGCAGCTTGTCCCAGCACCCTGGTCCCCAGGGCTTCCCCTCCCCACACCCTTCCTCTGAGCCCCTGCCTGTTCACTACAATTAGCTTGTATCCGTCTCTCTCCTGGACTTTTGAGCTTCCTTGAGGGCAGACACTCATTGTTGACCTCTTTGTATTCCTAATGCCCACACACAGAGGGGGCTCAATAAATACTTTGTGAATGAGTGACCCTTATCACTGAGGTTTATAAAACCCAAGGAGAACATTCATCAGGTAACAAACCTGGGCTCACTTTTTAAAAAAAATTTTTTTTAGTTGTAGATGGACATAATACCTTTACTTGTTTATCTTTATGTGGCGCTGAGGGTTGAACCCAGTGGCTCACACGTGCTAGGCAAGCACTCTACCACTGAGCCACAACCCCAGCCCCAGACTCACTTGAAAAGAGTCTTTTCTGTGTTAACTTTCTTCTGAAGATCTAAAGGGAAAAAAAAAAAAAGAAAAAAAAAAAGCTCCCAAGCAGTTGATTTTATTGGAGCCATTTGGTATGATTCTCTGACAAAGTGCCCCTGTGTGATTCAGATGCGGGGGCTGGTTTGGTTTGACAGAAATATCTTCCTCTTTTGTAATTCCGAGACATTGCATTTGGAGAGTGAGGACATGGAGCAATGTGGGAACACATGGGGCCCATTATGCGAAGACACCTAATATTCTAAATCATTACAGCTGTGCTATTTCAGAGACCTGAAAAGGACAGCAAAGTCCCCACTTTCTTAAATATTTCCATAGGGTGGGCACAGTTTACAGATGCCCATACCATTTGGCACTTACATTGCCCCCTGGGTCATGGTTGGCCTCCTCAAGAAGACTGTTAGGTCCTCCAGGGCAGTACCGATAAATCTGATGCATGCCCTGATGTTGAGTACACAGTAGGTGCTTAATAAATGCATAGGTATTCATTAGTGCAACACAGTAACCTTGCGATCCCCTTATTGGCAAGGGTCATTGCAGATGGAGCAGTGGGCAGGGTCCTGGAGTCCCTGGGGAACACTGCCAGTGCTCCCTCCCCCGCCTTGGCAGGCAGGATCCCGCCAGCAAGCAGGGGCCCCAGGATTTCTCACACTTCACTCTTCCAGCAAGACAAAGCAGGACAATGATGGTGGCAGCTTACCCCGTGCCAGGGACTGTTCTAAATAGTCGATATACGTTTATTCCTTAAATGGAAGTTGAGCTGAGCATTATGCGCATTCCATTTAAGCCAGGAGGCAGTCATTTATCAGAGGCTGTCAGGTTGGGGGTTTATCTCAGTGATAGGTCCATCCCCAGTATGGGAAGAGGGAGATAGACAAAGACAGAGTCACTGGGTGGCAGGTGGGACACACAAGAAGCAAGGGTACGGCGGGGAGGCAGTCCAGGGTCTCCTGGCAGCCTGAGCCCTGAGGGCCAGGGGACTCCTGTTTCTGAGTGTGTCTGCAGGTGCCTGCTCCAGAGGGAGTGACAGGATTCCAGCTCTCTGACCTGAGGCGGGCGAGGAGCCCCCCAAGGCTCTCTCCCATGCGTCCATGGAGTCCAATTTCCAGCTCAGGGCAAGGGCCTGAGATGGAACTCCACCCAGAATGCAAGGAATGCTGGCAGAAACTTGAGGGGCTGGGCTCCTAGGAAGTCTGGGGTGCAGAAGCTCACAGGTGCTCTTGACTGTACTGGGTGAATTTGATGCCTCCACCTCCTTCCACCAACTCTGCCCCTAGGGCTGCAGGAAACATGCTGAGTGTTCTCTTCAAGCTCAAGGTCCTGAGAGGCAAGCCCACCCACAGGTCCTGGCTGACACATTTGATGAGGTGGACTTGACACTCACTGGCCTTAAACCAAGTGGACAATCCTGTGTCTGGAGAGGCAGCAGCATGAACTTGAGTCCCTGATGATGAACTGGACAACAGGCTGATGTACCCACCGACCGGCCAGGGGAGACTGCAGAGGCCTTCTGTAGGGAACGCCAGCGTCCTTGCCATTCAAATAGTCTGCCACTCAAAGGCCTGGGCTTCATAGCCTCAGTGCTCCCTGCACGCCGGTTAGAGGCACACACTCTCAGGCTCCACCCAGATCTTGGGAATCAGCTCCCACTCTCAAGACCCTGGGGTGATTCCTCCGCATATTGAAGTGTGAGAACCACAGCTAAAATCAGCTGGACTCAGGGGGCCCATGTACCTAATTTTAAAACCCCCAGGTGACCTCTAAATGCCGTCAGGGTTGACATCCCTGTTCCAGAGACAGGTCAAGTCTTATGGGTATGACCCTCATGTCATCAGGTGAGCCTTCAGTTGGGCACCAGGGGGAACATGCCCCATGTATATAAGCGTGTTCACCTGCAGGACAAGAAGCTGCCACAAGTGTGGTACCTGTGCCATCCGGCAATGGAAGCCAATCATGCCAAGAGGGACCTACCTGGTGGTGGAAGCTGGGCACACAGCATCACTGGGGGAGGGGAGGGACCCTTCCGAGTTGACCCAGCCCACTTCTGAGAGGTGACTCTTAGAATACAGGCTTAGTTAGCCCAGAATATCCACCTTCTAGGCATGGCTGGGCTGCATCACCTGGAGTTCCTAGAGAAGGGCCACCTACTCTCCAAACCCTGGGTGAGGGTCTAGAGTGGTAAGGACAATTAATCTAAAACAGAAAATGGGAGCAGGATGGGGAGCACACAGTTCCACGTCTGATGTACACAGTTGCCACAACAAAGGTTTCCGTAGAGTTGCTGAAATAAAGGAGAGCTCAGGGCTACAGCCTCCTGGAGACAAGAACTCATCCAGGGGGTATCTGAGATGACTTGGGCTGCATTCCACTCAAAATGGGTGGTGAATCAGCTGCCCCACTCCCAGGCATTGCCAAGCAGAGCAGAGGGAACCACTTTTCCAGCAGGACTGGAAACTGTGTTCGTTCATGGATTCGCTAATAACCTGCCAAGGCCACAATTTAACACGCTGTGTGGCCCAGGCATAAGCCAGTCAATCCTGTTCTGTCCCCTGGCAAGTGACTGTTTCAGGATGAGTGAGTGACTCAAGGAGAGAGAGGCTTATGGCTTTGGGGAATTGATGGAAATAGATATTTCTTTTCTCTTAGGCCTAGGAAGATTTGAGTCTAGAGAGGGAAAAAAGCACTGAGATGAAGAGAGAAAAGCAAATATACCTGGGAACTCCAAAGTCCTGGATCCAGCTGTTCCTGAAGTTGGTTATCTGTGGCCTTCCAATTATATAAGCCACAACTTCTATGACTTTTTTTTTTTAAATAGCTAAACAAGTCTTTGCAAGCTTTACCTGTAAGAGTCCCAACTAATTCCCTGAGCAAATAGAAGCTGGTTGAGTGACGTCAAACCATTTGAACACTTGGACGCTGCCTGGACATGCTTTCTCTGGTTCAATTTATAGATCTGTAAGACAAAGGGGTTTGGTGTCCTTTCAGGTCAGCTGGACGTAGGACAGGTGGAAGCAAACTCTAAGGACAGTATGAGTGAAGGGAGGGTCTGTTTGCTGTAGATTTCACAGGGCAGAAGTATGATACCTTTCTATCAGAGTCACATTTGAACAGCTCAGTAACCAGCAGGTTGAGCAAACAAGAATTCCCATTCCTTGCACATGCCCTGTTTGTTCTGATAGCCTCACTTCTTCCACCAGGTGGAACAGAAACTGGCAAAGGATGAGGAGCCTTGGAGTGAAATAGACCCAGGTAGACACAGGTAGTGGATATGAGATCCTTAGGTAGAAGGATCTATGATGGCATGTTTAGGGAAAGCCTCAGATGTCTCACATGGAGTCCTGAGCCCCAGGAGGAGCGGGCAGCAGAAAGAACCCCATGTTCAGGGGTGGCCGAGGATGGGGCAGGTTGCCAAACACAAAGGGCTCACAATGAGGGAAGCCTCTGTGCCAACCTAGAGTGACTGGCACAGGGGCAGGTGGGTGTGCTGGTGACCATCTCATAGCATGGAGGACCAGCAGCATTTCTCCCATCCAGGCACCCAGGCTCCACAACCCACCTCCCAGAACTTAGATGCTCCCCACTGTAAGCTAAAATCTGGGAAAACCATCAAGATGACTGGGACTGAGATTGGCAGGTGGTCGCTCCTGGGAGCTCAAAGCAGAAAAGAAACTGTAAATTGTCCTTCTCAGGCCCCTGCAGAGCCCAGCAGGGGTTCTGCACACAGCAGGCACTCCACGAGGGGCAGCAGTCAGTGCTCCTGCTGGTTCTGCACTGCCTTGAAAAGAATGTGCACAACTAGTGAGACCCTCCAGAAATGCGAAAGCCCCACCATCTGACTGCAGGCATCAATCTGAGCTTGAATGGGACAGAAAGCACACCACCTTGTGGTCTACACTGCAGTCCTGTTGTCACCCGCATGGGCTGGTAAGTTTCTCACCCATCCAAAGGGGATGACAGGTCCTGTCACAGGCTGCTGTTCAGCACCGAATGCGATGATGTCATGGGTAAGGGAGGGGCAGTGCTAATGGAGGGGCTCATTGCTTGCTGGTATTTTTGGCAACGCTCAACACGCAGCACATGGAGACCCACCCACGCCACCTCCACGCAGGCCTGCTGTGGCTGTCCGTCCTAACTCATTGGGATTCAGAAATAGTGCCACCCACAAGAGATGATCTGTGGCTGGGGAGCAGCCTGTGCTGGGGGGACCTGGGAGAGCAGATCCACAGGAACCTGGTGCCCCTGGAGACACAGGCCAGCAGAGGGCATGAGGGGGAAGATGGGTTAGACCCTTGTGTGAAGGGGGCCCTGGAAGTTCACGGCCAATACCCACTCCTTCCTGCAATAGACCAGTGACACTGAATGCAAGAGGGAGCAGGATGGGCAGCAAATTGCAACTCAAGAGAACTGCAGGCTCAGAGAGCCAGGAGGGAGGGCTCAAGGCAGAGGGACACATGGCAATGGCTGGACGGAGCCACAGACCTACCATAACTTCAAGCACAGGACTGTGGTGGAAGAAACATGAAGAGCCAGAGCAGGTACAAAAGGGGTTAAGATGGTGGCCCTGAACTCCATCCTCTCCCACAGTGATGGAGAGCCAGGCTGCCTAGCCTCACCACCACCAGGGTATCCCCCACCATCCCTGACACCCACCCCAATGGAGAGAGGAGCACAGGATGGTTATGATCCTGCCATAAACAAAATGATTGTGACCCTCCCACCCCACCCCTGCAAATTCATTGTTGAAATCCTAAGTCCCAAGGTGAGGGGGACTGGGAGGTGATTAGATTATGAAGGTGAAGCCCTCATGAAAGGGATTAGACCCAAATAAAAGATGTCCCAGAGAGCTCTCTCACCCCTTCTGCCAGGCGAGGACATGGCAGGAAGGCACCATCCACAAACCAGGAAGCAGGCACTAAATCTGCCAGCACTCTGACCTTTAACTTCCAGCCTCCAGAACTGTGAGAAATACATTTCTGTTGTTTCTAAGTCACCCAGTGCTTGGTATTGTGTTATAACAGCCCATCCTGACCAAGACAGATCCCCAAATGCAGGCACTGGGAAAACTGGAGAATGAACTTGGGTCTTCCAGAGAGTGGCATCAGATCCTGGGCCTCCTTCCTCCAACCCTGGAGCTGGGGACCACCGAGTCGGCTTCAGCTCACAAGAGGGGTAGTGAGAGGGTGCCTGGCATGGAAAAATATGGGAGCCTGGGGTCAGGGTGTGCCTGTGGCAATCAGGCATCTAGAGTATGGGACCAGCCAAAGGAAGCCAAGTTCAAGTTCAGGGGCTACAGCTTACAGAGAAGATCCAGTCAAGACAGTGACTGCAACTGTGGGTGAGGTCAGCTCTTCAGCAACTGCACACAATGCATGAGACACGTGGCTTAGATAATATGGCACTTGAACTTCAGACTTGATGTATCCTATACTAAGACTCTCCTCAAACCTCATGTCAAGCAGCTGCTAAACCAAGCAGGAGGATGTTGGTGGGAAGAACAATTGTAGTTTTCCCCCAGTTTTTTTTTTTTTTTTTTTTTTGGCAGTGCTGGGGATTGAACCCAGGGCCTTGTGCTTGCAAGGCAGGCACTCTACCAACTGAGCTATATCCCCAGCCCAAAGTTTTTTTTTTTAATTTTTATTGTGGTAAAATACATAGCAACCATATTTTTTAATTTTCTCAGCAGGAATAAATAACAGCCAAGAGCCATGATGATGCTATTAGAGAATGTTTACAATCCAGAATGAAATAATCATCACAAAAACCTGATTGACAGGGCATAGTCAGAACTAGAAAACTAAACTCAGTGAAACAGTATAAGGAAGAATAGAAAATGCAGATGATAATATGGCCTTTAGAAGCTCAGAATCTCAGAGGTGGTGAAAACTAGAGCTCTCACCTGGCAACCAACCAAAAAGATGTCAAGAAATGGAGCCGAAGTTGACAAGTTCTTTACCTTGCCCCAGGACACAGAATGAATAGGTGGCAAAACTGAGCTCTCTTAGATAATCAAATAAGATGCCAAACATTCAACATGATTCAAAACACTTTTAATAATAAAACCCAAAGTAAGTGCTATCCGCCAAAATAGCAGAATAAGGACCTCCTCAAATTTTCATCCCCATAAAAGCAATGAGAACTCCCCCAAATCAGAACTGACTTTCATCTCATGAAACAGAGAATACAAAGAAAGAGATGCAGAATATTTAAAAAATGAATAAAAATTGTTGAGGTGAAAAGTTATAATAACTGAAATTTTAAAACCACTAAAGAAGCTCACTGGCATATCCGAACTGACAGAAGAAAGATTCAGTAGACGTCAAGTCAGGTCAAGTGAGATTAACCAGTCTAAGTAAAAGAAAGATGTAATGAAAAATGGAAGAAATCCTCAGAGGCCCGTGGGACATCACTGAGTATGCCAACACATGCATGCTGAGAGGCTCAGGAGAGGACAGACGGAGGCACAGAGCAAGATCTGAAGAACCAACAGCTGAACACTTCCAAACTTTGAAGGAAACATTAATCTATAAATCTAAGGAATTCGATGAACTCCAATTAGGATAAAGGCAAAAAGATTCATATCTATATATAATGTCTTTTGGCAGTCAAAATCAACTGCCAAAGATAAACAGAATCTTTTTTGGGGGAGGGTACCAGGGATTGAAGCCAGGGGCACTCAAACACGGAGCCACATCCCAACCCTTTTTAATTTTTTGTTTGAGACAGGGTCTCACTAAGTTGCTTAGGGTCTCGCTAAATTGCTGAGGCTGGCTTTGAACTCACGATCCTCCTGCCTCAGTCTCCTTAACCACTGGGAATTACAGGTGAGCGCCACTGCACCCAGCCCAGATAAACAGAATCTTAAAGGCAATGAGAGAGAAGCAACACATCTCATACAAGGGATCCTCAATCAGACTAGTACCTGATTTCTCAAGAGACCTCACGGAAGACAGAAAAGAGGGAGGTTGTGGAGAAGGAACACTCAACATGGCAAAACCGTCTTTCAAAAATGAAAGAATGGGGATGCCTGCCTAACAGGTACAGTTTCCTTTGGTGGTAAACAAAATATTTTGGAACTAGAGAGAGGCGATGGTTGAACAACATGGTGAAGGTACTAAATGCCATGGAGCTGCTCACTTTAAAATGGTTAATTTTATGTTTTCACCTCAATTTTTTAAATGAAGGAAAAATTAAAACAAACTAAGATATTCCCAGGTAGACAAAAAATGTAGAGAAATTGCTACAAGAAAATCTGCCCTACCAGAAAGACTAAAAGAAACTAGAATGTAATTCAAATCCACATGAAAAAATAGAGAACTAGGACAGGTAAATATAAAAGAAGAATGGAGGAACTTTGGATTATATAGAGGGAAAAGAGGGGGGGTATGAAAAATGGTGGAATGAGACAGACATCACAACCCTATGTACATGTATGATTAACAGTAATAATATGAATGTACATCATGCACAACCATAGAAATGAAAATCTGTACCCCATATGTGTACGATGAATCAAAACAAAGTCTGTAAAAATAAAAATAATAAAAAAAGAAAATGTACATGTATTTTTGTTCATAATTTTTTTTCTTCTAATTTAAAGACAGTTGGGTAAAGCTATAACCATACATTTGTGTAAATGAGCATGTAATATGTAAAGATATGCTTTGTAATGATAATAACAGCACAGAAAAGGAGGGAGAATAGAGCTGCGTGAAAGGTTTTATATACTACTGAAATCACATTGGTGTGAATACAAAATAGAGAGTTAGAAGTTAGGATTAAGATGTAAATCCCCAAGTGACTTGTAAGAAAATATATTTTAAGACCACAGAAGCAAATGACAAGGGAATTAAAATGATATACTAGAAACATCTATCTAGAGCTGAGGCTGGGGCTCAGTGGTAGAGTGCTTGCCTGGCATGTGTGAGGCACTGGGTTCGACTCTCAGCACCACATATAATAAATGGATAAAATAAAGGTCTGTCAACATCTAAAAAATATTTTTAAAAAAGAAAAGAAAATATCTAGCACAAAAGGAGGTGGCAAAGGAGAAAGATATGCACAAAAACAGACATAAGACATAGAAAGCAAAGAGTTCAGCAGTGGACATAAACTCTACCTTAATAAAACCTATTAAATGAAAACAGATTAAATACACCAATTAAAAGTCACAGAGAAAGTGGGTAGAGCAAAATGACTTAACTATATACTGTCTCAAGAGATACTTTGTTTTCTTATATATATATATACATATATATATGTATACATATACATATATATATATATATATTTTTTTTTGTGGCACTGGGGATTGAACCCAGGGGGCCTTACACATGCCAGGCAAGTGTTTTAAAGTACCTGACCACTGAGCTACATCCTCAGTCCCAAGAGACACACTTTAAATTCCAAAACATTAATAGGTTTAAAGGAAAAAGAAGGACAAATGATACTTTTTAAAAACAGTAGCAAAAACGTAGCTGGAGGGGCTCTGTTGCTATCTAGCAAAATAGCTGAGACAAAAAGTAACAGAAAGGAAAACCAGCCGGGCGTGGTGGCCCACGCCTCTAATCCCAGCACTTGGGAGGCTGAGGCAGGAGGATTGAGAGTTCAAAGCCAGCCTCAGCAACTTAGCAAGGCCCTAAGCAACTCAGTGAGACCCTGTCTCTAAATAAAATACAAAATAGGGCTGGGGATGTGGCTCAGTGGTTGAGTGCCCCTGAGTTCAATCCCTAGTACCAAAAAAAAAAAAAAAAGAAAGGAAAACCATAATGATAAAAGGGGCAGTCAATCAAGATTTACAACAATACACATACATGCACCTAAAATAGTTTTGCTTCAAAATACAGGGAGCAAAACTGACAGAATAGAAGGGAGAGAAGGATAGTTCAGCAGTAATGGCTGGAATCATTAATATCTCATCTCAGTAATTAATGTGAAAACCAGACAGAAGATCCACAAAGAGATGCACTTGAACAACATGGCAAACCAACGAGGCCCAGAAGACGTCTAAGGAACAGCAGAACCCATGTTCTTCCGAAGGGCACATAGAACCTTCTTCAGGGCAGACTGTCTTTTAATAAATCTCAATAAATTTAAAAATAGTTAAAACATTTAAAAATGTTCTCTAACCAAAATCATATTAGAAATCAATAATGGAACGAAATTTGAGGTATTCACAAATGTGTAGAAATTAGCATGTTCCCAAATAACCAATGGGTTGAAGAAGAACTCACAAGAGAAGTTAGGAAACACGTAGACTAACCAAAACAAAATGAAACATACCCAAACTTATGGGGTACCACTGAAACAGGGCTTGCAAGGAAATATTCAGTTATAAAGGCCTACATTTAAAAAGTAAGATCTTGAATCATAGCCAGAATTTCAAGCTTAAAAATTAGAAAAAGACCAAGCTAAACTGAAAGCAAGCAGAAGGAAAAGAATAAAGGTGAAAAGAAATGAATGAAATCAAGAACATGAAAATAAGAAACCCAACAAAGCCAAAAGTTGGTTCTTTAAAAAAAATCAATAAAATTGACAAAACTAGTTAGACTAACCAAAAGAAAAAAATATAGTAGACAAATTCTTAAACATCAAGAATGAAAGAGCCATCTCTACCAACGTCATACAAGTGAAAACAATTATAAGTCTGGGCACAGTAGTGCAAGTCTGTAATCCCAGCAGCTCAGGAGGCTGAGGCAGGAGGATTGCCAGCTTCAGCAACAGCAAGGCACTAAGCAACTCAGTGAGACCCTGTCTCGAAATAAAATACAAAACAGGGCTGGGGATATGGCTCAGTGGTTGAGCGCCCCTGAGTTCGATTCCCGGTACCCCTTGTCAAACGACAACAAAAATTATAAGTAAATATTCTCAATGACCTTGATATCCTAGATGGAACAGACAAATTCCTAGAGAGGATCTAACTACCAAAAGTGACTCGAAAAGAAACAGAAATTATGAACAGACCTACAGTTTACTTGTTATTAAAGAGACTGAATTAGGAATTTAAAAAATATCCACAATCTTTTGGAAAGCAGATGGCTTCATGGACGACTTGTTCCAAATGCTTAAAGAAACCTATGAAAGGGATCCGTGGTTCCTTTTTTGGATGATATAAATGTTCTGGAATTAGATATTGATGATAGTTCACAATATTGTTTTAGAATATGTGACTTTTATCTTGATTACTTACAAAGTATGGGGGAATAAACCAAGCAATCCAGTGCCTAGGCACAATGCCATTCCTGAGTCCCTTCTGTTCTTTCTTTTTAATTTTTTTATTTGTTCTAATTAGTTATACATGACGGTAGAAGGCATTTATGCATTTTTACTTTTCTTTCTTCTTACTCGGTCAAGCTGAACATAATTTGGAAGGTCGTATGCAAATCAGGAACCCTTTCCTTTTTTTTTCTTTTTTGTCCTAATAGTAGGTGACTTTCTATTTCATCTTTTCTAAACCTTTCCTACAGAGTGAAGTCTTTCAATAAAGTTGAAACATGTGAGCTAGTCTAACCCTCTAAACAGTAAAGTGTGTGTGTATATGTGGGGTATATGCATACACATTTATAAAATATTTTATATAAATATGATTCATATATTTATACATATATTTATATATCTCTGACTTAAAAAGAGTTTTTCTGAAAATGCAGAAGCAAGTCAATGGAAAAGCAGGCAAACGGTATATAAAAACAATTCGTAGGATAGCAAATGTCCTGTAAGCATATAAAAATATGGGGCGACCCCACTAACACCCGAATGCAGCAATCACACCTCTGGAAATTTTAAAAGGTGGAAACTACTCATCATTCCTGGGATGTGAGAAATGGGCACTCCCACATGCTGATGGCAGGAGTTAAAAACTCATACACCTTTCTTGGTCACCTACTTAACAGTTTCTATCAAAAATTTAAATGTTCTTATCTTTTGACCCAGCAATTCCACTTCTGGAAGTTTACTTAACAGCAATATTCACAGAGGTACATATGGAAAAATGAATGAAATGTCCTTTAAGTCAAGCTTATATTAAAAATTAGACATATCATAAGTACCCCTCGGTATGGGAATGTTTAAGTACTAGGGAGTGGCTAATAGAAATGAGGCCGGCCTACCTTCTGACAAAGTATTTATGCAACATATCACAAAATTTTCAAAAATCTACAGAAAACATGCAAATGTCATATAGATTGATTATTCCTTGAAATGCTTAAAACCGGAAGTATTTCAGATTACAGATGTTTTCAGTTCTGAATATCTGCACAGGCATAATGAGATCTCTTGGGGATGGGACCCAAGCCCAGACACAAAGTCTGTTGTTTCATATATTCCTTAAGGAATTCATATATTCAGCACATAGCCCGAAGGTCATTTTTATTCAGTATTTTTAGTACACCTGCATTTTGAGTACAGACTATCATATGATGTCAGGTGTGGAATTTTCCACTTTGGACATCATGTTGGTGATCAAAAGGATTTTGGATCGTCCTGGATTTGGGGATTAGGGAAGGTCGATCTGTATAACCCATGTGATTCTGTACAAAAAAAATAATGTAACCCCCATGGGCATATATATATATATATATATATATATGTACATACATACAAACATTATAACTGGCTGTAGCCCAGCTGGACTCCTCAGAGAGAGGGGTGAAGACCCACCACACCCATCCACTCTCTCACTACACTCACTCTGTGGACCTGCTCCTGCCTCCTGTAGCCATCTCAGTCACAGCTTCTCTGATCTCTGAGACCTAGGCCTGGCTCCTCCCCTGTCAAGCCATAAGCACTCCATCCCCTGGCCTGCCTCCTTTGGGGGTGCCCTCTTCTCACCCCACCCTTGGCAGCAGCACCAATGGTCCAGGGAGGCCTTTCCAGTTTCTGCCAACTTCCAATCACACTGGAAAAGAACATTCTCCAAGGAAATCTCTCCAGTTAGGACTGCAGCTCCTCAGCAGGCTGCAGTCAGTGGGCCCAACCGGCCTGCACCACACCCCCAGCCTGGGGGGGTCACCTGGGGCCACAGTACTGTCCTCAGTTTAGGGTGCAGAAAGAGCCCATTTCCACGTCCAGTTGTGTAAAAACATGGAAAAGATCAGAAAAGATACACAGTACCTTATCTCTATGGAAGGAACGATCAATTTTGATCTATATGCTTTTGTGGTATTTTTAAATTACTTATATAATTAAAATTACTTATGTAATTACTTAATTACTTATTACTTTAATAATTCAAAAAATTATTAAAAAGAAAAAAATGTCTCCAGAGTCTACCTCTGATCTCCTCCCAGGGAGCCCAGTCAAGGCTCTGAATTGGCAAATACTTAGGATTACATCTACCTGAGCTCACCTGGGCTCCTGTGGATGGCACTGGCTGAATTACCTGGGAGTGGGCTCAGGCTATGTTCACCTGAGGTGATTCCAGGGCTGAGGAGCAATGCACTCACTCCTCTCAACAAGCCCCCTCGCCACACCCTCCACTCCCCTGCTTGGATCAATACTGCTTCCTCCTCTGAACCCAGGGCACCTGGCTCGTAGGTTCCAATCAGCAATACTTTTGCTCAAACATGATTGAAGACACTGTTTTCCAAGTGGAAAGCTATCATTTGGCTACGGGGGAGGGAAATGGAGTGGGAAGAATCCCCCACTAGAAGGTGCAGAGGACATATTTTACCATGAATGGACAGAGGTGTCTGTAAATTCCCAGAGCTGGCGACCAACAGGAATCAAATGAATGACATCTAGGTACCTGCTTACAGTCTGGATAGGAAGCTAATAAATGTGGAAATGCTTGAATAATAATTTTGCTGAATTACTATTTTAAATGTTCTTACCTAAGTGATTTGATCCCTCTAAGTGATTTGGCTACAGAAGCCTTCTGCAGGAGAGTGACGGCTCATACAGGGACAGACTGGGGGACGCTTCAATGTTAACAAGAGCACAGAAGTGGTACAACACACAAAAGCAGAAGAAAGGAGCGAGACACTGGCAGAGGGCACACAAAGAAGAGCTGCAAATGAGTTCCCTAGATACAACAGAAAGCCTCGGACCCACCTAAAGTCACCTACAGAGGGGTGTGTGGCAGGCCCTGGGCCCAGCTTTGATGAGCGGGTAGCAATCTACAGCGTAAGAAGGGAAGCAGATCTACACACTAGGAGAAAACAGCTGCAGTGGTTGGTGTGCAATGTCTCTCAAAAGCTCCTGTGATGGTGCAGGAATATTCAGAGGTGAAGTGATTAGATTGGGAGAGCTGTGACCTAACTTCTACTATGAATGGACCAGGTGGTAACCTGTAGGCAGGTGGGGCGTGGGTGGAGGAGGTGGCTCACTGAGGCATGCCCTGGAAGGGTGCATCTTCCCAGAGACCCCTCCCGCTCTGCTTCCCAGCCACCATGGGCGCTCCTCTGCCACTCCCTTCCACCATGGTCTTTGGCCCCACCTTGGGCCCAGAGCAATGGAGTCAGCCCACCAAGGACTAAATCTCTGAAACCAAAAGCTCAAAATAAATTTCTCCTCCTCTAAGTTGTTCTTGTGGATATTTTGGTCACAGTGACAACAAGCTGGCTAACACAAAAGCTAAGGAATGATTTGGAGCAAAGGTCTCTTGACACTTTCTCCAAACGCCTCAAGTCCTTCAGTGTCCCTGAAGTCCCCTGATAGCATCTGGAGTTCATATTATGTGGTTCAACAAGATTATTATTCAAGCATTTCAACATTTATTATCTTCCTAACCAGACTGTAAGCAATTCAGAAGACAGGGACCAGTACCTAGATGTCATTCATTCAACTCCTACTGGTCACTGGCTCTGGGACTTTATAGACACCTCTGTCCATTTATGATAAAATGTCCTTAGCTCCTTCTAGAGATAGGCACTGTGCAGGGGGGCCCAGGACACAATGACAACAGGGAGGGCCCCACCTTCAAAGATCATACAGCCAAGATCTGAGGGCCATTATGACATGGGGTGGTGGGTGCCTGGACAGAAAAACAGGGTGGTTTTGAAAAAGAAAAGGAAGAATGCTCAGTCCAGATGAACATGAGCGCTACAATGAGTATGGAAAGATAAACAGAACATTTTCCAGAAAAATTCTGTACATGGTGGTGTGGGGCCAGGTTCCAAGCACAGGGAACAGCATATACAAAGGGCCAGAGGTAGGAGAGGAGGTGATCTTTGTGAAGCACTGTAAGAAACTCAATATCACTGATGTTCAGAGGGCTAGATTGCGGATAGAGAACTAAGCTAGATAAATAAGCAGAGCAAAGCTAAATATTCAAGACTATGGAGCCATCTTCAGGTTAGGAACTCTATCCTAGAGGTAATGAGAACATAAGAAGATTTCCACCAGTAGACTCACATGATCAAGTCTGAATGTCAGGAAGGTGCCCTTGGCTACAGGGTTTCTATGGTCTGAATGTTTGTATCCCCCCTAAAATTCAGAAGTTGAAATCCTAACCATGAAGGCAATGGTAGTAGGAGTGGGGAGAAGGTCTTCATGAATGGGATTAGGGTCCTTATGAAAGAGACCCCAGCATGATCCCTTGCGCCTCTTGACATAGGCGGTTACAGAGAAGACAGCTGTCTATGAACCACGCAGCCAGGTGTCACCAGACACCAAATCTGCTGCTCCACCACAGGCAGAATGGCAGAGCTAGCCCCGGGCTGGGAAGGTTACTGAACCTTAGCACAGAGAAGGTGGCTTCTAGGGGGTCTGAGCCTGTTGTTGGTGAGCGTGTGATTCCGGCATTGCTTACCCCTCTGGTATTATTTATTTTCTTTTCAGTAAATCCGACCCATTTTGGCATGCAGCTCTTGAGTTCTGACACACACACAGTCATGTGGCTCCCACCTGGGTGGTGGCAATGGGTACAGAACTGTTCCATCACTCCCCAAAACACCTCCCCCGTCTGCTCCTCCAGTCACACACCAGCCCTCTGGCACCCCCGGCAACTGTGGATCTGTTCTCTATCACTCATGTCCTGTCTTTTTGAGAATATCACAGAAATGGAATGGTACAGGATGTAACATTTTGAGAGTGGCTTCTTTCACTAAGCGTGATGCTTTTGAGCTTCGTCCACAAGGCTGCAGGTACAAGCTCTTCTCCCCTTTTACCAGATGGTATTAAATGTGAGAGCAATGGCAGTGTTGTTAAGTACACGTTAACCTGGCTCCTTTTGGTACCTATGTTTTGTCTCGCTCAAATGCCAAAGAAATCTCGTGTCACAGGTATACCTTGAAAGCAGCAAACCCGACTCATGTCAGGAGTATGCCGAAGCAGATCAGGAAAACACTCAAGCCCACAAGGTTTGTAGCGAATCACTTTTTCTGGTCATTTTTAATTCCTAAAGTAGAGATGCTTCACGTAATCGAAGGAAGGAAGGAAAGAAGGAAGGAAGGAAGGAAGGAAGGAAGGAAGGAAGGGAGGGAGGGAGGGAAAGATAGAAAAGAAAAGGAAAAGATAGATAGATAAGCCTTTATTTTCATTGTTTGCAAACCCAGCATGGGAGATAAGGTCAAGTGTTGGTGATTGCTTTTCCTTACCATTCTCATAAAAATAACAAGGTCTGAGGGATGCCAATCAATCATGTATTCTGCTGTTCATAGAATTCTGAGTTAGAAGGTAACTCTGGATGGCACCCTCATTTTACAATTTATTCAGCAGGCATGCATCAGATGCACATGCCTGGCACAGGGCTGAGAACAGCACAGGTGGTCTCAAGGGAGACCATTCCCTATGACTCAAAGCCATGGAGCCCACTGTGAGATTTCCACAGCTGGATTTTTTCTTCCCTTACTGTCCTTTGCCGAGGTTTTGTTAAAATCACCACAGATGGGGTGTTCAGGAACCCCCAAGCTGGTGCAGTTGGAGAGGACATGGTTATACTGTTTGTCACATAAAATTCCAAAAATGGAAATTTGTGCACAATTAGACAAGACTGGGTTTGGCTACTATAAAGATGAAGATACCAAGACTACAGAATCAGCCAAAGGAAAATTCTCTTCTGATCACATGGCTGGAATGGGGGGCTGTTCTGCAGGCTGTCATGTACTATTTAACACATGCAATGAAACATCAGTCAACAATTAATACTCGCTTGGAGAGGCCTGGGCAAGGCAATTTGGGAGGCAAAGTGGGGGTCCTGAACAGTTCTAAGAACACAGTCCTTACTTCCCCAAGATCATGCCCATGATGAAAGAAAGTGGTGTCATGTGATGAGTGACAGACATGGGGCTCAGATGACAAACATCACAGAAGTTCCGACAGTGGAGGGAGGGCCAGAGTGGCCAGTTAGCTCTCTGCATCTCAGGTAGCAGAACACACCCACAGTCCCTTGACCTGGCCACAGTGAGCACACTCTGGGGCCTGAGACACCCGCTGCTGACTCAGGTGGACTTGCTGGAGCTGAGAGTCTGCCCACCCCTTGCATCTGCCTGCAGCACCCATGTGGTTTAGGATTTTAGTTCCCACCAAAGACCTACCTGACCCCTAGCACTCGGGAGAGCCTTGGTCCTAGTCTGAGGGCTCCCTTGGTTCAGTGCTTAGAGGCCTGGAGGGCAGATCAGACATCCTGGTGGCCAGACCATATGTCCTGAGGGTCCTGGCCCACTAGCAGGTGCCTGCTTCCCCCAGAGCACCAGTGATTCAGAGCAGGGGCCTGTGGATTGACAGCACATCCCACAGAGCACCTTGTCCAGGATGTTCACTCAAAAATGTCCCATGTCTGCAGTTCTCAAGGAATCCTTCTGCATCTTCTCAAAGTCCTGGGTCATAAAACATAAGTAGTCTAGAAATTGATTTATAGTCGAGAGTAGGCCTCTTTATTAGAGTCCAGAATCTGAGACCAGAATGGGCCAAATCAGTGACCCAGTCTGGATGTACATCATGTGACCCAGTATCATCAACACATGTGAACAACTGTTTGCTGAGAAGGCGCTGTGCCCAGAAATACAAGTCATGTATGAACCTGAGGGCCAGGTGATAAGGTGGGACATGGACATGAGAGCTGAGGAACAAATTGGGGCCAGATATGGCATGAATGGACCCCAGCTGAGAAAGTGGGACTTCAGCAATGGAAGAGCCTCCTGTGCTGGAATGGACAGAAAAGGCCACGTAAGAAGTTCTGAGGATCTGAAAATGGAACTACCAGGGTGGTTCTGGAGGCTCACCAACCCCACATTGTGACGTGAAAACAGCTTGCGATGAGATTTAATTTTGTTTTTGTTAACTTTGTTTTGTTACATTGCTCAGGCTGCACTTGAACCCCTGGGCACAAGCGATCCTCCCACTTCAGCCTCCCAGGTAGCTGGGTCTACAGGTGTGCACCACTGCACCCAGAGCTGCAGTGAGATTTAGGTGTCAACCCATGTGACACAAGGGAAACAATATCATCAAGGACAGGAGGCAGGACAGGTAGCCATGGACACAGGAGTGGGTTCTCCTCTCTCAGAGCATTCCAGCCTATGGTGGGAGAGTCCCCATCAGTCTTCACACCTGCTCTGGCCTACAAGGCCTAGAGTCCAGCCCAGGGAAAAGGCAAGTGGCACCCTCCCATCCAGGAAAAAATACATAAAGAATCTCCCCGAAGACAGGACCAAGACTTTTCACTTGAGGACTTCGGTCAGGCCTGGCAAGCCATCTATGACCATCAGTGAGCTTGCTGAGTCTGTGGGTGCCAGGAAGGGTCTTGTGAGGAGCAGGCCCCAATGCTCTGGTCTTCAGAGTGGATGATGCATCCCCCATCCTGAGTTTACAAGGCAGGCTTCAACTTTTGAAGCAGTCCTAATGGAGCAGAAGCAGGCATCACTGGGTCCTGCCAGGGCCTGATCACCCCTCAAGCTGGAGGAAAAGGTCAGCAGGACCTCTAGCCTGCTGACCACTAGCTAGAGGTTCTCCTCCCCAGCCGGAAGGGTCCTGAGAAGATCAGGTCTCAGAACTTGCCACAATCCAGCCTCCCTGAACTCTGAGACCCTGAGTCACCCCTCACCTATGGGATCAGTATTCCAGGCTCAACAGTCACCTCTTCATCCAGAGGACACATCCTGACCCACAGGTCATTGGCCCAAGGCAAACAAAGGAGCCTAGGAAACATGGTCCCGGATTTAGTAAGGAAAAGGTACTCAACAGCCCAGCGTCTACAATCAGCATTCAGGATTCTCTCACTACAGCAGCTCGGCATCTTCTTGGGGTGGGTGGGCATCTGGAGAGGGGCACTAGCTCTCCAGTCTCCCCAACACCATACAGCATTGGGTGAGGGGGATCTGCACTCCCATGATCTGAGTGCTGACTCCCATTTGCCACGGGAATCGGCCAGCCTTACTCCCATTGGAGACCTAATCTCAGCGTTAGAGGCCTGGGAAGAGCTCATTTCCTCTAAGCCCTGAGGCTTCACATGAACTGGCAGAGCCAACACCCTCCATCCCAAAGTCACAAGGAGCTTACTCCTGGCCTCAGCTTCCATTGGTGCTGTGCAGATTCGTATTACGCAGTTTTCCGTTGCTATAATAAAATACCTGATGCTGGACAATATATAAAGAAAAGAGGCTTATTTAATTGGCTGAAAGTCCAAAATCAGATGGCCCCCTTGTTCTATGTCTGATGAGGGCCTTATGGTGAATGGCTTCACAGTGGGAGCATGTGAGAGAGGCAGAAAGATCACATGGTGAGACAGGAATCCAGAGTGAGGAGGGGTCACTCTTGCTCTTTCATAATAACCCACTCTCACAAGAATTCACCTAGATCCCATGAGAACTACCAGATTCTCTTCCAAAGGCAAGGGCAGCTTCCCCACTGACCTAACTACCTTGCATCAAGCTCCGCCTCTTAAAGGTTCCAACACCTCCCAACATCACTACACTGAGGAACAAGCTGCCAGCATGTGAACCCTTGGAAGATATGCTCCAATTACCCTGAAACCATAGCAAGACTCAATGCAAGGATTACATGGTGGGGCTCACTTACTCCATCTCAGAGAGCACATGGGCCAGCTTGGGTAGACTGAGAGACCAGGTGTCCCACACCTGCCAAGCATCCACTTCCAGGACACTTCACTTGTAAGAATTCCCTTGATTTATTTTAAAAAAACATATATTTTAGCTGTAAATGGACACAATGCCCCTATTTTATTTGTTTATTTTTATGTGCTGAGGATTGAACCCAGTACCTCACACATGCTAGGCAAGTGCTCTACCACTGAGCCATAACCCCGGCCCAGAATTGCCTGATTTTAAGATCCAATTTGTTCCCCACTCCTGCTTTTAAAAACCTCATCTAGAGTAAAAACAAAAATAAAGGAGTCTTCTTCAGTTTCTCAGTGAGGCATAAGAGTGGACGTCAGGCTTGATTCTATTAAATAATCCCACCTGTGGAAAGAAGCCACCTCTCATTTTTAAACTACTGCAAACACTTAGGTCAAGAAATACATTTTCAGCTGGGCGTGGTGGCCCATGCCTGTAATCCCAGTGGCTCGGGAGGCTGAGGCAGGAGGGTGGAGGGTTTAAAGCCATGGGCAAGGCGCTAAGCAACTCAGTGAGACCCTGTCTCTAAATAAAATACAAAATAGGGCTGGCTCAGTGGCTGAGTGCCCCTGAGTTCAATCCCCGGTTCCAAAAAACAAAACAAAAAAAAGAAATATATTTTCTTTTTCCTAGAGCACAAATATACCAACAATGAACACCATTTGCATTCTGATTAACCCCCAATTCAGAATCCACTGAGCATTCTTCACATGCCTCACACTGTAATGGCTCTCCAAGTGGGTCTTAGCCATAATTTAATTTCTAATATGTCCTGAAATTGTGAAGAAATATCATTCTTTTGAATGTCATCCTTCAGCTTAAATGCAGTAAAATGCTAATATCCTAAGAAATGCTGCTGTGGTCAGTCCCGTTTTCTTAAACCTCAGTCCGAGGAGGCTCCTCTGTCTGATCTCTGGCAGGTCCCCTAACCACTCAGTGCCCAGAATGACATCTGCAAACCAGAGGCAAAGGTTCATGGAAGAGAGCCCTGGGCCACTCTCATTCCAGTGTCAGTGACACTCAGGGCTCCCGTCAGCCCCAGACCCTGTGAGGACAAGGTAAACTGATCCCCAGAGGGAGGGCTTTAAAAACACAGCCCCCCCGCCCCCAGAGAAGCCAGATGCTGAGAGCAAAATAGTACAAAGCTGACATGCCTCCTGCTTCCAGATGCCCTCCAATGAGCCGGTTTGTCTCCCCCTTTCCTGCTTCAGGTCCACCCTCATTCATTCTTGCCTGGGAACAAATCTGCAGGAAACCTCCAACTGCAATTAGCAGGATCTCACGGTGGGAGCCCAACTCTTTGTCCTGTTCACCCCCTGGGGGATCTGTTGTAAGTCCCTCTGCTGGAGCCTCTCCTTGAAGTTTCGCTGTTTTGTTTGTTCTGTTTTGCGGTGCTGGGGATGGAACCCAGGGTCTCACACGTGCTGGGCAAGTGCTCCACCACCCAGCTGCCCACTGCTTGAGTTCTGCCTTGGACTTTGAAGACCTGGATCCCTGTCCCAATTGTGCTACATAATATGGGACTGAACTTGGGAAATCTATGTGACCACTTGTTTCTTTATCAGAAGAGATGGAGACGATTTTTTTTTTTCTTGCCCATTTTGAAGATCCAGGGAGGTTACAGCACATGAATGTCCACTCTTTTCCTGGCAATGGATCCATGAGAGTTTATTGAGATAATTAGAAATGGAGAAGGAGGGAAGACACCTCTATTTACCTGCATGGGCCCCCGTGCCCAGCCAGGTGGTTATGTGCCATGAACTGGGCCCCAGCAGAATCACTCGTGCATGACCTGCCTGTGCTTTCCTTACCAACCCACATTCTGGAGCCTATGGCTGGGGTCTACGGGGCCCTCAGTCCAAGGACCAGCAGGGCCTTTCCTCAGTCTCATCTCGAGTGGAAACATCTCAGGCATGATCGATGCTGGGCTGGCTCCAATCTCTACCCCCACAGGTCCTGCTTCCCAAACAGACCCTGAAAAGCGAACCAAAAAGTCTTCTTCCTTGACCCACCCCCCTCGCCCTAAGCATGTGTGCACGGAGCAGAGCAGCACACTGAACTTCATAAAAATCAGGCCCTGCCTACAGGTCCCATGCAAAACCATCATGGGACCTTTCCCATCATGGGATGCAATAGAAAGACAGCACTCCTGGCTGCAGCTTGTCTGTGTAGCCCTGGGCAGGTAACTAGCTCTCTCTGACTCACCATCCCCTCCACTTAGATCTCACCGGGTTCTGTGCAGAGCCCACGTGGTAATATCTAGGAAAGGACTTTCCAGAAAGATGGTGCTCCATGCAAACAATGGGCGTCTCTGTGACCACTCCTATACACATGCCCGGTGCAGCCTTGGGGCTCAGCATGATGGTAGAATTCATAGGTCGGTACATTCATTTTGCAGAACTGGGAATTGAACTCAGAGCCCTGCACATGCTAAGCATGTATTCTACCACTGAGCTACACCGCCAGTGCCCCCCACACTTTATTTTGTACCAGGGACTGAACCTAGGGGTGCTTAACCACTGAGTTACATTCCCAACCCTTTTTATTTTTTATTTTGAGACAGGGAATGGCTAAGTAGCTTAGGGCCTCACTAAGTTGCTGAGGCTGGCTTTGAACTTGTGATCCTCCTGCCTCAGCCTCCCCAGTGTCTGGGATGACAGATGTGTACCACCATACCTGGCTATAGCAGAATTTTTAATTGGAAATTTTCTTTTATGTTAAACTTACATAGATTTTTCAAAAGGAAAAAAGCAAACCTAAATCCTACCATGCCAAGTACTTTCATTTCAGTAGGCTTACTCCCAGACTGGTTCCTATGGGCACTACATTTGATTTTTAATTACTCATGAAACAAACACCTATTTTCTACCGCTAAGTTCTGGGCACTGCAGATTCAGTGCTGATCAACCACAAAAGACAAAGTTCTCATTCTTGTGCTTTGAAGGGAGACAGAGAATAAACAGATATCCAAGGTGACGGGCAGAGGGGAGGGCTTAAACACTTACAAGCAATGTAGGACGGCGGTGTAGCTCAGTGGTAGAGCACTTCCCTACCACACAGGCCCTGAGTCCAATCCCAGCACTGTAAACAAAACCAAGCAGCAAACCAGCCAACCACACACCAAAACCAAGGCAAACAGAGGTGCTGTTTTATAAAGAGAATAGAGGGTGACAGGGGAGCAGTGCCAGATGAACTGAGGGTGGAGCCATGGGATATGTGGGGGGGAGAATGTGCAGACAAAAAGGAAGAGCAAACTCCAAGGCCCCCAAACAGCAGAGCAGAGGGAGAAAGGAGAACAGAGGGGTGTTGGGCACTGGTGGAGAGGAGGACGGATCCCAAACAGGGCCTCAGAGCACTCGGACAAGACTTCAGATTTCATTCTGAGTCAAGCAAGATGCTACATCCTAGAGTTCTGAACAGGAGGCTAGCCTAATGCGACTGCTACATTAATTTCATGTTCATACTCTTGCTATGTAGAAATACAATGAACCCTTGCTACTGACCATATAGCCCACAGTTTCTCTCTATTCACTGACTTCTTGTAGCATTTTTGTAGATTACAGAAGTCCACCCTTTCCAGTGTTTACTCCTACAGTTTCAGTTACCTACAGTCCAGTGGCCCAAAAATATTAAATGGAAAATTCCTGAAACAAATAACTCGAAAGTTTTAAATTGTATTCCATTCTGAGGACTGCGATGAAATCTTGCACTGTCCTGCTCTGCCCGACCCAGGACATCAATCATTCTTTCCAGTGTATCCATGGTGTATATGCTACACACTCGTTAGTTACTTAGTATCCACCCATCTTGGTTATCAGACAGACTGTAGTGATATTACAGATTATGTTCATATAACCCTTATTCTGCTTAATAATGGCCCCAAAGCACAAAGTAGCAATGCTGACAAATTCAGTTATGCCAAAGAAAGTGGTAAACAGCTTCCTTTAAATGAGGTGAAAGTTCTTGACTTAATAAGGAAAGGAAATAATTCGTATGATGAGTTCACCGAGATCTATGGTAAATTATGGTTACTAATCTCTTACTGTTTCTAACTTACAAATTAAACCTTATCATAGGTACATATGAATAGGAAACAACATAGTGTGTGTAGGGCTTGTTAGTACCCACGGTCTGAAGCATCAGTGTGTTCCCACCTAGAATAAGGGGGGCTCCTATACTTGGAATTACATCTTTTACAAATAAAGACAATTTTATTCTTTCCTTTCTTCTTTATGCCTTTCATTTCTTTTTGCTGTTTAGAACGATTTTAGCTGTGAGTTGCTGGAAGGTGAACTTCGACAGGTTGAGGAATCCTCCTCCTATTTTTAGATTGCTGAGAATTTTTAGTCATAAATAGGCTTCCAATTCTGTCAAATGCTTTTTTGCACCTGCTGAACAGATCATAGAATTTTATTTTTTATTCAATTAATGAAATGAATTTAACTCACTCACTTTGCATACTAAACTGTTTCATTCCTGAGATAAATCCCCCTTGGCCATGAGGTATTTTGTCTTTTTTATATATTGCTATATTTTATGTGCAAGTCTTGTGGGTGTGTGTTTTTTTATGTTCCTATGTTCATGAGAAATCTTGGTCTATAACTTCTTTCCTTCTTTAAAAATTGTGATTACGCTAATTGAAATTATTAACTGTATTACATTTAAATTTATAATTTTTTTTAGGATTTAAATTATTTGGGAAGTGGTTTCCTCCTCCTTTGTGAAAAACTTTGTGGAAGTCTATCTCTTCCTTAAATGTTTTCTAAAATTCACCAGGGAAGCCACTTGGACCTGAAGTTTTCTTGGTGAGAAAGTTCTGAACTACAAAATTGATTTTTTTAAAAAAATCAAACAATAGTTATTGAAATTCTCGAATCAATTTTGATATTTGTCTTTCAAGGAATTTATTCGCATTTCATCTCATTTGTGGTATTTCCTGACATAAAGCAGGATCACTGTCCCATTATTATCCTTTAATATGTCCAAGCAGTTCCTGATACTGGCAACTTGGTGGTTTCCCTCTTTTTTTGGTTAGTCACAGGGGTTTAATCAATTCTGTTGATCTTTTTAAAGAACCAACTTTGGTTTCTGTTGGTTTTTTTTCCTTACTGTTTATCTGTGTACTTTCACTGCCCTAAACCCTGTCCATTATCACACATTTTACTGCTACGTATATGAGAAATTCCACAATAAACTGTTTTTATTTTCGCCTTGAACGACTAGCGTCTTTTAAAGAAATTTTAAAGTGAAAAAAAATTATTTTAGAGCTCCCACACTATTTCCCATCTCTGGAACTTTCCATTCCTTCATACAGTTCCATGTTCTGTCTGGTCGCATTTCCCCTCAGCCCAAAGATTTTCCTTTAGTGATTCTTGCACTGAAGATCTGCAGGAAACTATTTCTGTCGTCTTTTGACAATTGGAAAATGCCTGCTTCACACTTATTTTTTAAATATTTTTTTTCCAGAACTTTAAGGCTGTTGTCCCATTGTTTTCTGGTTTGTGCTGTTGTCTGATGAGAAGTCAGATGTATCTTTACTTTTATTCTTTTACATGTCATGTTCCTTCTTTCTTCTGGCAGCTTTAATATTTTTAATCTTTGTTTTTCAGCAACTTAATTCTGATGTACCTAGGTATGGACTTGCAGGGAGGTTTACCCTGCTTGCACTTCCTTGAAATTCTGGGATCTGTAAGACTGAGATTTTTTTTTTCCATTAAATTTAGGGGTAAAAGCTTCAAATGCTTTTCTACCCCAATCCCTTTCTCTTATCTCCTAGTACATTTATACATCTGTCATACTGCGTGGTATTCCCTTTCCCACGTCAATGGTGGCTCTGTTTATTATTTTTTTCAAGTGTTTCTTCACTCTATGCTTCACTTTGAATGGTTTCCATTGGTCTCTCTTTAACTTCATTGCCAGCATCCAAACTGAGATCCATCCATTGAATTTTTCATTTCAGATACTGTATTTTCCAATTCTGGAATTTCCAACTGGTTGTTTCCTAAATTTCCATTTCTGTGCTGAACTTTCTAACTCTGTGCACTCTCCGTGTGAGTTTGTATCTTCTGACCTGGTTTTCCTGTGTTCCTAGTCACATTGTCCTCACCTCTAGTGCTTGTTTTTTTTTATATGCTGGACATTGCAGGTAATGCTTTGACTAAAGAGTGTGGACTTTTGTTTAGGCAGTGAGATGACTGGCATAGCATCTTGGTCCTAATAAGGCTTGTTTCAGGTTTTGTTATGGGGCTCTCACGTGCTCCTAACCCTGCTCCTAAGGTGTGGCCTTTCTGTGGTTTCAGGTAAATACACAAGGTGTTCACTAAGGTCTCCTCATCCTAGCAGGTTAGACCTCCCAGCACTGTGACTGTGCAACCTACAGATCCTCTGTTCAGCTCGCTACCCTCCTCCCCTGCCCAGTCCTGACCAGTCTCTAAGTGTCCTGTGTGTAAATGCAGCTTAGTATTTACATGAGACTCCAGGTGGAAACTTTGAAGATTTCTCAAGTACGCTCTTCTCCACAAATGCCAGTTTCCTTGGCATTCCCAGTTCTGATCTGTTTCCTCTGCTCAGCTCTCTTGTGGTCTCTGCTTTCCCTGTGCCTTGGTTTTAAAGATAATCCCAGACAGAAATCCAGGGCAATGTGAAGTTTGCCTTGCATGCCTCCAGTGGCCTCTAATACCTGTGCCAGGCAGTGCTCTATTCTTGAAAACAGTTGCTTCATATATATTTGTCCAATGTCATAATTATTTAGGAAAAGAGAACAATATTTATTACTCCATGGTGTCTGGGGTTGGAGGTCGGATTACACTTTAACAGGTGATTCTGGCTGCTGTGTAGAAGAGGCTGAAGAAAGAAGCACACACCCAAGACCATGAGAAAAAAGACATGGGCAAGCTTTTCTTAAAGCGGAAAACATGACACCTGCTAAACACCTGTGCAAATGTGATAAGGCACCTCCAGATAAGCCCATGGGGACAGGAGGCCAGTTCTCATCTCTGAAACCAGGTTGAAACATGCAGGTTTGCAGAGTGGAGTGAAGGACCCCCTCCCAGGGTTCTTCAGGACAAGTCCAGCCACAGCTGCAGTAGGAACTGGTCATTCCTTGAAGCTCCTTCCAAGTCCAAAGCTGTGATCAGTGGATGGGAAACCAGCCTCAAGGACACAAGAGCCCAAATGTGTGGCCTGGGAAACCAGAGGCCACCTTCAGGTCTCTTGAAGACAACTGTAAATTCTCAGCTCTAGGGCAGGAATGGGTCACATACTACCTCTCCCACAAACACTGTTCCAAGTTGCAACAGTTTGGATCATAAATGGACCCAAAATCCCTCCTATGAAAGGCTCAGCTCCCAGTCTGGCACTGCTGAGAGTCAGCGGAAACTTCAAGAAGTGAGGCACTGTGTGAAGTCACGAGGGGTGTGCCCTCGAAGGAGACCGTGTGATCCTGGTCTCATCCCCTCTCTTCTGTACCCAGCTAGGAGGTGAACACATTTCCTCTATCAAGTGCCCCTGCCATGATGTGCTGCCTTACTGAAGACCCCAAAACAGTGGGACCAACCAATCTTGGACTAAAACCTCCAAAACTGCCAAACCTTTACTCCTCATAAGTTGATTATCTCAAGTATTTGTTAGAGTAAGAGAAAGCTAATTCACAAGTCAACCCTCCAACCAGTTATTTTCTAGCAAATGCCTGTCCCTGGCATCACACAGAAAGATGGAGGTTGGGGAGAGGCTAGCAGTCTTTCTTGACTACCCAGCTAGATGATTCCACGGCTTCTTCTACCCCACAGCCTAGAGAGGCCTTGTAAACCTAATAGCTTGCAAGTAGCAGGAAGATTTTATCAGCTCAAATAAAAACCCAAAGCCAACTCAGCCTATCTCTCTGAATGCCTATCAGTCAGGTAAATACCTCAAAGGGCTGTCCCTGACCTTCCCTGGTACAAGCTGCCACTTGCCCTGCAGAAAAGACCAAGGAGGCTCACAGTCCAGTGACCTTCCTCTCTCTTGTGCTTCTGTCTCTCAGTGATCAGTGACACAACATTCAGAATCTACAGAAGGCTGGAGCCTGCGCTTGAGAAGTGGACTAAGCCTTGTAATTTCCACTAAAAATCCATGTGTATCGAAATGAATTTCATTAATACCTCACCTATTTTCTCAGCCTGAACTGAGATCCTATATTCATTTGTATAATTAGCCAGAACAATCCTGAAGGTTCAGAGGGCTTACACACAGAAAAAACTCCCTGCCCAAGACTTGGCTTGCCCAACCCTAAGTTTAAACACTTCATGCAAGCACACAAGTACAGAAGGTATCAATGTGTCCTGATTTTGAGCCTCATGCAGTGAATCAGCATCTCCGAAGCTCAGCTCCCTCTGAGGCGCTGGGGAGAACTCTCTCATGAAGAGCCAGGAGCCGGGCAGAAAGCTGTCAGGCAATTTCTGAGTCAGGTTTCTGCGACGCCATGAAATTCACAAGCCCCAGAAGCAGTAGCAGGTTCTTAAGTTTCTGGTCTAATATTTGTATTGGATTTCCTCCTCCAGGGGTACTTATTTGTTCAGAAGATTTTATTTTGGTTCAATTTTCTTCTGATTTGCATGTAACTGCTAGAGCTTCTAAGAAGTGGGCAGGTGTGGGAAAATCCTCATTCTGTGCCTGAGGAAGCAACCTGCCATGATTATTAGATAAAAGATCCCAGAGGAGGTCCCAAATCTTTCCATGTAACTTGGACCCAAGTAACCGTCATCAAACCCCTGCTCATGAAACCCGGAAGGACACACAAAGGCGCTGTCTGGCTGCAGGACCTGGCTGGTGAACGGCATTTCCTCCCTCCAGCACATTCCTGCGGACCTGCCCGCAGCTCTAAGGCCCACTGAAATCTGACTCCAAGACTGGCCAGCCTCCCTGGGGAGCAGGGACCTGGCACACACGCCATCTGTGCCCCGAGCCACCTCCCTGTGTTGCTCTTTCTCCTGGCTCCCTTTCACCACCTGTGAACTCACAGAGTCTGTCCCCACTCACCCAGCCCAGCAGTGGGAGGGACAGAGGACCAGCGATATGGCTGGGGAAGCCAGCAATGAAGGAGTGGGGGGCAGGGCTGGAACAGCTTTCAAAAAGGGGGAATTGAATTCTGAAGGAGGAAACCTGTGCCTGTCTCCTTCACAGTGACACCTGCTCTCCCCCACAACCCCTGAGATGATCCTGCCAAACTCTCCCCTCCAACTTGGATCCCTTTCCACCTCAGCTCTGTCCCCTGCTCCACTCCAGCAGCTCCAACTTGCAGGAAGCAGAGTTCAGAGAGCTCTTGCCAGGCAGGCTCCTCACATGCTCTCTGAGCATGGCAGCCTGCCCCACCTTCTCTGGTAATGCATCCTGAGAAGTTCTTCATTTCCCAAACCGCCGTTCCAAGGACCCATGAAACTAGGGCCAGCTCTGCCCACAATGACAACCATTCCTCCCAAACAAGAAAGAGGCAGCCTTGAGGGTCAGAGGGTCAGATCTAAGGTGTCCCCTCTTCCCCTGACCCACCTGCTTCCAGAGCATGGGTTTTGGGATGGGCCAGGAGGCCTGGGTCAGGATGCTTTCTGTAGGGTGACCTCAGCAAGGCAAGGGTCTCCTGAGGAGCTAGCCACTGTTCCTACTCTCACACCTGGCAGGAGGGTTAAAGAAGTGATGCAGATAAGGTTCAGCTCAAAGGTGCCCATAGTTACCTCTCAGTGAAAGAAGGGCAGTGGGACACTCAGATTCCAAGGTGTTCACTGGGCACAGAGAATCAGAAAAATCTGAGAAACCTTTGATTTTCAAAGAAAGGTTGAGAAGGTGAAGGGGGCACTCTGGGTGGGACAGCACCAGGCAGTGCGTGAACAGCAGGCATCTGGGCAAGATGCTAAACCAGAAGGGAGGGACCCCCTGACTGTGCCTCTGTCCCCAGCTCAGGCACATCCCTTCTTCCCTCAGGACCTCAGGCATCTCACCCTCCAAACGACAAGACTCTGGATTTGTTCTGACCCTGCCCACCTCATGGCAGATGCCACGGAGTCAAACAAGACTCTTGGGTACACGCGGTGCTTTGAAAAGAACAGATGGGAAGGTTTTCCTGGACTTGGGGCACCCTGGATACAGGGACCTGGACCCGTAAAAAGTAGGGGAGAGCAGAGCCTTAGTGAGGGCCCTCTGTGTGCAACCAGCACGTCAGGCCCTGAAGAGACAAGGCCCAGGGAAGCACTGCCCTGCGCTCCTGCTCTCACAGATGGCCATTCCTGCTTCCTGTGCTGGATCCAAATGTTATCCATCCACCTTTCCTAACATGCTCCCATGTCCGTGGATCAATGAAGAGGACCAGATCTGAACTGGGTGTGCCAGCACCAGGGCAGGAAGAGAAGGCACCTGCAGAACGGGCCCTGCCAAGTCTGGGTCCGCTCAGCAATGCCAGAGCCAGCCCACTGTGACTTCCTGAACCCACATGCTGGCGACCAGGGCCAGGCCAGGGCACGGAGGAGGAGATCGCCTGGCTCAGCCTCCAGGCTGGACACCCTGAGAACCTTTGAGGCTTTGCTTTCTTCCAAACTGTTCTATCCACCTGGTTAAACCCACAGAAACCCCCTGCACACCAGCCACTGTGCTCCCCGTGGGCTTACACGGCAACAGCGAAAACCTCAGAGGAAACACCATGCGCTCAAATCGCATACCAGAGCCTTTAAAAATGTTTTTTTTCTAGAACAATGCCGACACACTTGTGAGTAACTATTTCACCGTTCCATCCTGCAGACTCATTCAGTGGCTTCATGAGGACCAGGCCCCTCCGCACCCCTGGAAGGCACCGAGCCCGCCCTTGTGTTTTGTTCTGGTAACTGGTGGGGTGACAAGGGTTGCTTCCCTGTTTTCTTGGATGACAACCACGGGCGTCCTTGGCAACACACCTGTGCCAGAGACTGGGGCAAGCAGGAAAAAGTGCAAGGAAGAATAACACATTTTGCAATCGATTTAAGTACCTGTGCTAACATTCTCTCCTTCTGAACACAAAGGAACTTTGCAAAGTGCAGAAGAATGCCTCGTGGGGGGCGGGGCGCGCCGTCTGGTGGCTTAGGTTAGAGTCAGGTCTACCTGACTGTGTGCTGTGACCAAGCAAAGACACCGAGCTGACCAACCCTGCTGGACCATGAGCAATTGAGCATGGTGCTGCCCATACCCCTCTGCTACTTCTGGGGTGACCTGGCCATGCCTGTCCGCCACTCACATTTGTCTCACTTGGTGGCAGAAAATCTGCTCCTTTGGCCCACCACTCATCTACAACTGGGCACGTGCCAGGTGGGCTTTCCCAGCACACTCTGGGCCCATGGGGGTCCTGAGAACAGCCCTCCTCTGCAGCTCAGGGCTGCAGCCTCTCGGCTCCCTCCTGGCACAGCCTCCCCTCCCCACAACAGCCCTGCTCAAGTGCAGCTGAGCTAATTCTGGGCTCCCTGCCACCTGCACAAGCCCACGCTGCACATGCTCTGACTCATGCCGAGGCGCCCAGCAGCAAGGCCCAAAGAATGGCTGCAAGGCACCCACTGGGCTCCAGGGAGCGGCCAGTCTCCAGCCTCAGGCAGACAGTGGATGTGAAGGCAGCTTGGAGGCCTCTGACCACCTCCACCAAATCACACTGGTACAGAGCCCAAATGTTGAACTCTATGACTCGCGGAGGCCCCCAGCCTCAGGCTCAGGGTACACTGTCACAGAGTGAAACCCTGGATTTCAAACATTAAACCTGTTATTACTCTCTACCATCAAGACTCATCTGAGCATGTGGGAAAGTCTCAGAACATTGCCAAAGTTCTCAAACAAAAAAAGCATCAGATCAGAAGAGAAGAGACTGTCCGCATCTGACAGCTCCATTCGACCAGATGCATGAACAGTCTCCTGAGCACCTACTGTGTCCTTCTGCATGTCTCCAGAACCTGATGTGTGGTCCCCGTCCCCAAGAACCAGTCTGGGGGGAGGCAGACGACGTGTAACCCACTTGTGACAGGTATGTACAGAGCACTAGAGGGGAAGTAACTAGGGAACAGTCACTCTCGTCCAGGAGGTGACAGAGGGAAGATAGCCCAGCTAAGTAGCCTCCAAGCAGCCTGCAGGCCCAGTGACCCATTGTGCGGCCCCCAGGCAGAGAGGACACAGCATGAGGCCGGGGTGCAAGGTGTGCTTGGAGAACTGGGAGGGCCAAGGCTGGCCCCTGCGAAGAGTATGGGAAGGGGCCCATTATTGGGTGGTCGGACACAAGCCACGCTCTGGCTGCACTGCAAAGTGCCGCGCTGAGGAGACAGGCTCTCACTGACTGCTCCCTTAGTCACTGAGGGCCACACCTCCCTCCAAGGGTGGGGCTGCACATTCAAGGAGTCACAGAAAGCGGGGTATTCAGGAGCAGAAAGCCCTAACAAATGCATGCGGAGGGGCAAGTTACCTACACACTCCCAGCCTCAGACCATCAGAACAAACACCAGCAAAACCCACCTCGCAGGGCTGATTCTTAGATCTGCTGCTGTTGTCTTGGGTACTAGGGATGAAACCCAGGGCTGTGGTGGCGCACGCCTGTAATCCCAGCAGCTTGGTGGGCTGAGGCAGGAGGATCGCAAGTTTAAAGTCAGTCTCAGCAACTTAGCGAGGCCCTAAGCAACTCAGTGAGACCCTGTCTCTAAATAAAATATAAAACAAGGGCTGAGATGTGGTTCAGTGGTTAGTGCCTGGGTTCAATCCACGGTTAAAAAAAAAAAAAAGAAGAAGTCACCTCTGCAGCCAGGCTTTGTCACTACCTGACTGTGTGGTCTGACCAGCTGGCCCTGTGCTGCACTGGTCAGGAGCCAGGCAGGGCCAGGAGGCGGAGCCTAATTGCCCTGGCAACGCTTCAGTGAAATGATTCACTTCAGAAGCAGCAGCCCCTCCTCTGGCCCGTCCAGCGCCAGGCCGCAGCCCAGCCCCTTCAGCCAGCAGCACTGAAACTCACTCCGGTCACACTGGGCACCTCCACCCCAGGTGAAGCAACCAGAGCAGGTTTCCAGGAGATGGAGATGTCATGCCCACATGTAGCACAGAAGCCACCGCGATAAACACAGGTAACCGCACAACTGGGTATCCTCAGCCACAAGGAGGAGCCACTGAGAAACTGGGCAGGGGCTGCCCACTCCACCCCAGGCCCCCACCAAGCCAAGGAGCAGCGCCCCCAGCTCACTTCCTGGGCTCCACCCCAGCCATGAAGGCAAGGGGACAGCACTGCCATGTGGGGACCAATGGGAGCCTCCCCCCCGCAGCTCCTGGGCTCACCCACACTCCAGCCCTCAGGTTACATAAGCTGAGTCTGATCCCTGCTGATGGTGGCTCTAAGGTTACACGGCTGGAGGCAGCCAGGTCAGCCTACTGCTCTTTTCCATCCCCTGCACGGCAGGCTTTTCAAAACATAGGATTCCCAGTGGGAAGGAGAGGAGTCCTGGCCTTTCCAGCCACAGATCCCCCACCTCCTTGGGAGCTGGTTCCCAAGTTTGCAGAGCTGACTCTTCACACACCTGGGCCCTCACCACCAGGCCCCTCCCTTGGTGTTTCTGCTAGGATAAGGGCCTGAGCAGATGCCTGAGGACCATGGCTCTGGGCACAGGTGCTACTAGCAGCTCCCCACGGGGAGGCCCTGTGCAACCGGCCTCCCATCCCCCTGGGTCCATTTTCAACAGCATCATCTTAGGCATCTAGGGCCCTGGAGAGAAGAAAGGGGAGGCTGCTCCCACAGCAGGGCCTCAGTGCCTGAGGGCAGCGCCCAGAGCCAGTAGGTGCCCATGGCAGGTACTTATGGTCCTCAGCAGATCTAGGCGCCCAGGTCAGCACCCAGACACAGTCATGGTCTGAAACACAAGTGGTTCTGGTGAAGGGCTGGCACACGGTGTGCGGGGTAGGGAAATAATGAGAGGAAGGAGCTCTGCCAGGAGGGGAGTGTCCACCACCTGGCCTGGCCCAAGGCCTCGGTCTGACTGGTCATGCATGGAGTTGATAAAGAGAAGGATGTCACACGACAGCCTCAGGACACTCAGGCCCAGGGGCAAAGGGATAGAGCATTGGAAAGGAGCTTCCCCTGGCTCCCCCTTTCTACACAGACTAGCAGTGGCTAAGTGTTCTCTTTGGGCCCTGGCAGCAGCCCTTGGAAGGTGGCCAGAGCGGAGCATCAAGGTGGACTTGCTCCTGAGCATGTGGGAGGCACCTCCTGGGACCCCCAGAGATGCGATGGCAAGGCATGGGGGTGGGGAGCATGCCACACCTGCCACTCTGCCCGTAAAGACCAGGGAGGGATACCTGGGGTGGGAAGAACATGACTCTGTCCAGAGTCAGGGGCCACCTGGAGTCCCAGAGGAGTTCCTGAGTTCTTGCTAATCCAGAAAACAGGGGAGACAAGAAAATCACCCAGGAACAGAGGAGGTGGGCTATCAGCTCCACCCAAGTGAAGGGCAAGAGCCACAGGGGGTGGGGACAGCATGACAGCCCAGTAGGAAGACAGGCTACTTGGTGCAGGTGGAGGAAGAGCTGCTGGCCACCCATGGGCACCAGGCAAGGGCAGGAGAGGTGCACAGAAGTGAGTCAATGCCAACTGTGACGAGCGGTCAAGCTCTTTCAACAACACCTTGAACTCTACTGGAGGCCAGGTGCAAGGGCAATTCTTCAAAATGCCTACTGACCAGCACTAAGTCTCCCTGCCACCCAAAGCTCTGATTCTTAGGACACACCTTATAATCAAAGGTTTGGCAGAGCTTTGTGTTTGGCCCATGATGGTGCCTGTGCCCTCAGGGTCACTGTCAGGCGTGGGAAACGTCCCCCAAACCTCCAGAGAAGACCAAATGGAAGGCACCAAACTCCCAGACACAGGCCAGACTCAGGACATGCTTCAAAAGGTGGGGATTTTTATTAAGTCATTCTTTGGACTGAGAAAACTGTGCTATATCCATACAGTGGAATACTACTCAGCAATGAAAAGGAACTGACACACCCAGCTCCCTAGAAGGAGGGCAGAATGACTCAGATGAAAGAAGCCAAAGAGAAAATACACTGCATATGCCATTCCAGCAAAATTCTAGGAAATGTAGAATCAGTAATATTGACCAAGGGAAGGTCAGTGATTGCCTTGTAGGAGATTTGGGGATGGAGGGAGAAAACAGAGGAGCCTGAGGAACTTTGGGGGGCCATAGATATGTGTGCTATCTTAATTGTAGTGTTGGTCTCACAGGTATTACTATGTCAAGACCTATCAAACCAAGCACCTTCAATGTATGCAAATTATCTCTCAATTATTCTACAATAAAGCTATTTATTTTAAACTAGGGATTGAACCCAGAGACTCTTAACCACTGAGCCACATCCCCAGCTCTTTTACTTTTTATTTTGAGACAGGTTCTCACTAAGTTGCTTAGGGCCTCGCTAAATTGCTGAGGCTGGCCTCAAACTTGCAACCCTCCTGCCTCTTGAGCTACTGGTATTACAGGCATGTAATACCACTTGACCCAGAAATAAAGTTATTTTTGTTAAGTAAGTAATTCATGCTGCTCATGATAAAAAAATAGAAAAAATTTAGATTTCTCATCATTCTACCAGCACTAAACAGAAATAACACGTTGGCATGCTTCTTTCTAGTCTTTTCACTGTACACAAACACACACACACACACACACACGCACACATGCACACATACAAATCACATATCAATTTGTTTTTAAGTAGAGCATGATCCTTTCTTTGAAAAGTTTTGTATCCTTTTTTAAAAAATTTTAAAAGTTCAATATCTTAAGTTTTCTGTGGGATTTGGTTTTGGATTTCTTGATCCTTGATGTACACGAGGAACAGGAAGTGGAGACAGCAGCTCCCAGGGTGGCTAAGTCTGCCAGGAGGGGCCAAGGACACAAGGCAGAGCATCAGGTCTGCTACCCTGAGTCAGCACCTGCAGGGCGTCGGCATCCCCTTTCTTGGTACAGTCTACAAAACCTTCTCTCTCTCCAAATACAACCTGAATGGCAGCATCTTCTGCCCAGTACCTGTTCATCAAAGTTCATGGAAGGCAACCTGAAAAAAAAATGAGGACCAGCCGGTTCTCCAATACATCCAGCACCTTCTGTCTCCCAAGTGCGAGCCGGCCCCCACCGCTTCCGCTCGGGCCTCCTCTGCCTCCAGCTCCAGCCCACCCTCTTCCTGCCTTCTTCATTTAGCTTTAGATCATGAAGTTCCCTGGTGACTAAGCATCCTCCAGAACTGTTCCCAGGGGCCCCGCTGCACTGGGGCCCGGCAGTGACTCATTCCCCACGACTGGATGTTCAAATGGCCTCCAAATGTTCCCCTTTATAAATAATGTGGTGATGAACATCCTAGCCTAGGAATCTGACTGCAGATTTAATCGTTTCCCTGGGATAAATTCCTAGAAATGGAATCACCAGGATAAAAGAAGGAGCTCTTTTAAAGATTCTGAGACAGACTGCCAAACGGCTTGGCAGGAACGGCTTGTGTCTTCCACTCCCAAAGTCCCCTGAGAGTCCTTGACACACACCTGGCTTGCACCCTTCTCCACAAAAACAAAGCACACATCAAAATTGTGTCACTTTGATATAAAAATTGGATGTAATACCCATTTGATGAATGTATAACTACCATTTACTCTTCTTTTGTGAATTCCTATCCTTTATCCACTTTCTTATTGGAAGTTCATTCAAAATAAGAGTTGTTTGTATGGATTATTAGAGCTGTTGACGTAACAGGTGCCTGTCTTACAGGTGGCAAGCATTTTTCTCAGTATATCATGTTTGATTTTGTTTTTCTTTCTTTCCTTTTTCTTTAGACATTTAGAAGTTTTTTTTCTCTGTGATGTTCAAAAACGATTTTGGCCTGTGGCTTCTGTCTCCAGCACCACGTGTAGAAAGATGCTTCTCATCCCATCATTCCATACTCACCTGAATTTTCTCTTAGTATTTTAATGATTTCATTTTTTACATTTGAAGTTCTGATCCCTGTGGAGTTTAAGGTGGGGTTTGAGCTGAGTGAGAACTTGATGCCTTCCCAAATGGTTCAAATTGACTAAATCTATTAAATTCTCTTTTTCATTTTCTAGATTGTTTTCTAGATTGTTCCATGCTATCTATTCTCACTCCAATATCAAACTGACCAACTTCTTATACATTTATAATGGTTTAATATCTGGAAAGTGATCCACCCAGATTCTAGCTGGACATTGCATTAAATCCATAAATTAATTTGGGGAAAATGTAAATATCAAAGACATTGACCCCTCCCAGAATGGAACACACTGAAGCTCTCCATTTATACCATTTGAATCCCTGACACAACTCTGCCATATCTTCACAGTTCCTGAGTGCCATTCCTTCTCTGAGGGTCTCCCAGGCACACTTCCGGTCTGTCTTGCAGGAAACAGACTGAGCTGTGCACACTTACTGCACATCGGCACTGTTCTTGCAATTTCCACCAAGCCAAGCATCACTGCTTCCTAAGCCTCAACTCAGTAGTCACACTGCAGTTCCCCAGGACATCAGCACCAAGGGCACCAGCACCCTCCTCCAGGACCTCCCCAGTTTGACAGCAGCCTGCTTATGATGTTAAAATTTTTCTTTCTTTCTTTCCTTCTTTTTCAAGACAAGGCTCTCATGTTGCCCCGGCGGGCCTAGAACTCATGAACCTCTTGCTTCAGGCTTCCAAGTGGCTAGGATTACAGGCATGCACCACTGCACGCCACTCGGTCTACTTTTAAACTCCTCTGCTTTATGTGGCCGTCTGCACCATCTATCCCGTCCCATCAGACACAGACAGTCCTATGCACACCATACTCTCCTTCCACCTGGAAATACCTTTGGCACCTGTAGAAATGGGACTCCCTCTTCTAGATCCACTCAGATGCTGCCTCCACAAACCCATGACGCCCACTGGGTTTGCATCACGTACACAGCACACACTCCAATCTACTATGTGAGATTTACACATGTGGCTGTGTCCCCATCAGGTGACACTGGGAGGCATGACCTCCTTCAGTCCTGCCTCAAATCACAGCATCGCGCTCATGGCTGTGGCCTCTGTGTGTTGACGAACTGGATCCAGGAGCCAGGACAGTGCAGCCTGGCTGTGAAGGGGCCACCCCACCCTGTCACTCGGAGTCAAAAGAAAGAACAGTCCAGGAAGATGGGAGTCAAGGACAGAGGACTGTTTATGTTTCTGCAACTGGGTAGGGGTGCAGCCAGCCCAGGCTGGCCATACCCCTGGGACCTCCCCAGCAAGGTCTCAGGCTCCTCCTCCAAAGGGAAGGTGGCAGCCCTGTTCTTGGAAATCCAGGCCATGACACCCTGGGGTGAAGACAGAGCCTGCAGAGGCCCCTGCAGAGCTTCCTGGGCTCAGACAGCCCCACCCGGACTCCTGAGTCAGACTGCAAGGTGAGACCAGGCCGCTCAGGGGCTGGGCTGGGCCGGGCCGGGCCAGCAGGCTCCATGCACTCAGAGGCCCTCTGCAAACCTGCGTGAGCGACTCTCCCCACATACAGACGAGGAAACCCAGCTGTAAATGGAAGGCTCATTTCATCACCGAGCGACGGCACTGGGACAGAGACCAAAACACCCTCAAATAGTATTTGGCAAATCCATCCTTCTCTGCCTCAGCTAAAACTCCCCAGGTCCTAAACTTCCCAAGTACCCCATTCTGGGAAATCCCTACATCACAGGGCATGTGAGCCCGGAGCTCTGTCCTGAGTCTGCAGAAACAAGGGATGTGTCCCTCTCTTCTTTTTTCCTCATATGTAAATTTGGTACTGGGGATTGAACCCAGGGACACTCAACCACTGAGCCACATCCCCAGCCCTATTTTGTATTTTATTCAGAGACAGGGTCTCACTGAGTTGCTTAGAGCCTCACTAAGTTGCTGAGGCTGGCTTTGAACTCACGATCCTCCTGCCTCAGCCTCCCAAGTGCTGGGATTACAGGCGTGTGCCACCATGCCCGGCTAAGGATTCTTTTTTATAACTTTATTTATGTATTTTTATGTGGTGCTGAGGATGGAACCTAGTGCCTCACACATGCTAGGCGAGTGCTCCACCACTGCGCCCAGTCCCCGGCCGGGATGGGGATGTTTCTCTTTCTGTCTGTCTATCCTCTGGTTGTAGCTCCTGCCCAGGGGGCACCACGAATCACTGAGCCAAGTCACCAGCTAAGCCTCTGCAGCACTGGTTCTTTACTGCCTCTGTGACTCTGCTCAGGCAGTTCCCTGGGTCACAAGGACCCTCTATCACCTTCCTACCTAGGGTGACAGTATGACTTCGGTGGGTCCCATGAAGTTTTGCCCTCAAGGGCCCCTCCTCTGTTGAAAGAAAAATTGACAAAAGCATATTTGAGTCCGTATAGAGAGGAGTGTGTTAATATGACATATTAAAGCATTTTCTTGGACCCAAAGGTCATGTTTTTCCTTTTAATTTGAAAAGAAATGAAAACCCTTTCCTGGGCTCCAAAACTCTGATGGGTCCCCAGCATTGTGTGCCCCTGTCCAGTGGTCAGTCTCACCCCACCTCAAGTACCCAGGCACCCCCAGGGAAGACCCAGCTCAAGCATGAGCTGTGCCTACACCCTGGACCACACATTCTCCTCTCCAGGAGGCTCCGCTGCCTTCACCTGGTACCTCGCTGCACCTACGCAATAGATCTGCAGCCTCTGTTAGACTGTACTCTCCAGGGACCTCTGTGGCTGCAAAGTGAAGGAACACTGGACAGAATGAAAAGATGTGCACTTTTACCAGTGGGCCTGCGACATCCATCAAGATGTCCTTTGTTTAGAGGAAATTGTGTTAGTCGGTTTTCTGTTACTGTAACAACTACCCAAGACAATCAACTTACAAAGAGGAAAGGTTTACTTTGGCTCACAGTTTTGGAGGTCTCAGTTCCACTGCCTTGGACTGTGGTAGCACATCAGGGTTGGAGTGTGCACCAGAGGAGGTCAGATTGAAAAAGGAAGGGACCAAAGTCCCAGTACCCGCTTTGCGAGCACACCCCCCCCCCAATAATCTAAAACCCTCCCCGGAGACTCACTTCTCAAATGTTCCACCGCTCCCCAGTTGCACTACCCTGGGGACCATCCCTTTAACACTTGGGTCTTTGGGGAACATCCCAGACCCAAACTATGGCAAAACTTCTGCCTAAATTTCTTCTGGCTATATATTTCCTTCTCAAATTGGCTTGATACCCAGTTATCACTCACAGGTGAGTATAGGCCATGATGCCCTGCAAAACTGGGATGCTGAAGGTGGGACATGTCTATAGGAGTCTCAGAACCTCCCGTGAGGGTCCAGTGGGACAGAGGGCCTGGGGTATTCCATGGTCCCTTAGAGGCCAAGACAATCTATTTCTAATGCTAAACGCTATCACAGTGTAGTCCCTTTGGAAGTGATGCCATTGCTAATGCTTGGGATTGCTCTTAATTCCTGAAATCTAAAAGAAATAAAATCCAGAATTAAATAGAGCTGAGCGGTAATTAATCATTGGAGTTTAGTTGCTACATCATTGGAGTTTAGTGTACTACATCTTTTAAAGTTGTGTTCATTATTTCTTTGAGAGATTCTAATTTTTGAATACAACATTATTGTCCTAAAAAGAAAATCTTCAAGAAAAATATATTTCATCCCATAGCTGGGCTGGAGCCTCAGCAAATGTAGAACCATCATGATCCCAGGCACTCCCTGCTGGAACCTATCGGAATTGCAAGCAAAGTGCCCAGGAGGAAAAGCAAACTACGAACAGGTAATGGCCATACTCACTTCTCTAGTAAGCCCGCAAATATTAAAAATATTGAATATCTAAACACTTAATTTTTTGTTGTTGTTGTTTGGTACTGAGGATTGAAACCATGGGCACTTAACCTCTGAGCCACATCCCCAACTCTTTTTATTTTGAGACAGGGTCTTGCTAAGTATCTGAGGCTGGCTTTGAACTCATAATCCTCCTGTCTCAGCCTCCCAAGCTACTGGGATTACAGGGATGTGCCACCACACCTAGCCTGATCATTAATTCTTTACCTCTAAATCCCTGATGTGCAAGCACTATCCATAAATGAAATCATTACTATGTTACATACATACACATACATATTTTAAAATATGTGTAGATGCTGAGGTGATTCATAAAATACTATGTCATCTATGCAAACTTCAAAACTCAGTGTCTGTTTATTGATGGGTATTTTCCTTATTGATGTATAATGAAAACAGTTACAAACACCACAGCAGGCCATCCTGGATACTGACCAGTTTAGATAGGTGTCTTTCCAATGGCTCATGTGTTGAAGGCTAGGTAACCAGGGAGGAGCTATGGGAGGTGGTGTAATCTTGAAGAGGTGGGGCCTGGTGGGAGGTCTTTAGGTCATTGGGATTGTGGCCCTGCAGGGGACTGTGGGATTCTGGCCTTCTCCTTGCTCTCGTTTGCTTTCAGGCCATTGAGGTTATGAGTTTTGCTCAGTCACACACTCCCTTCCACTGCCATCGGGTACCCCTATGAGAGAAAAGGAACCAATCACAGACTGGAACCTCCAAAACTGTGAGCCAAAATAAACCTTCTGTCTCTGTAAGTTGATTTTCTCAGATATTTGTTATTGTGACAGAGAACTAACACACCCTTGAAGAGAATTTGATGGGAATTCCAGAAGTTTCGTTGACAATGAGGACCCAGAACTGCAACTTTGTACCAAACACTGTACGTCCATCAGAAGAGCAAGGAACTGTTGTACTACCAACATGCTATTTCAACAGAAGTATTTATTTAGGAATTGGGGCGAAACAAGAACAGATGATGTTTGGGGAGTATCTGCTTCTTCAGTAAATCACGCCAGCATGTGGTGAGCAGTTCACGCAGGATCACCCAAGAAGCCAGAAAGACTCAGGACACAGCCACCCTGTGCCAGGCAACCACTGACCCAGTGCCATGTCAGGAAGTGGAAGGACCCCAGCCTCAAGCTACCCCTTCTGGGACTTCAGGGACCACCCCTACCTCCCAACTACCAAGGACTCCTCAGCTGGGGACAGGCAAGCCACTGTCACCTCCCCATGCTTCTGTTTCTTCGCCTTGAACCAGGGATAATCATTTCTCTTTTTAACGAGAGTACTAATCCATAATGACATTCTGTTCTTTAAGCACCTAACAGTGCTTCGAACACAGTAATGCTCACTCAGCTGTTTTCCATTCTTTTCTCCCTCCTTTCAGGTTTTACTCTCCCAGACAGTAGCCATGTGATGGTCACTCCTCAGAAGGTGAAGAAGGACTTAACAGCCAGGGCTAACTATGTGCTGCTGCGGTTTAGGTATTGAACGTGTCTCACAGAGAGGTCCCAGTGTGGTGATGAGGAGGTGGTGGGCCTTTAAGAGGTGGAGCCTAATGGGAGGTGATTAGGTCACAGAGGGTGCCATTCTCAGTAGGAATAAGGATTGCTCTCGTGGGACCCTGGTGAGTTCCTGTGAGAATGCGGTGTCATATGAGTGAGCCTGGCAACTGAATCTCTCCTGCTTCCTGTCTCACACGTGATACCTGCATGTGCTCTCATTGTGATACCACACGCCATGTGGCGATGTAGCCAGAAGGCCCTCAGTAGAGCCAAGCAAGCACCACTGCCATGCTCTTGAACCTCCAGAACTATGAGCTAAATAAACCTCTTTTCTTATAAAGTACTCAGTCTCTGGTATTTTGAGATAGCAATAGAAGATGGACTAATACACATGCTCACTCTGAGCCTGGCACTGTGCTAAGCACCTGGCAGGCACTCGTCCCTCATCTCATTCACACACAACTCTGTGAGGTAGCACTAGTCCCCTCCCAATTCCAGATGGGGAACAGGACACTGAGAATCCCACAGCTGCAGAATGGGAAGGTCAGACTTTGCAATTAGAGCTCTACTTTGAGATAGGCCTGAAGTGAGTGAGACTTCCAGGATGTGCTCCCACAGCAGCAAAGCATCCTGTCCAACCCCACTAAGGCACAGCTGCACCTCACTCCTCTTCTGCCCATCTTGTAAGACCAAGTGTCCACTGCCCAGCATCTCCACCCTAACCTTAGGACACCTTCACCAAAAATTAATAAACAAAGGCAGGAGGAACGAGGCCTAATTATAATAAAAGTGTTTCCAACAGACTCCTGGACATTGGTAACAACCTGTCAGCATGTCCACACAAACTACTGTCTTTTCTTCTCCCCACAACCCTGGGGGCAGGGCAGGGATCACAACCTCCAGAGAGTGAGGAGAGTGGGCCAAGGCTTCACCCAAGGCCACCCAAACAGCCAGGGCTGGCCAGGGTGTGCATCCAGATCAGGGCAGCCCTGCCCGTGTCCTTCCCACCCGCTGCTCCTGCAAAAGCAGCTGCAAGGGTAGGAAGAGGGGGACAGGTGCCACTGTAGTGGGGAGGCTCTAGGAACAGAAAAGAGATCGAGGAGCTCCCGCACCCCAGGCCCTGCTCCCAGCCCTGTGCACAGCCGGGGAGTGATTTGTCCAAAAGCCTTTCGGCTGCGTGAAGTGAAACCTGACGGGTGTACAAGGTTGCTCCCCAGCCCCATGTCTCCAAGTTCAGAGGACCAGATGCTAAACACCAGGTGACAAAGGAAGCCTGCTCCAGTGTGTTCTGGTCATGTCAGCAAGTCCTGAGACGTCTCTGTGCCTCAGTTTGCTTCTCTTGTCAAACGGGACAAGAACAGTGAGGAATAAAGCCATTGTGACACCCTTGTGTGTTGGCCCAACAGTCACGAAGTTAGTAAGATGAAGGACCACATGGTCCCTGGGAGAGCAGAGGGGCGAGGGCGGCGAGGGCACCCACGGCACCCAGGGAGACCAAGATGGTGCACCTCTGCCACTCACCTGCTGGGCAATCCAGCCAGGTGACTTCACTTCTCTGAGCCTTATTTCCTATTTTGAAACATATAGGATGATCCTTTTAATAAGCATTAAAAAAGATGATGAAGGTGAAATTATTCCAAATGCTGAGCTGCTCCACAGGTGGTAAATACCACGGCCGCTCTGAGCCGGGGAGACTCTTCCTGGCCCGAGCACACTTCCACTTTATTATTATTTTAAAGCACATGACTTGGAGGGACGGGTTTTGTATTAGGCAGCCTGGATTATTCAGTACTTGTATGCAAAGAAAGAAAGAAAAAGAAACCCTTAAGAATCTCATTTTATATGATTAGAAGAAGTGAAAGAAAAATAGCTGCTGGTGGTACAATAATTATTATGGTTTACTTCATAATGCACAATCTGTGCACAGCCCCCAAATTAAAGAAAAACAGCTGTTCTGTATAAATCAAAGCCGACAAACTCATAAAGAAAAGGTGCCATAGAAACCCAGGGCGAGGCCTGGGGGGTGTAGCTCAGTGATTGAGCCTGCCTAGCATGTGCCTGGGGCCCTGGGTTTGATCCCCAACACCACCAAAAAAGAAGAAAAAGAAACCTGTAGTGAATCATTTGGTCACTTTGGTACATGTCAATCACTACTACTTTCTCTTTAAAAAATATATTTATATATGAGTTTCCTAGATGAGCCTTATAAACAAACAAGTGGCTACATGTCCCAGAGCAAAGAGGGCTCCTCCCTCCTTCCACCATTCCCAGGAGCCTGCAAGGTAGGGAGCATGGGGTCATTTAAAACAGACCATCCCTGAGGGCTGACATTCACTGTGGGGGTCAGAAGAGCGTGACCATTGGCTGCCCCACTGTCTCCAGCACTCCCCGCCCCAGCTGGGCTCTGAGCTGCTAAAACCATCTTCTCTCCTGGATGCTTCCTCAGCAGTGCTTTCCCCGAACAAGGGAAAATGCAGTCACCCACTCAGCGGGTAGCTCAGAACTACAGACACCCGAATCCACAGTAACTGCACACAAAGGCCTGCGAGAAGAGGCAAAAGAAAGGCTGTTCATAAACTGACTGCTGATCAATTATGACTCAAGAAAAAACAACAGGCTATTAACTTAGCAGCATTTTAGCCCTGCCTCCTACCCACTCCTCACAGCGGAGGGTTGATCAGTGTCCAGGCACCACTCCAGAGCGAGGGGCGGAGAGCAAAGAGTTCTCCCAGGTGAAAGTGAAACAGCCAGGCACTCCCTCAACACCCACGCACCTCTCCTCTAAGGCAGGGATCTTGGGGGTCTGACTTTCCAGCTCTTGGCTTGTGTCCCAGACCCTCATCCACAGCTCCGAGGACTCTGAGTGGCAGATGCAGCCTTCCACAGGGTAGGTGAGGCCCAGAACCACCAATGAGTCCCCGGGGGGCCAACTCTACAGTGTCACTCTGGGGTGGCTCTTGCATGTCAGGACAAGGGCCAAGCTTCCAAGAGTTTTGTGGGCCCTGAGTGTCCTGCCTTAAATTCTCTTCTGCTGACACTAATTAGAGTGAGTTCTTGCATAACACAGATGCTGTCGACCAAGATGCATGAGATCTCAGTACAAATTCATTTTATGGGGAAAAAAAAAACCCTGGCATGAAAAAAAAAAAAATTCAGGCAGGACACATCCAAGGAGGAATCTTGTACATACACAGGAAATCTACTTTGGAGATAGCAGTTGGAAGGAATGATCAGACTAACGTGCAAAAAAGCAGAGACAAGGATGTTCCCTGTCATGATGTCACTAAATGTCAAAAGGCTGATAATGACCAATCAATATCCACACAAGACAGGGGTAAAACTGAGACAGAGAATGGATGTGAAGGAAGAATGTCCAATAATCTAATTGTGCAGAAGAGACACAACCTATTGATCTTGTAAGGCAGCTCGGAAAACAATATGGACAGTCCCTCTTTTTAGTAAATACACTCATCCTAAGTACATGCAGGAGATTTATCCTGGGACCCCCAAAGATACCAAAACCACAGACGTGCAAGTCTCTTATATAAAGTGAGGTAGTATTTACATAGAACCTCCACACAGCCTCCAGTATACATTTTTATTTATTTATTTTGGTACTGGGATTTGAACCCAGTCATACTTTGCCACTGAGTTGTATACTCAATCCCTTTTAATTTTTATTTTGAGACAGGGCCTCACTAAGTGGTTTAGGACCTTGTTAAATTGCTGAGGCTGGCCTCGAATTTGGCAATCCTCCTGCCTCGGTCTCCCAAGTCACTGGTATTACAGGCATGTTCCAAGGGGCCCAGCCCTCCTGTATACTTTAAGTCATCTCTAGATGACTCATAACATCTAACACAACATAAGTGCTATGCAAATAATTGTTATACTGTATTGTTTAGGGAATAATGACAAGAGGGGAAAGTCTGCACATGCTCAGTACAGACTCTTATTTCTTTCCAAATATTTTTGATTTGAGGTTGGTTGAATTCACTAAGGCAGAGCCCATAGCTGTGGAGGACCGACCTTATGCGCTTTTGAGCACATACGTATACACGTATGTTCAGTGTAGCACAGAGAGATGCTTGGAAGGATGTGTCCCTAGATGCTATCAGGACATCCACTCCTGTTCTGGCCTGGGTTCACTGGATGGCAGATGCCGTCTGTTCTGCCAGCGCCTGGCCTGGCGCCATTCAAGAGTGCAGCCAGGGAGCAGTCCGGTGGACATGAGCCCATTCTCAAGTCTGGTCAGAGCCCTAGCTGGCTGAGAGGCAGGTTCCACACAGTTTGCTCCCTTCTGAGTCTTCCCTGCCTGCTGATCTGGCCAGGCCCCATCTGCAGAGCCTCCTCCTCCACTCAGCGAGCCCTCTGGAATGTCCCAGGGCCCACAAAACACATGTAGTCATCTCCATTCCAGAATGTGTCCCCAAATTAACCTGGCCTACCACGACATCTCCGACTCAAAGGCCTGTCTTTGCTCATAAACCCCACAAAGAAAACAGGATGACACTGGCCAAGCCTCTGGAAATGGCGACTCAACCTTCAAAAGGCGGTCTATACACTGAGATCCCACTGAACCCACAGAGCATGCTGGATGTGCTCATACGTGAGAATTTAAGGAAGCTGCTTCCAATGGGGCGAGCTGCTGATGCCCAGCAACCATCCAGAACTACCTCGAATTCCGTTCCTATGGAAATGATCATAAGTCACAGGGAGTAAGTGACTCAGTAAACCCTGTGGGAATGCACAGCCATGTGACCCAGGCCTCTGACCCACCAATAGGTCCTGTTCCTTCTCCCTCCTTGCCTCCTTTTGCAGTTATCACCACAGCTTCTAAATCACTAATCTTCTATGCAGGAGGAATCCCTGCCCCCAAATAAAGTTCTTGGTACCTCTCCTTTGGGGGAGAAAGGTGAATAAGAAATGTAATAGAGCAAAACCACAGAACCTCAGGACTAGAAGCTGGGTATGGAACTCAGGGTGGAACAGCAGATGAATTATGGAGATGTGCTTCAGGGTGGGTAGAGTTCCTATGCCAATTGCAAAAAGCAAAAAGAAATCAAGGGACCCAGTCTGAGCTTAATGTCTTGGAAGTCTGAGCTACCTCCACCCAGGTGCCCCTGCTACTACTGGGTGCTGACTCTATGCCTGGCTAGAGAGCTGCAGCCCGACCAAGAGGAGCTCAACACTGAGAGCAGTTTGCCCGAGACTCCATGCAGCATGCAGACTGTGACAGGGGAATGTCCTCCCATGGCACCTGTCTTTCCTGAGCTCTTAGCAAGAGCCAAGACCAGCAGGCTTGAGATGAACCTAACACCTATTCCCAGAAGGTTCTCAAACACTTCAGTTCACCCATCTTGACAGAACAATGGCTTCACAGAACTATACCCAATCTGAAACCAACTGTTTGGTTTTTGGGGGTTTTTTTGTTTTGTTTTGTTTTGTTTTGTTTTGTTTTGTGCTGGGGATTGAACCCAGGGCCTTGTGCTTGCAAGGCAGGCACTCTACCAACTGAGCTATATCCCCAACGTCCCCAACTGGGTTTTGTTGTTGTTTTGCAGTACTAGGAATTGAACCCAGGGCCTTGTGCATTCAAGTAAGTGCCCTACCACTGAGTTACACCCCAACTCAGGGTCTTGCTAAATTGCTCAGGCTGGACTTGAACTTGTGATTCTCCTTCCTCAGTTTCCCAAGTAGCTGGGATTACAAGTGTGTGTGTCACTGTGCCCCATTTAGAAATTGACTTCAGGAGACTAATTTAGTGTCATTCTTTAATCTGCCCCTGTTATATTGTTTGAGAGCATTCAATTCAGAGGAAAAGAAGGTAAACGCAACTGGTGAATCTCTTAAGACTCGTTAAGTACCGGTGAGTAAATATTTATTAAACATAAATAAGAAGGGTTAGGAGGACCAAGAGATACCTAAAACTCAGGAGGCATTAAATATACCCAACACAGCTGGGCAGCAAATATTTGTGATATACACAGTAGGGCTGGGGATGGAGCTCAGTGGCAGAGAGCTTGCCTGGCATGTGTGAGGCCCTGGGGTTCCATCTCAGGCACACACACAAAAATTCATGATACAACTAGAAAAAGTAGTTGATGTTCATATACATGAGGCTAAACATACATGAGAACCTAACACACAGACATAATTCAATTACCCTGTGGCAACACCAGTTTGGTCCTCTGAATTCACAGTTCATCAGGCCAATATGTGAGTTGCAGGCGTGGCAAGACAGAACTGTCCCTATGTCTCTTTAATGGAACATGTGGTGGTGTGGGGGGTGGTGTCCTTGGCCCAGGGTACTTCCCTTCTGTGGCCCCATTATGAGGACTGGTTCCAATGACTCTAGCTGGAACCACGTTAGTGAGGAAGGCTGTTGTGGCAAAGAGAGATGGGACGGTGAATGTCCTGCACTCCAGAGGCAGTGCTGTCCACTGCACCCTGTCCCACTTGCATTCACCTACCCCATCTCTGGGCCCTTGCCTCCCATCGTATGTTTTAAATTACATCAAGGTCACTCCCCCATGACATCTTCCACCACTATCTTACTCAGGAACACTCTGTACTATGGTCACGCTCATTTCCTTAAATACCAGCAGGTCTCTAATGCTGAAGAGCCCTTTATTGTCAGGCATTACTTTACACGGGAGCTCTAACTGAGAAGTATGATAAATACCCTTTATCAAGAAAGACAATGAAAGAGTAAGACCTACAAATAATTTATGAAGCATTTTCTATGCCTGTGATACAGCATTTCATAGAATGCTCATGTGGGAGGGGAATGTAGGTACCACCACCCCTATTCTAAGGGTGCACAAGGTCACAGGCCCTCTAGGAAGGAGGGCTGAAGCCAGAGCCCAACTACAGCTGGGTGTACAGCCCAACTACAGCCCCTCAGCTGGGCCACCTACTTTAAGAAAGCAAAGTCCCCCTGACATTCCCACTTCCCATATCCAGGGTCTGTCTTTTGAGAGCAGTTTCTCAGACCTGTGCACAACCCCATAGCTAACAGTTCGCGTGCCTCCCACAGTCATGGGAATTTAGGGGCAGAAACCACAGAGAGATTGGTGCATGGACCTCAGAGGTGAGGGCAGATGATTCTGGAAGTTCTCCAACTGCCTGTCTTTATAAAAACCAATTGCACATATGACAGCTAGGAAGATGCTTGAACAAATAAATAACTTTCCACCCCTCGCCCTTCAAAAGGATCCTTCTGTAATTTCTTTCTGCAGATATCTTAATCGTAAGAAGACTATTTGAGAACGCTTCCTTGCAGGAATCTCCCCACGAACGCTGTCTGAATCTACACAAGGGCGGTGGCTGAGCTAGTAAGGAGGGGCCAGGGTTTAATGTACACACCTGTCCCATCATTTCCCATCAGTCTACTGCTAAATTCACTGAGCACCGACATGACATGTCTTGTTCGTGATCCACAGAGCTCGAGGTGATGGGGCATGGCAGGTTAAAAGCAACACAAAGACATTTGGCGTAATTTCTCAGAATCACAAATGTCTCTGAAAGACCCTTTACCTAAGTCTGAAATTATTTTTCAGATGCAGAGATCTAAGAATAACCAAGTTTGATGAGAACTTATCTCATTTCCACCCAGCTTGAAGGAAACTAAAGGAATTTAAAAGGTTAGCTGTCCCTGTTGTCCTGCTTGCGGGTGACACTGACCTTACCCTTGCTTTCAGTCGTCTTGACTCAGGAAGAGATGAGCGGCACTCCAGGCAGATGCGGAGGGCTGCTCCTGGGCAGGACTTTCTGCTCCTTCTCAGGGGCTGCTCTGGTTCATCGCACCCACACGTGGTTGGGTCTTAACTCTACTTTAAGTCCTGCCTCCTCCAAGAAGCTTCCACTGAACACCCTCAAAACCCAGCATCAACTGACTATGAACAAAATCCAGGGCTCAGGGAAACAGCTCCAGGATCTGGAGGGCTCAGCTTATCTTCCAGGTGACTCCAAAGCAGATGACCTCCAAGCAGCAATGGGCTTTTCTGTCCATCTCCAATTGCTTTTCATAAATCCCAAGAACCCAGTGGGACGTTCTGAAGAAGCAGCAGCAAAAACAGGGATGATGGTTTGGAAGACAAGACTCCACAGGAAACTGCCTTACTGGCTGAGCTCAGTAATGTGCAGGTGGAAGGCAATTCGGTTTGTTCCTCTCCACTGAGGCTTCAGAGCAGTTCTTTAGTCTGTACCTAAAATCTCCAGCAGAACCTACAGCTTTTCCAAGTGTGCTGTATGTGTGTGTGTGTGTTTTGTCTTGTTTTGTTTTTTTGTTTTGTTGTGTTGTCTGTTTTGTTTTGTTTTGTTTTGGGAATGAAGTACAGGGTACATGCCCCAGGCTAGCCTACCCACAAACATGAAGATGCAGAAGAAAGGGTCTCTTCTCTGCCTCCTTCCCACCTCACTGGAGCACCTGGCTTCTCCAGGGGCAGAGAAGGTGGGAGAGGGGTAGTTAATATAAAATATATTTTAAATGATTTTTAATTGACACATAATTATGGGGCCCAGTGTGACAGTTCCATACATGTATGCAGTGTGTAATGATCTGATGGAATCAGGGCAATTAGCTAGCATATCCAGCACCTAAAGCATCCATCATTTCTTTGTGTTAAGAACATTCAAAACCCTTTCTTCTTGCTACTGTGAAATATACAATAAATTACTGTTAACCATAGTCACCCTACTGAGCTCCAGAACACCAGAACCTCTTCCTCCCATATAAAAATGATTTAAAGTTCCTTTGGCATACCAGCAGCAAAGCCTGGAAGCTGAGGCCCAGGGCCCTACTGAGCATAATGTACAGAGGAGAGGAGGGACAGCCTAACAGGGAGACATTCCTGCCCTTGGGTAGGGGGTGGAATTGGGCAGAAGGAAGCCCTTGGGTAGGAGGTAGAAATGAACCTGCAGGGACTGGGCCCCCACCAACCAGCTTCTAGTCTGAAGGAGAAGTAAGGGGAGCAGTAAACACCCCTGAGAGGCTGAGAGGGGACTAAAAAGTATGGTTAGTTTTTGTCCCACTTCCTGTGGGGAATGCTGGAAAGAGGGCCCAGTATGGCAGAAATGATGGCCTAGCATGGCTCCCCACCCCTGAGTAGGATCTCAGGTGCCCAGTAGGGTCCCTGAAGAGACCTCAGAGGATAAAGACCCTGAGGGTCACTGCAGGAGACAGGTCCCCTGCTGTGTCTCCCCTGTGACATCCAGCAGGACAACTGTCAGAAGAAATCTGAGAAGGAAGTTCAGTGGGTAGAAAGGGCTGGGGAGGAGGGACCCAGTGGAAGACAGTAGTAGAACACCATGACCGGCAAGAAGCCACACCCTCACTTCGCCCTGATGTAACCACAACCTTCTTCAGGTGACCAGAGACCAACCACAGCAAGAAGGAGCCCCCAAGGGGTGGCCTGAAGAGATTAACTCTTGGGGACCAAGATGCTTTAAGCTAAATGATAATTGGAATATCACTGGAATCAGGCTTAAGAAAATAGAATCAAGAGTCAGGACCAAGTATACCAAAAAGGGAACCAAAGTACTTTGGGACAGCAAAGTTATGTGCCCTGGGGCGGCGGGGATCTGCTCTCCTCCACAACAAACCCTGGGCAGGAAACATCTCTACTGTGATTCAAACACTTCCCTGGGGACACAGACAACAAGTGATACTTACAGAGTGTCTGTCTGGACTAACCTCCAGAGCAGAGACAAGGGCATGCAAACTTGCAGGTCAACCCAAGCCTAGCAGGCCATCAGGAAAATGTACCCTTCCCCCCGTCTCTCCTTAAAGCTGACAGCATCCCTGAGAGTGGCTGTCTTGGCCAGTTTAGACTCCTATCATAAGATACTACAAACTGGGTAGTGTCTAAACAACAGAAAGTTGCTGTTCACCCTTGGAGAGGCTGGAAGTCTGGGATCCAGGCACCAGCAGATCAGGTGTCAGGTGAGAGCTGTTTCCTGCTTCCCAGATGACACCTTCTTGCTCTGTCCTCACATGGCCAAAGGAACACACAAGGTCCCTGGGGCCTCTTCTACAAGGACACTAATCCTCATGGGCTAATCACCTCCCACAGGTCTTGTCTCACAATGCCATCACCTTGGAGATTGGGGTTTCAATGCAAGAACTGTGGGAGGGGGGCAGGATACAAACATTCAGACCACAGTACTATCATTACTCCCAGCTCCCCGAGTGGCAAACTGAGGCTCAGATTCTGTGATGACCAAGCTGAGTGCTGATGGGAACAGGTCCACCACCCTTCAGTATGCCCCATGCAGCCGGCAGCTGCTGTGGGTTAGACATGCAAGAACAGTGGGCGATATGCTTTGTTTATTTCCTAAAAGAGGAAAGGAGAGGGGTTCCTAGGAGAGGTTGGGAAACTTGGCTTGCAAAGCAAGTCCAGAACAAGGGTGGGCATGTGAGGCACAAAAATTTAGGGGTTATCAAAAACTCAGATAAATGTTTCAATACGGTATTTTAAACCATCAAAAGTAATAAAAACCTATGATGTACAAAATATCCCAATTTTAAGTAAAGACAGCACCCTTATTCCTGATTTTTTCTTCTTGCCTCGTGCTCCAACATAACGCAGCAGTCTGCTGAGTTGGAACCCTGAACGCAGCACACCTCAGCCTTTCTCCACGGAGTCCCAATGCAGGGACCCCCTGATGCCACCCCACAGTGCTGCCCACAGATATTTTTGTCTTCACAATTTTATAACAGCCAAGCTGTTCAGGAATGACCACGATGCTCCATCATCCCCGGTGTGTGCTCCAGGGGAGAATACCCAGGTTCCATGGCTGCATTTCTGTAAATGCAACGAAGCTCGAAGTCTGTTAAGATAGTTCCGGAAGGTGTGGGGTGGGTTCTAACAGGATCACCGGGCAGCCCGACATCCCTTGAATTTCTGGTTCAAATCTAACTGTTCAGTAGTGACCCGATACTATCCATCCACCTGTGTCCAAGCAAGTCCAATTCATGTGGGGTATTCCCTTTTACTTGCATTTTCAAATTCCAATGCTAGCTCATTTGAGTGAGCACCCATTCTCTGATCCCAGGTGAGCCTCATATTGAAGCCCTGCCGGTCGGAAGCGTCTATTTAACAAATATTTCTTGATTGAGGTTTTTAATAGTTCTTAGATCAGACCCAGAATTTTCTATATTGTTTTGTAATCAAAGCCTAAAACCTGGTAAATAAACGATGACCCAACGCATAAGGAAGATAGTTCATGAGTGTCCACTCTTTTGCCTGCAATGGTCTGTAAGACAGGGACAAATATCTCCACTAGCAAATTAAGCCCAAGTCCTTCTCTTCCTCTTTTTTTTTCTCAGCGCCTCAAACTGCTGGGCTTTGCCTCACAATTCAAAGTTAAGTCCACCAAAGTGAGCAGAGGGAAACTTTGGGCACTTGCACGAGCGCGTCTGGCTCCTCTCTGCCCCTCCGGCCGGCGCTGTCCGACGTGGCCGCCACGCCAGTGGCGCGGCTCCCGGGTCCGCAGGGCCGCCGGCTGCGTGCGCTCTGCCCTGGCCACAGCCACCCCCAGCCCCGCGTCGGGGCGCGACTCCGGGTCCGCGCCACCCCCGCCCGGGTCCCCCGCGCCGCCCCGTCTTCTCCCCACGCACGCCCAGTGGCCACGCGATTCCAGAGCACCCCGGGTACCTGGCACAGGAGCGCGGCCGGGCACCGCGAGACGAGCAGGGAAGGGCTTGGTCCGCGGGGTGCGGCGAACCCCGCTGCTCCGGCCGGGGCACGCGCTCGACCCCCGCCCGCAGCCGCTGGGGCCGGTGGCGCGCCGCAGCAGGTGGTCGCCCGGCCTCCTCTCCTCCAGGGTCTGCAGCCCGAGACCTGGACGCCGGCGCGGCGCGAGCACGACCCTCGAGCGGCCTCTGGCCCTGCGCTCGGCGCGCGCTCCCAGCTCCCAGCCTGGCACGCCGGCTCCGCTCGGCTCCGCTCGGCTCGGCGGGGGCGGACGCCGCGCTGCTCCGCTCAGCGCCGCTCGCCGGCCGCCGCCACGCACCTCCCCCGCGGCGCGCAGCTGCGGCGGCCGCCGCCTCCGCCGCCCGCCTGGCCCAGACCTCGTGGGGACGGCGACCCCAGCCTCGCGGCCCAGAGTCGGACAGCGGGGTGCGGGCCCAGCGGGACCCCTACCTCCCCACGCCTGCACCCGCGGCCCCGCCTCGACTCGCCCGCGCGGCGGCGCTGTCGGGGCTCCTGCCTGGCCGCCCCCACCGGGCGCGCCGCGGTTACCCGGAGACCCAGACCGGACGGCGAGTCCGCCGGCCACCCGCGAGGAGAGCGGGGCGCCCACGCTCGGGGACTCCTGCGCGCCCTCGGGGAGAAGGTTTGGGCGCGACGCCAGCCGCAGCCTTCCAGGTCACCTGGCCTCGGCCGCGCCGGGCCTGGGGCGCTGGGGCTCTGCCGCGCGAAGTCGGCGGCCTGCGGGCCCGTGGCGGAGAGGGAGTGGGCGTCGTGGCAGGGATGTGTGCATTCGAATAAAAGTAAAAGTTTTCTGTTGTTTTTTATAACCTTGTGGGTCCGGAGAGTCTGAAGGCTAATTAGGGAAGCTGCCGCCCCGTCTTGAGGTGAATCATTGTTGTGACACTGGCAAGTGTGGGAAGAAAGGCTGCTGATGACTTCTCAGCCTCGCTGACTCTCCCCACCCCCCCTTTTCCTTTAATGACGAAGCAGGTCCATTTAAGAAGGCCGTCTTAGGAAACCCAGTGGCCTTGAGTGGTCGCGCAGCTAATGGATCGCTCCCCACCGCCCCAGGACCCGAGAAGCCCGCGCTTGCACAGCTTGCGAAGCAGGCATGGAATCCTGGAAGGGGCTCTCTATGCTGCTGACTTAAAATGGGATCATAATTCCAAACAAGAATCAGAGGCAGGGGTTGGGGTTGTGGCTCAGTGGCAATGTGCCGGCTTAGCATGCATGAGGCACTGGGTTCCACCCTCAGTACCACATAAAAATAAATAAATAAATAAATAAATAAATAAATGCATTGTGCTCATCTACAACTAAAAAAAAAAAAAAAAGAATCAGAGGCAGAGAAAAGTTAAACACAGATCTCATTTACTTGGGCGTGAAAAAGGAAGTTGCCTTTTAAATATTTTGGTAGAATCCTGGCACAAGCGAGTCACTTACATCCCCTTTTGATGTTAAACGCATTAAATCAACCCTGTATGAAGGAAACACAAATAAATTGTGAATGAATCTTGCAGCCCCAAATTAATAACCTGCTTTTGCAATGGGCAGGTGACTCATAGCAGAGACAATGAATTTGTTAGGTGTGTGTTTGCTTTTCTCAAAATCCTCAAACTAAATTTACACTATAAACAACTTGAACCTCTGCTGCTTGCTATTCAAAATCACATTTACTTTGTAGTGGTGTCAACTTCTAAATATTTATTGACTCCATAAACTGCATTTCTACCTAAGAATTTTGTTTCCAGAATAACGGGAGCCTCTGGCTCTATGCCTGTGTGCTGTGGGTGGCTTTTGAAGTACCTGGAGATTTTGAGAGGACAAAAACTGGAGGTTCTCGGTGATTAGCTAAGGCTGAGAACCCTGGTGTCAACACCCAAAATAGAAAGTGGTGGGGAACTTTGTGACTTGTCCAGGGAAATAGAAAATCATCTGGAGTCTGGCAGAACAAGTACCTTCAATGTTTAAAAAAAAAAAAAAAAACTGTGGAAAGGAAGAATACCCTTCTGTCACCCTTTGCCTTCCACCTTCCTGCCCAGAATCTCTTCCTAGGTCCTGCCAAGGGCCAAACAAGGAAGTGCTTCCCTCTTTTAAGTGCCACTTGGATCAAGCCTAGAAGTTAGTTGAGAATAGGCTAAAATTCTCAAACAAGGCTTTGCCAAACCTTCAAAGGAAGTTCAGACCCCACATACAGTTTCTTGCAGTTGGCATGGACAACCGTGAAGCTAAAAGCATGGAGTTGGCTGTTTTCTGGAAACTCCAGAAAATCTCTCTCAGCTGTCCTTGTAGACAGTCCCTTTGAGGGAAGGAGACCCTGATTGGCCAGCAAAAAGAAGACCTGTTTCTTCCGAATGTATTGCACCTTTTGTGGCAACATACTTACCAAAAGTCAGGCACTGTTTTAAGTCATTCCGTCCCCAGTAGAACCCTGAGCTAAGACCTGCCATCTCTACTGTTTTCCAGCAGAGTTTCCGCTGTGTTATCTGTGTTGTGGATGAGGAGGGTCAGCACAAAAAGAGCAAGGCTGGTACCCAAGGCCTCATAGTTACCTAATGGCAGAACCAGGGTTTAAACCCTGTACTCTTGCTGTTGAGCCATGCTTCCATTCTCAAATGGCATCCAGCCCTGCAAACTGAAAAGGCCTTTTAGTTTAGAAGGAAAAGAGAATCAGCCCTCCCCACACTCAGGAGGAGGCACCCTCTGGGACATCAGGAAGCAAGAGGACTCCAACTTTTTCTGTTTACATTTTAAAATACTTGTTTTTCTTTTTCACTCAGTTTTTCCCAACAGTAGCAGCAGTATCACTAAGGAGACTTAGCTAGAAATCAGTCTCCACCCTCCTGAAGCTTCATTTAGTCAAACCAGAGGTTTATCGTGGGCTCTTAGGGGTAAAGTCAAAGGCTTCCTGACCCAGGCTGGCAGTGGGGATCATGTTCTTCAGTACAGTTTCATCTCTGGATTCTGTTCTTGCAGCTTCATAGAAGACTCAATCTGCCTGTCTTCACCTGGGTTCGGAAAACAGACCACATAGCCATGCAGTCCCCCCTACCTGGGTAGAGCTCAGGGCCATTCTCATGACAACAGGCCATGGCCCAGGTGAACCTCAATGGCAGGAGTCAAATTGAGCTGCCTCACTGTTAGAGGACCGCACCCCTGAGGGATTCCCTTAGGCTGGCCAACACCCAGCAGTACCCCAATCCCAGTCAGGGCCCCTCCGTCCATCCCCCAGGCACTTTGTTTCTCTCTTCTGAAATCCTTCCTTGGCTTCACTGTGGTCGGGATAAAATCCACCTCCCTTAGAGGACCTCCTCTGTTCCCTGCCCATCTCTTGGGCCTCTCAGTGCCACCCTCTGCTCTCTCCACTCCAGCCACATTGGCCTCCTCTGGTTCTGTGAACACCCCAAGCCCTTTCCTGCCGTGGGGCCTTCCCCAGCAGCCCCCTCTCCTGGGGATGTTTTACTTCCACCCTTGGCCTGGCAAATCCTCTCATCCTTCAGGTCTTAGTTAAATGTCACTTCCAATGAAGTTTCCCTCCTGCCCCTCCTCTTTCATTACAGCGCATATCCCACTTGGTAGTGGTTTATTTTAGGCCTCATCCTGGAACCACCCCCTGGGACACAGTCTCCAGGAGGGCAGGGTCAGGATCAGGTCTGTATTGGTGAACAAGCAACATCAAGCATGTAGCTGCTTAATGAATATTTATTAATCAATGAGCTTCCACCATGACCCACCACACTGCCCTAAGTCCAGTGTATGAAACTGCAGGACCCACTCTCTCTCCCAGCTCCCTCCCACCCCATCCTTCCCTCATTAATTAATTCCCCAAAGAGCTGCTTTTGCACCTTCTGGACTTCTGCTCTGACTGCTGGTTTATCCCAAGAGTCCTCCCTCTCCACCTCTACCCTCCCCAGCAAAATGATCAGCTCATGGTGGTTTCCACCTGCTCGCTTCCAGGCACCCCACCCTGTGCTGAGCCCTTGGTCTTCCCATCATGCCTTCTTGGTTGGAACCGCAACCTACATCAGCCTGTTTTCCAGCCAGGCCTCCCTGCTGCCAAGGAAACACGCAGGACCTTGCAGACCAAGAGCACAAAAAGAGAAGGTCTCCAACCTCACTTGGACCTTAATACCTTTAATCAGCCTCTGAGAAACAAATGGATGATACATAAGATGAGAATAATTCCAACCCCAGAGGTCATCAGTATCACCATTTTATTGGTTTTCCTGCCAGTTTTTTTTTTTTTTTTAAATAAAAAAGGCATCCAAACTGGCCTGCAAACTCAAACGTCTTCTAAATAGTTTAAGGCAAATATACACTTCTGTATCCTGATTTTTTTTTCAGTTATAACACAAGTATTTTACTGTGTTATAATGGAGTCTTTATAAATGTAAATGTTAATAATTAATGGCATTCCTTTATGTATTTCCTAATTTATTATTTTTTAAAATAATTCTTGACTGTCTTGTTTCCAAGTAAGGGTCTGACAGAAAATTCTTTGACAAGTGTCTCTGAACGTCATTTGTCTGTCAGTGTTTTGCCTGTGTGAGGGATCCTGAGAGGAACTCCTGTGTCAGTGGGTAGGAATGGGCCCAAGGCTGTGAGTGTGACACAGGTATGAAGGCACTGAGGTCCTCGGGCCTGAGTGACCTAACTGGACACACTTTCATTTGCCCCTGGGCATCTACCTCTCCTTGCCGCTCCCCGAAGCAGTCAGTCCTAACTGCTCTCAGGCACTGCACATTCCCGCCATATGCCTTCCTCACAGAAAATTAAACAGATATGAAAGTAAGTTCACTGATCAACTGACCTCAGAATGGGAGTGTTTCTGGATCATCTGCGGGGAGAGGGGAGACAGTGGAATCAAAGTGCACTTCAGAGTAGAGGAAGGAGGCAGATGAGATCCAGAGAGATGGCAGTTTGAGAAGGACTCAGCTCAGTCTTTGAGGGTGGAGGAAGGAGCCACAAGCATCCTCTCAAAGCTGGGCTTGGCAAGGAGGCTGATTCTCTGCCATCATTCAAATGCCTTGATTTTAGCCTGAAGAGATCCATATCAGGCTTCTGACCTCTAGAGCCATAAAATAATTGAGTTGTTTTAAGCCACTAAGTTTGCAGCAATTATTTTTTTCACACCAGGATTGAACCCAGGGGCCCTTAACCATCAAGGCACATCCCCAAACCCTTTTTATATTTTATTTAGAGACAGGGTCTCACTGAGTTGCTTAGGGCCTCACTAAGTTGCTGAGGCTGGCTTTGAACTCTCGATCCTCCCGCCTCAGCCTTCTGAGCTGCTGGGATTACAGGCATGCACCACCACGCCCAGGAATTTGTGGTGATCTGTTATCATGGCATAAGGAAACTATTACAGAATTTATTTTTATTTTTTGGTGCTGGGGATGGAACCCAGGGCCTCACACATGCCAGTAAGTACTCTACCACATCCCCAACCTCAGAGTTTACTTTAGATTCCCCTACTCATGTGGTTGGACACTCCATTTCTCCACCCCATCACTGACACAGTGTGGCCCAATGGAGAGGCCCAATGGACAAGCGGTGACTGCATGCTGACTGAGTGTGCTCAGTGTTCAACATGCAGGTTATCGTCCAAACTGAAGTCTAGTGGAATTCAGACTCTTAAGCTAAGAGACTTTTTTTTTTTTCCATTGTTGTTCTACAAATGTTAATCACTGACAGTCTGAGGTTTTGGAGTCCTGGACGATCATTTACATACCTTTCTGCAATGCATAGATTTCTCCAGAAATGTCCATCACAGTGTCTTCTGGTAACTCAGAAACATTTATAGGATTTATTATGAATTCTTCCCTCTTAAAAAAAAAGTGTTCTCTTTTTAGGTGATCTGAAAATCTAGTTTTGTTGGCTGCTATTATTATTATTATTATTATTGTACTGGGGATTGAACCCACTGAGTCACATTCCCGGCCCTTTTTATTTATTTATTAAATTTTATTTAATTTTTTTTTTTTTTTTTGAGACAGGGTCCAGCTAAGTTTCCCAGGCTGGCCTCCAATGTGCAATCCTCCTGCCTCAGCCTCCTGAGTTACTAGGATTATAGGTGTGCACTACTGCGCCTTACCTAATAATGTTATTTGCCATGAAACGCTGCACTTTAATGCTTGATCCTTGATTATTTCTAATAATACTTGTTATTTGCACATCCAAAGGTACTATAAGCTTCCTGGATCATGGATCCATCTGAAAGATGATTTTGGAACAAGGCCCATTTTGTGTTTATGTGGAATAATATTTAAAATATGAGAACTGAGAACTCATTATAGTTATCAAGAAAAAGTCTAAACCACTACTTTTCTTTCAGGCAGAGAGATAAAGCAAGCGTGTGTCTGATTTATGTGCTGGCCCACATAGCTCCTTTTGCAAATGTGGCTTTAAACCAGCTAATCTTTTAAAAGTCTTTACACTGACTAATTTAGAAGCAAGGAGAACAAATGTGGGAGTATAAATGTAAGGCGCTGAATAAGAGTGATCATCTCTGCCAATGAACGTACTGCTGTGTTTCTGGTACCCAATGCCGTTCACGATTTTCATTTAGATGGAGCTTCCTGGAGCTTCTCTTGCCTCCCCAGCACGACGTGCTACGTGACTGAAATTCAGATTTGCAAGGTTAGATCTGCCCAGCATCTTAGAGCACATCCTCTTCAGCCTCATTTTCTCAAGGGTGAGAGAGTGACTGGCCCAAGGTTACCCACTGATGGCCATACCCGGCCTTCCACCTGCACCCAGAGGAAGGTGTAGAGAACCCCTTCTACAGACAGCCCACCTCTTGGTCTGATTCTGCAGCTGGCTGAGTCTCTGGTCATCACTAGCAAAATTTTGACAGACAACTGATTTTCTCAGTAAAACAAATTAGCAGCATTCTTATTCGTTTGATAGGAAAACAGCACCTTATTGTCTGATGGTCAGAAAGGAAATCTTTCTATTGCAAAGATTTTAATAATGATCAATATTTGAGCTGTTCTTTATTTGTGGCTGAGTCATGAACAAAAACATGTTCAGAAAGCAGTTGTTTGGTGCTTGAAACACTGTTTTCTGAAAACTGCTTGAATTTAGTCCTTCTTCACCTCCGTGGGTGAAATGCTGTGACATCAGGTGAAGGAATCAAGCAAATGTTTCTATAGCAAACGGTACCAACTAAAAATAGTGTTTGGAGGGAAAGTAGGATGTGGAATAATTGCTTCATTGTTTCCATGGAAAAAATGGGAGAGAGGGAATGGTGTATCCAGGGTCTGACTGTGCCCATGAGGACTGTGACAGATTTGGAGACTTGCTGAAAAAGAAATGGGTGGCCATCTGCTGGAGGGATAACTCTTTAAACATCTGGTGATCATTGTGCTTAGTCTCTATCATCTCCTCCCACCCTACATGTCTAACAGTCTGTGGTTTTCTCCATGTACATATGACAAGTTTCCAAGGGCTGTTCTTGGATCTGCTTAATGGCCAATCAGTGTTAATTCTGTGCAAAACTGCCCAGGGGTGGTGATCCTGTGTGAAATTATGATGTAGGGGAAAACTGCTTTTGGTGCAGCTCCAAGACCTATATGGTGGATGCCCTGGACCCACCACCTGTAGACAAGACCCCCTTTTGTTGCCCTTTCAATCAAATATACCATTATAAAACCTCAACTAGTCAACCAACATGCTTGTAAACCATCCCTTCGAAGGATTGAATAACAAGCATTAATGTGATGTTTTCCCTAATAGAAGGTGTATGTCTTTTTCTAAAATCCTTAAGAAAAAGCCCTTTCTAGGCATGCAGGACATCCTGGGAGACAATGTTGGGGTGCAGATCTTTCCAGTAACCTCTCTTTGCCACACCAAGCCCAGGCTGCTGTCCCATGAGTAAGTTGCATAGCAGATTTCAGAGGCAGACAGGTCTTCCTGCTATTTTTAATGCTTGTGATAGACATTTGTGATAAGTATTATCCCCATTTCAGGAATTTGGAACTTGGAGGAAACTTGCCAAGGCTCAGGTAGCTAATAAAGGGGAAACCAGAACTGAGAACCAGTGGGGTCCACCCCAAAGCACGTAGTGTGAGGCCTGGCCCACAAATGAACTGAGAAGGTACCTCTCCTCTTCCCTGGAGAACTGAGGCAAATTCTGATAATTGGGCTAAGATAATTTGGTGCTTCTGGAACTCAAATGTTTGGCAGAAACTTGAATGCATTTCTTTTTTAGCCTATGGGCCATAATAATAAAACCAATGAGCTGTGTGAGCTGCATATGGGGAGGCGGGTTCCCAAGCTTTTCTGGGATTGCCTGAAGTTTAGGGACACCACCTTCTGTCTCCCCATGACTTATCTTCTCCCTTTGGCCTGAGAACAGATTGAGCTAAACTAACCTATTCCTGCTGACTGGTATACAATCGGGCTCTGGCTGAAAGAAGCCCTGTGATTAATGTCATTAGCGAGCCCCCATGAGCCTCTGGGAGGATGGCTCTGCAGTCCTTTTAGCTAAGCTGCATTGCACAAGGAGCACATTCCAGTATTCAATGTGCTGAAAACAGTCAAAGCTGTGGATTTTATATTTTTACAGGTGACTTTATAGTGCAGCTGCAAAAATCGGAGAGAAGGTTTAAAGTTCATTCTGAACTTCTGCCCTTGAGTACAATGGAGTAAGGAACGCTGAACAACTAGAAGTCTGGAAAAATGATATGAAATGATTATGTTCATTTGATTACCAGCAGCACAGGAGTGTGATCTCTGAGCAAAGGAAAACAAGTTGAGTCCTAAGATCACCTTGGCCTCCTGCCTGAAGGTGGTTTCCGGACTGCGTGGGCAGAGAGAAGGTATCTGGATTCTGGCAGCCTTGCTGAGCTAAGGAAATGGAGGTCAGAATTCAGGGAGGCTGAAGGAGCTGGAATTTGCAGAGCAGAGTTCCAGAAAGGAGACAGCCTTGGGGAAAAAGAGCTCCAGGAAGCTGTTCTCTGCGGGGTCCTAGACTGTGCAAGCACAGAAGGAAATTTTTACAAGGCTGGGCAAAGTTGACCAAGAACTTGTAAGCAGCGTAATTTGCAGGGCTCACACAGATGGAGGGACGGTCCAGATTTGACCAGCTGAGGTCCTCGAGGAGAGTCCCCAGACCTCACACATCACATCAGTAGAGACCCTAGAAGGATCACAACTTAGTGATGGGGCTGAATTTTCCCCGGATGAATTATTCCGTAGACCTGCCCTGGCAAAGTGGTCATGGGCTGAATTTGTCCCCCTGAAGATTCTCCCTTGCAGCCCTCAGGAGGAGTAGCCCTGCTAACACCTTCACCTTGGACTTCACACTTCTTGTGTTAAATAGAAACTGTTGGTGCTCATGTCCCTCTAGATGCTTTACATGTTTGAAGACTATGATGTCTCCTTTGGATTAACCTGGTGATCTGGAAACCTGTGTGACCAACAGTCACACTCCAAACAAGCAAAGCTGGTGTCTTTCATCAACTGGGCTCAACTGGTTAAGACTAGACAGGAAAAATCTAGATGGACTCCCATGATAGTCTCTCTCTCCACCAACTATTGGCCAGAGAGCAATTTACAGCATTAAAAACCAAATCAATCTTATCTTCTTTGACCTAGTCAGGAAAAGTTATTTGACGATCAGCCCATTTTTAAAGACTTTTAAAGATATAAATTTGGACGGGCACCATGGCACACACCTGTAATCCCAGTGACTCAGGACGCTGAGGCAGGAGGATTGCAAGTTCAAGGCCAGCCTCAGCAACTTAGAAAGACCCTAAGAAACTTAGTGAGAACCTGTCTCAAAATAAAACCTAAAAAGGGCTAGGGGTGTAGCTCAGCCCCTGGGTTCAATCCCTGGTACCAAAAAAATAAAAATAAAAACTAAATAAAAGGTGTCAATTCTGCTGTTGAATTGCTGAGCAATCTTTTCTATTCTCATTTTTGCAGACAGTTGCACTGTATGGAAAAACTGTGTGAAAAGAACCAGTCATCTCCCATCCCATCCCCAAGTTTTACTTTTTAATATCTAAAGAGTTGTTTTGAATTTGGGGGTTGATTCCTTTCCACACATGATCATTCTTACCTCTTGCAGTCTTTGCATATATATTAAGATAATAGCCTTACAAAAAAGAAAAGTAATAAGAAGGAAAAAGTCTGGTGCGGGGAGATGTGGTTTTGTTCTTCATACCCTGAAGGACTCACTGCAAAACCTTATACAAAGAATAGTTAGCCCAAATTAGGAATTCCTGCTCGACATGGGCATTAAAAGTGGCCACCAACTCTGTAATCCTTGAAAGCATAAAAACCACAACTGAGCCTTTGTTGAAGTGACAAAGTGCCCTGAGAATTCTCAAACAGAAACCCACTCATAATTACCCATGTGCACCCTTCCAGGGAGACAGCAAAACAAGACGTGTGTGGTTTGCTTTCCATGATTTGTTTTAAGGAGGAAAATCAAGGTTGCTGTAGAAACACTGGAATCCTAAGAAACAAGTATTTAAAAGTCTCCCAAGAGTCTCCCCCAAAGCAAAACAGGGGGAGATGCCATCTTCATTGTAGTGTAAAAAGCAAGGTCACTGGGCGTGGTGGCACACGCCTGCAATCCAAGCGACTTGGGAGGCTGAGTCAGGAGGATCGAGAGTTCAAATCCAGCCTCTCAGAAACTTAGCGAGGCCCTTAGCAACTCAGTGAGACCCTGTCTCTAAATAAAATACAAAACAGGGCTGGGGATGTGGCTCAGTGGCCGAGTGTCCCTGAATTCAATCCCTGGTTCCAAAAAAAAAAAAAAAAA
>JAJEJO010004352.1:134913-358710 GCA_020662805.1 Glaucomys volans
CAAAAAAAAAAAAAAAAAAAAAAAGGCAAGGTCACAGAGACCAGGAAGGCTACCTCAGTTGTGAAGGGTATAGTAAGTAGCAATTAGTGAACAGAACTCTGGTTCTGGTCTTGACTCAGCACTGAACAGTTGTCTGTCCATGGGGAAAGTTTTAAGATCTAGCTGTTTAGAATATATGTGATTTCAAATTCAGACATGCAAGAGATTAACAGGCAGAAAGCTAAAAACCTAGCTTTCATTCCTTCTTGGTAAATCAAAGACTGATGATGAGTCGTTTTTTGGAAGCAATATATTATGCATATTGTGGTTTGGTACTGCTCTATTGAAATTTCAATTGTATCTGTGTTAAAATAATAGCCACACTTTAGTGGACATTTACAATGTGTCATCTGTTGGACCAAGCCTGGTCTGATCACATTGTCCCATTTTACTTTTTACTTAACTGACCCCTGAAGAAACAGGTTAACAGAGACAGGTTAGTATCACAACCAAGATGCAAATTTAGGTCCCACAAAGTCAGCACTTTCAACCACTATATTCCATATGACCTACCTGCTTCTATTTTAAATATTAGAAGCTTTTTTAAAAAAATAATAAACTCAACTTCTGTTAATATTTTCATAAAGGTAGATATATGAGTTATAAGTTTATGTTATATTTGTAAAATAATGGAAAATTTAAAATATCTAGTAACAAATATTTTAATATTTATGGAGCAATGCTTCCACACAGAAAACCATGACACTTTACTGGGAAAAATCAAATAAATAGAGGAATATATGTTCATGGACTAGAGGACTCAATGTTATGAAGAAATCAATTTCCTCCAAATGGATTCATAGATTTGATGCAATATAATACATCCTACTAGATTTTGCATTGAATTTCACTTAATGATTTAAACATTATATGGACATGCAAAGGCAAAAATACCCAAGGTACTTTTGAGCAAGAACGATAACATAAAAGGACCTGTGCTAGAGAATAGCAAGACTTTATTGTAAAGATACAGTAATTCGAAGAATGAGCTATTTTCCAGATAGACAGATCATATCGGGATCATATCTGGTAGGGAGTGCCCTGCCACAAAGCCACACGCATTTCAATGTTTGATCAGACAAGGTGGCAATTCACAGCAGTGGGGAAAGACAGTCTTTTCAATAAATGGTGCAGAGTTAAATGGAAAGGCATATATGATAAAAAAAACAATCTCTACCTCACGTCATATATAAAAATCAATTTCAGATGGGTTTAGCTCTAAAATTAACAAGCAAATAAAATTGATAGAAGAAAATATGAGATATAATTATGATGTTGAGGAACAGAAAGACTTAAGAACAGAAAAAGCATATCCATAAAGGAAATTAGTGACAGAATGGATATTATTAAAATTAAGAACTTGTCTATTAAAATACATCATTAAGGGTGGGGGTTGTAGCTCAGTGGTAGAGCGCTTGCCTAGTACATGTGAGGCATGGGGTTTAAACCTCAGCACCATGTAAAAATAAATAAATAAAATAAAGGCACTGTGTCCACCTACAACTAAAAATATGTTTTAAAAATACATTATTAAATGAGTGAAAAAGCAAGCCACAAATGTAATATTTCCAAGACATATTATTAACAATAACTTGTATCCAGAATACATAGAGAACTCTCACTTAAAAACACAGAAAACCCCATAAGTAAAAGATTCAATTGGAACTTCACAAATATATATGACAACAAAATAAGTAAATAAATAAAAAGTAATAAATAAATAAATAAATAAATAAAAATATATATGACAATGGGGAAATAAGCATCTAAAAATTCTTGAACCATTAGTCATTAGGAAAATGCAAAATTTAACCACAATGAAATATCACTTTATACCCATCAGAATGGCAGAAATTAAAACAATCAATAGTGCCGAGCTGTGAGCAACATGAACTCCATTGTACAGCTGATGGATTTGTAAATTAACCCAATTACTTTGGAAAACAGTATGGATAATCTACAAGAGTGAACGTCCGCATACTCTTCAACCCAGTCAGTCCAATTGTAGACGTGCAACCCCACATGCACCAAAAGACACGTCATGACTGTTCATAGAGGCAGCATCGTAAAAGCCAAAACTCAAACACAGCTCCCAAGTCCATTACCAGCATATGAATGAGTAATGTCATATCCGAACAATGGAAATGAACAGACTCAAACTACAACTACGTTTATCTACGTGGACAGGTCTCATAAACAAAACAACTGGGTGAAAAAAGGAAATAATATTATTATTCCATCTATAAAAATCTCCAAATGGGAAAAATGAATTTTTAGATCTTAAACATCAGGATACTGGTATTTGGAGGAAACAGGAATAGGGACTGAGATTGGGTACAAAAGAAACCACTAAAACTTGATCTGTTCTACATTTCTACTCACATGATGGTTTAATGATGATTTATTCTGTTATAATTCATTGAGTTCATAAAATATTTGTATCAGGTGCTTTTCTACATGTTTATAAGACTACAACAAAATGCATTTTTGAAGTACAGTAAGAGGCATTTTATGAAGGCATTTTTATTTACTATATTTTCCTAATAATAAATTAAAGGAAACTAGAATCAAATACTTTCCTCTCATCCCAACAGGTGACTTTCCAGCCTTTCGCAGTGTATCTGGCATATCAGATATCAGCTCTGTGATCCTGCAAGATCGTGGTCACAAGATACTGTTTTCCAGAGAAAGAAAAGCTTTTCCTTCCCATGGTAGAACCAGAGATGTCTGCTTGTTTTACCCCAGAGAGCGTTTAAACAATGAGCACAGTACACCAGAGAACAGACAGGACAGAGAAGCAGACAGAAGGACAGGAGTCTGCTCTGTCTGTTTTTGATGATCTGTGGAAACTTCTCAAATAGACGATTCCTAGGCATTCTCTCTCATTAAGAATTAGCCTCTACAAATCTGCCATTCATTGCTATAAAAGAAGATGCTATTTATTGCTTCATGTGTGAATTACCCACTTGCCTCAGAGAAAGTGTTTATTTTAAAATCTTCAGGGCTAACCTACGGCTAGATGGGGGCTTGGTAAAAATCCAGAAGTCATCTATCTTTTGATCTGCTTTCTGAAAAGCTTTGTCTCTGAGCAATCCAACTTCACGAATAACTGAGGTTTGTGGATAAGCAGAGGGATTTGAAGGATGTTACAGTGAGAGTTATATTCAAATGTAAATTGAGCCACAGCTCAATCAAGGTATAGATTTGGAAGAATTTTTTTTTCTTCCTGCACTACAGCAAATATAATGTTCTGATCATACAGTTTGGAATTTTCTAACACAGGAAAACTTCTCAATAGGTAATTGAAAGTTGTGGGTTTATGTGAAGATTCTTTCATTAGTGTGTGTAGCAGATATCAGGGGAGTATTTTTTTGTTTGTTTTGTTTTTGGTACGGGGATTGAATGAATCCAGCTCTTAACCACTGAGTCATATCCCCAGCTCTTTTTATTGTGAGACAGTGTCTTGTTAGTTGCTTATGGCTTTGCTAAATTGCGGAGGCTAGCCTCAAACTTGTGATCCTCCTGCCTCAGCCTCCCAAGCTGCTAGGATTATAGGAATGGGCCACATAAAATGGTAAGGGATGTTTTTTAAGGCATTACATGTGGCTTTCCTCTGATGTCTTTAAGTTCATATATCAATGCTTGCAAGACCCAGGATTAACTGTTCTTTTCCAAACAAAAGTTCTGAAAATGGTCAGAGACTTGTTTTATCAGCTTCACCTATGAATTTGAAGTCTGGGCTGCTGGGGAAGTGTTCTGGATTGTGCCTGCTGTGACCATCATCTTCAGATCTACCATTCCCTCTCTACTGCAAAGACCCCACTGTCTGCTTTTTTAATCAGCAGCTACATAAATTAGTAATCAACCTATTACAGCTATGTTTGTTTTCAAAGAAAAATGTTTTTATCTGCATTTAGAAAGTTTTAGAAGGTGCAGATAAGTGGGATAATGTAAATGCAACTGAAGAAGGACACCCCTCAGCAGAGCAGAGTCTACATCACCAGGATGATGATACAGGGGACATTAACAATTATGGTAATATTATTTTCCACTGAGATAAAACTGGTTTAAACTGAGTTCAACAAAACATACATAAAGTAAGTAGCAAACAAAAATGGACTTTTTTCTTAAATTTTTTAAAAATTTGTTTTTAGTTGTCAATAGATCATTTTTTTTTATTTATTTGTATGTAGTGCTGACAATCGAATCTAGTGCCTCACACATGCTAGGCAAGCACCCTACCACTGAGTCACAACCCCAGCCCTTTTTTCTTAAATCTTAAAAACACAACTCTATATTTGTCTTGCCTGACTAGATACCAGTTCAATATTACTATACATATAATTAACATGACCTCCAAGAGCAAAATAAACATTAAATAGTAATTCTTCATTTACCACAGGACCAAAGTCAAGTTTTGGTATATTTTAATTTTTTGTCCTTGTTGAAGCTTTATGAGATTTGGCATTCATCTTATTAAATGTGTAGGTCTCAGATGCAAAAATTCCTGTAAATCTAGTACTTGAAACACAGAGAGACATGGGTTTCACCCACTAGATCATCACAGAGTCTCAGAAAAGACAAGGAGTGCTTATTTGCCAGTTGAATATCTGATTTTTCTCCTGGGAAGCCCTTTCCTCTCTGCCAACTGCCTCTAGAGTTGCCTCTTCTCAGCGTCAGCTTAAACTGGCCCATCCTCTTGACTCCTCATAACACACCACTCTGCCCACCTCAACCTGAAGCAAATAAGATGGGCTCTCCAGGGCTGGGGCTGGGGCTCAGTGGTAGAGCACTTGCCTAGCATGTGTGAGGCACTGGGTTCGATCCTCAGCACCACATACAGATAAATTGAAGAAAGTAAAGGTATTGTGTCCATCTACAACTAAAAAAAAATTAAAAAAGAAAAGATGAGCTCTCCAGCCACTGTCCAAAGTCTGCATGCTTTCCCTTTAAATCAGGAACAAGACAAGGATGTCTGTTCTCATTATTTCTATTCAACATTGTACCAGGGATTATAGCCAGGGCACAAGGCGAGAAAAATAAAAGGCATCCACATTGGAAAGGAAGAAGTATAACCATCTCTCTTTACAGACACCATGGCATAGAAAAATCTAAGGAAACCATTGAAAACTATTAGAACAAAAGTTTGACAAAGTTGCAGGATTTGAGATCATCATGCCATTAATTGTGTTTCGATGTAATAGCAATGAACAATCTGAAAATGAAATTAAGAAACAATTCTGCTTACAATACTGTCAAAAAGAACAAAATAATTTAGAATAAATGTATCAAAAGAAGTGCAAGATTTATGCAATTAAAACTTTTAAAACATTGTCAGAAGAAATTAAAGGAAACAAAATAAATGGAAAGGTATCAATAGCACAAGTTCATGGATCAGAAGGCTTAATATTGTTAAGATGCAATACTCTTTCCAAATTGATTAACAGATAGAATGCATTTCTTTTCAAAACCACCTGCCTATTTTTCAGATGTTGACAACTAGATCCTAAAATTCATATGGAAATGCAGAGACTCAGCATAGCCAAAACAATCCTGAAAAGAGAGTAAATTTGCAAGACTTGTACTTTCTAATTTCAAAATTTAGTGCAAAGCTACTGTAATCAAGACAGGGCAGTAGTAGCACCGAGAGAGCCATAGATCAATGGAACAAAACTGAGAGTCCAGAAATAAACCCTCAAATTTAGGTCAATCTATTTTCAACAAGGACGCTGAGGCCATTCAATGGGGAAAAAGAATAGTCTTACAACAAATGATGCTCATACAACTGGATGCCTACATGCAAAAGAATGAACTTGGATCCCTTGCTAAGACGGAGCATGAAAATTAACTCAAAGTGGACCATAGATTCAAAGCAGCAAAGCTGTACAACTCTTAAAAGACACAGAGGCACTTTCATGACCTCAAGTTTGGCAATGATTTCTTAGATGTGACACAATTTAAAACTATACTCTACAAGTTCTGTCATGAAGAAAGTGAAGAGAGACCAGGTGTGGTGGCACATGCCTATAATCCCAGTGGCTCAGGAGACTGAGGCAGGAGGATCCGGAGTTCAAAGCCAGCCTCAGCAACTTAGCAAGGCCCTAAGCAACTCAGGAAGACCCTGTATCAAAATATATAAAGAGAATACTTATAGCTCAAAAATAAAAAGTGACAGTTAATAAATCGGCAGTGGATCTGAATAGATATTTCTCCAAATAAGATATACAATGGCAAATAAATACAGGAAACAATGATCAACCCAACAACCACGAGGGAAATTCAATTCCAAATCAAACTATTTCATACCTACTAGGACAGCTATAGTAAACATAATAAGTATTGGAAAGGATATGGACAAAAATTAGAATTATCATATGTGGCTGGTGGGAATATAAAAGAGTATAGATGCTTTGGAAAGCAGTTTGGTGGTTCCTAAAACTTACGACCCAGATAATCAACTTCTAGGTACATACCCAAGAACACTGAAAACATGTCCACATTTGTTCAGAGTATTACTCACAGGAGCCAGATGGAGGAAACAACTCAAATGTTTATCAACTCATGATTGGATAAATAAGATAAATCATATTGGATAAATCATATCCTATAGGGAAGAAAAACATATGGTGCTGGGAAAACTAATAATCACGTATAGAAGAATGAAATTAGGTCCTTATATTTCAACCTGCACAAAACCCAAATCAAAATGAATCAAAGACTTGGGAATTAGACCAGAAACTCTACAGCTGTTAGAACAAAACATAGTCAACACTCCATGATAGAGATACCAAAAATGACTTCCTCACCAAGACCCCTAAAGCTCAAGAAATAAAACCAAGTGCCATCAAACTAAGAAGCTTCTGTACATCAGAGGAAACAAGAGAGTGAAAGGAGAGCCTAGAGAATGGGAAAAAAAAATCTTTGCCAGCTAATCTTCTGACAGGGGATTAATACCCAGAATATATAAAGAACTCAAAAAACTTAATACCAGCCGGGCACGGTGGCACATGCCTATCATTCAGCAGCTCGGGAGGCTAAGACCAGAGGATCGAGAGTTCAAAGCCAGCATCAGCAACTTAGTGAGGCACTAAGCAACTCAGTGAGACCCTGTCTCTAAATAAAATACAAAAAAAGGATGGGATGTGGCTCAGTGGTTGAGTTCCCCTGAGTTCAATCCCCAGTACCAAACAAACAAACAAACAAAAAAACTTAATACCAAAAATACCCCTCAAATAACCCAATTAATAAAATGGGCCAAAGAAGTAAATGGAAACTTCTCAAAAGAGGAAATACAAATGAGCAACAAATATATGAAGTAATGTTCAACATCTGTAGCAATCAGGGAAATGCAAATCAAAACTACACTAAGATTTCATCTCACCCCAATCAGAATGACAATTATCAAGAACACAAACAATAATAAATGCTAGAGAGGATGAAGGGGAAAAGGTACATTCATTAATTGCTGCTACATAGGACTGTTAATTAGTTCAATCACTGTGGAATGCAGTGTGGAGGCTCCTCAAAAAACTAGAAATGGAACCACCACATGACCCAGCTATCCCATTCCTTGGTATTTATTCAAAAGAACTAAAATCAGTATACTATAGTGATATGCCACTTCCATTTTTATAACAGCACAATTCACAATAGCCAAATTATGGAATCAACCCAGATGCCTATCAACAGATGAGTGGATCAAGAAATTGTGGAAAATATACACGATGGAATTTTGCTTAGCCATAAATAATGACATAATGGCATTTGCTGGTAAATGGACAGAAATGGAGAAAAATCATGTGAAATGAAATAAGCCAGAAAATTAAGAGCTGAATGTTTTCTCTCATAAGTGGAAGCTAGAGCAAAATCAGGGAAAGAAGGTGGCAGGGAAGGAGATTGGATATCATAAAGGTAAAAGGAAGACCAGTAGAGTAGAAGAACAGAAGGTGGGAAAAAGAGGGGTGGAAACATAGGATTGAATAAACAATCACTTATTACATACCTTTATAAATGTACCCCAAAGAATTTAACCTGTATATGAGCATATATGTAGAAAATACCAATCAAAATAAATAACGGTGTGAAAGAAAGATCAACAGAGAAGAGGAGAGAGAACAGGGGGAAGGATGGAGGGAAGGGAAAGGGGAGGGCAGGAATGAGGATTGAAATAAAATTCTTTGCATGTATTATCAGAATGAACTCAAATATTCTGTATAATTATAATGCTCTAAGAAATAAAGTAAACCTTTAAAAAAAATGGAATACCAATCCCACTATAACATGGATAGCCCTTGAAAATGTTATGCAAAGCAAAGAAGTCAGGCACAAAAGCCCATCTATTATAGGATTCATTTTTTATGAAATGTCAAAATGAGACAAATCATAGAGACAGAAGTTAGTGGTTGCTAAGACAGAAGGTTGGGTGTGTGGAGGGGAACAGAGAATGAGTGAGTTACCGGGTTTCTTTTTGATGACAAAACATGTTCCTGCATTGGATTGTGGTGATGGTGGCACAGCATTGTGAACGTGCTAAACCCCATTCAAACATGCGCTTTGAATAGGTGGATTGTGTGGAGGATGGATGAGACCTCAACAGAGCCACCGGAAAGATGGAAGAAAAGGAGAGGAAGAAAGGGAGGAGAGTAGAAGGACAAAAGAAACTCAGGGAAAATGTTCTGAGAAACAGGAACAAAGTGCTTATGTTCTTAGTGCCAGAAACACCAGAAAATGCCATAAACAAGTAGACCCTATGTACACAAATAAGAGTGAACATTTATTAGGTAGATGAGCACTAAATTAGTGTTGTAAAGATATAAAAGATTTAATTGTGTTTCCATTAGAAACAATGGATGTTGTTTGGGAAAATTGCTTTGGCATACATAAAGCTGGTTATCTTGCTCAAAACGCAGAGCTCTTGACATGGCTTGTTCATCATCCTAGAATCTGTTAAGCATCTACCTAGACTTTCAACATGGTGACAGACTGAACAACTTAAAAACTGGGTAACTGCTTTATGTCTGACAAAATAAAGCAAAAACACGCGTATATTCTTTTCCTATATGTTTCATATATTTCAACATGTTATCCTTTAGACCACCTGTCATGTGTAAAGCATTTTTTTTGAGTAGGGGAGAAGTGGGATTAAAGATTAAAAATGGGTAAAACTTCCCTCAAAATACTCAGAATCTATGGGGCTGGGGTTGTGGCTCAGTGGTAGCGTGGTTGTCTAGCACATGTGAGGCATTGGGTTCGATCCTCAGCACCAAGTAAAAATAAATCAATAAAATAAAGGTATTGCATCTATCTACAACTGAAAAAATATTTTAAAAAATACTCAGAATCTATTAGAAAATGAAAATATGTACAAAACCAAAGTAGTATAAGGTATTATGTGATAATGCCTATAAAGGCAGACATTTTAATGAGAGGGTCAGAGAAGAATAAAGTAATTTAGGCCTTATGGGATTAGAAAAGACTTACAAAGCCTTCTCATTATTGACTAGTCTCTTACCTCTTAAAACAAGTGAACAAAATTAATATTTATGCATTTTAATTTTAATTTTGTTACAAATATTCAAACAGGTTATTAAGACAAGTCAGCCTGCCTCATTATCACTCCCATACTTCCCCCTCTGCAGACGAAAATTTTTACCTTTTATAGTTGATTACTTTGGAATCCCTGTCCCTAATTAACATACTTATATCATTCTTTCTTGATATTTCAATTTTAGGCATTGTCTATTGACTTCCTGCTACAAAAGGGAATTTAGCTTTCTTTTTCTTCAAGTCCTTAACACACACCTGCTCTCTTCCCATTTCTTCAGTCTCTCATTAATTAAGTTGGAATTCTCCTTAGCTTTATGTTCAGTGTTTACATCATTACAAATGTGAAGTACTATTTGCAATTGAGCCATATGGTAAGTTCCTTTCCCAAACTGCTTTTTGTTTTCCCTAACTTATTTTTCACATGTTCAATCTTTCATCCCATACCTGCTAAGGACTACAAAATTTTTTTCTCTAGTCAGCTTTCTCTCTTGAATTTTGAACCTATGTGCTTCTTTATTAACTCATCAAATACTACAAGCCAGCATCTACTGACCACTTACTATAAGTCCAGCCTTGTACAGAGCCCTTTAGACATTATCTCAGGGGATCCACATGATGCTATTTTGAGTTATGTACTCTTAGAGACAGACCTCTTACAGATGAAGAAGATAATAAGGTTTAGAAAGTGTAACTGCTCACTTGCCCAAGTGCATATGACTGGAAGGCAAGCATTAGGATTCCAAAGCTTATGTTCTTAACCAACAAGTTTCACTCTTCCAATGAGCATCCTCGACTGGAAAACATGAGCCTGGCATGGTTCCATACCTTTCCTCCTGAGTTCATGTGTGTCCAGTAAGACAAACAAACCAGACTTCATCATAGACTGCAAGGGAGTGTACAGGACATATGAAATTGATGAGTAGAAGATACAAAAACTGGGCAAAAATCAAGATGGATTTCATTTTTCAACAGAAGAATTAGTGAATACACATTATCTGCCACATACTGTGCTAGATGCTAGGAACACAATGTTAAGTCAAACAAAAATATTCTAACCTCAAAGGAGGTACTGAAAGAAATTCAGAATAACTATCATACATAATTGGAAAGCAGGAGGGGTGAGGAATGAAGCTGAAGGAACAAAAAGGCTGCCAAGGCAGCGCTACGGAGCTCAGAGTTCAGCTTAGCGACACACTTGGCACTCACAGGGTGTGTATGGGGGAGAATGCTATCACCATGTTTGTATTTTAAAACTATTTGTTTGGTTACCATGTGGAAAATGAATTGGATGTGGTGTGACTAAAGAAGAGAGCAAAAGAGAGACCATCACATTGTTTTAGTTTAAGGAGTTTTATGGTCTGGATTAATGCAGAAATAGAGAAAAGCATATTCATCTTTTTTTTTTTTTGGTACTGGGGATTGAACCCAGGGGGACTCGGCCACTGAGTCACATCCTCAGCCCTATTTTGTATTTTATTTAGAGACAGGGTCTCACTGAGTTGCTTAGGGCCTCGCTAAGTTGCTGAGGCTGGCTTTGAACTCGTGATCCTCCTGCCTCAGCCTCCCGAGTCGCTTGGATTACAGGCATGCGCCACCACGCCCGGCTAGATGTGATCTCTTGCCCTGATAGATCTTACTCTATAGGATGAAAGATATTAGACAAATAATTACATGGTTAATATATGTGATATAGTCTTCAAAGGTGAAATGCTCAGTGCTTTCACAAGGGAATCTGATCTAATTAGATTAATATGGGGAGGCAGAGAAAGTAATTTTCCAAAATTGTGGTAAAATAAAGTTTACCATTTTAGTCATATTAAATTGCACAATTCAGTAGTGTTTAGTGCATTTACAATACCACATCAATAATTCATTTTTATGTCTGAATAATATTCCATTCTCTGTATTTTCCATTCTTCAGTTAAGTAGTGTGTTGCTGTAGTTTTGATTTCCATTTCTCTAATAACTAATGACATTTCCTTATATTTAGTCTGAAAGCACCCAGAAAAACCCTCTGGAGGCGGGAACTCACACAAGAGATGTGCTCATGGTCAATTGTATATCTTCTTTGAATAACTGCTCAAGTCCTTTGCCTATTAACTGGCTTTTTTGTTATTGAATTATAAAAATTCCTTATATTGTGGATATTAAACCTTTATTAGATATAATTTACAAATGTTTTCTCCAATCATGTGGGTTATCTTTCACTTTCTTGATAGTCTTTAAACTTTTTTTGGTTATTGATGAACCTTTATTTTATTCCCTTATTTATATGTGGTGCTAAGGATCCAACCCAGTGCCTCACATATGCTAGGCAAACGCTCTACCGCTAAGTCACAACCCCAGCCCTCTTGATAGTCTTTTGATGTGCATATTTTAAAATTTTTATGAAGTCTTTATTTTTCATTGCTTGTGATTTTAGTCATATTTAAGAAACCATCACCAAATCCAAAGTCATGAAGATTTGGCACTCTGGTTTCTTTCAAAAGCTTTGACTCTTAAATTTGGATATTTAGTCTGAAAGAACCCAGAAAAACCCTCTGGAGGCGGGAACTCACACAAGAGATTTTATTAAGCTGACAGGCAGAGTGTCTGCCCACAGGGTGAGAGAGAGCGAGAGAGAGCAAGAGAGAGAGAGAAGCAGACCAGAGTGCCCGTTCTCAGGGCTGGGGGAGAGAAAATGGTGGGGGAGCTATTTTCAAGTAGTGGAATTTAACAACGATGGGACCAAAGGCTGCTGAGGATGTTCACAGGCTGACTAGCAGAACAATGGCTGACTAGGATATTCACAGGCTGAGGAGCTGGGTTGTAAGATGGGAGGGGGAGGAATACTGGCCGGCAGCTGATGCCAATATGGTCCATTTTGAGCCGATTTTTATTATGTGGCATAAATGCCCAAGTTCTTCATTTTGTATGTGAAAATCCAGTTGTCCTAGCACCTTAAAGTAAAGAAACCATTCTTTCCCCCATAAAATGGCCTTGGCAAACTTGTTGAAAATCAAGTGACCAGAGAATCATGGGTTTGTTTTTGGACTTTAAATTCTATTCCATTAATCCACATATTTATTTTTAGGTCAGTACTGTTTTGGTTACTGCATATTAGAGTAAGTTTTGAAATTGGGAAACTGAGTCCTCCAACTTTTCTCTTTTCAAAACTGTTTTGGCCATCTGATTCCCCTGAAACTCCTTATGAATTTTAAGATCAGCTTTTCTATTTCTGCAAAAAATTTGATAAGGATTGCATTTAATCTGTAGATGGTCTGGGGTAGTATTGCTATCTTAATAATGTTAAGCCTTCCAATCCGTGAATATAGAATGTCTTTCCAGTCATTTACATCTTTAATTTCTTGCGGTGTTATTTTGTAGTACAGGAATTGATAACTGTGGAAGGGAGTGGTCTGGGATAACAGCTGGGCTCAGGGTTCAGGCCTTTGACACAATGGTTGATGACACTGGGGAATATGCACTGAGGATGCAGGGAGGAGACACTGTTGGATTTGGTTTAGATGCAGAAACTAAGCATCTATAAGATATTTGACTGAAGATGTTCAATAGGCAATGAGAGATATGTCTCAACAGAAAGATCAGATCTGGAGATGAAAAACTAGGAAGTCACCAATACCCAGACAATAATTAAGACCAAGGAACTGGATGTCAGAGAAAATTTATGGCGAAGTTTAAAATGGATGCCTGAAGAAAAGATGTTAAAGGCAGAGGAGTCTATGAGAGAGACTGAAAAGCTGCCAGAGAGGTAGAAGGAAATCAGAAGCAAATGGCCATCTAGATAGGGCTGGATTTCCTCTGAGGACCTAAATAATAATGTGAACTCATATTCTCCATTATTCATCTTCTATTCTCTATTTTGACAAATGAGCTCTTAGAATTGCCTATGCCAGAAACCTTGAAAATAATCTTAAAATCCTTCTCTTCTTCACTTCCTTCATCCAATTGCTTACCAAGTCCTAATTGCTGAGTGTTTCAGAAATCTGCTGTACTTCCCCATTCCCCCTATTTTAGTTTCAAGGCTCATAGCAATGACAACCTTACTGGTCTGTCTCCACTCTAGAGGAATCCTTCAAAAAAGCAAACCTGATTAGATCATTCCCTAGTTAAAAGATACCAGACTATGGCTTCAACAGCAGGAAACTTTTCAATGGCTTTCTGGATAAAATTGAAACTCCTTAGTATAGCATCAGAGACCCTTCATAATTTAACCTCTTTCTTGACCACTACTACTTTCACCAAGCCCAGATTCACACCCTACATTCCATCTTTACTGAATTATGTGCATTCTTCAGATTGTACTTGTGTTAGCCTTTCGGTGCTGTGACAAAACACCAGAGATACATAACTTAAAGGAGTTAAAGGAGGAAAGATTTATTTTGGCTCAGTTTCAGATGTTTCAGTTCATGGTTACCTGGCTCCAGTGCTTCTGGGCTAATGGTGAGGCAGAATATTATGACTGGGAGTACCTGGTAGACTCAAGTGGCTATCTCATGGCAGACAGGAGGCAGAGGAAGGGGCTGGGAACCAGTTATATCCTTCCAGGGCATAAAGTGATCTACTTCCTCCAACTAGGCCCCACCTCATACAGATTCCACCTCCTCCCAGTAGTCCATTCAATTATGAATCCATCAATTAGGAATCAGTCATCCCGTTAATGAGGTCAGAGTTCTCAGGATCCATTCACTTCCCCAAAGCCCCAGCTCTGAACACTGCAGCACTGGGGACAGAGCTTCAACACTTGAACCTCTGGGGAACATTACAGATCAAACCCTTAACAGTGCTCAACTCCTTCAGATGTTGGTGCCTTTGCACACATCATGTCTTATCCTGAAACATGTTTCTCTTCCTTCATCCTTTGACTCAGCTCATGCACTGCTTGCTCTTTGTAGGCTTCTCTAACTCTTCTTAGAGATTCTATCTCTTCTCCATGCTTCTCTAGCAACCTATGTATGCTTTATCATAGAATTTACCAAACTATTTTTTCTACTCGCTTGTCTCCTGAACTTGACTGTAAACTCCTTTTATCTGTGTATTCCAAGTGTCTGGAACCCAGTAAGTATTCAGCAAATGTTAAGTTGGTGGGGGAATAAACTGAGCAGGATTTTGATGAGCAAGAGATCAGAAGAGTCAGGATTAGCAAGAACACAGCACAAAGTGTGAAAACATCGGGGGCGGGGGGAGTGGGGATTTGTGAACAGCAAGTACCACAGTTTGCTGGAGCGTAAGAGCATATATTCGTGTCATGTAAAGGCCATGGATTCTGGACTCATTCATTCATGCTAACAACTGGTACAGAGCCAGGACCTAGCAGTGCGGTGACGGAGGTGTGGGAAACAGCAATGAACAGCACAAGGCTCTGCAATCTAATAGCTGAAGAGTTGAGACACATTGGAACAAAGTGAGGACCAACAACAGTCTGTTGACCCCTCTGCCATGCATTTTGTAGTTAAGAATGTCAATAGTACAATCATTATCACCACCATGCCAGATTCCTGTTCTTCCACTTTACCAATCTCTACTGCAGTTTAACACCCATTCCCTCACTGTCTTCACAGAAACAAATTGATCATGGCAAACATACCTTCTTAAACCGAGCATTTTACTTCTCCTTTAATAAACAATGACATTGTTTTGGCATTAACTTTTATGGAATTACATTTTTATTGGCTTATACTGTCTGTAAGCAATTAGAATATATCCTTTATCACTTGAAGTGTGTTGTTTCCTGATAGTAATACCATAGACTGGGTCATTTATAAAGGAAAAAAGATTTCTCACAACTCTGAAGGATGAAAATTCCAGTGTCAAGGTGCTCTCGACCTTGGAGGCTTCCTGCCTCATCACACTATGGTGGGGGGCATCAGGGTGAGAGTAAGGGAGCATGTCTCTTCCTCTTCTTACAAGCCACTCTTTCCATCCTGGGGTTCTGCCCTCATGATCTCATCTAATTCCCTCCTCCTGCAAAATGACCCTACCTCCAAATACCATCAACATATGAATTTAGGGATTAAGTTTCCAAAACATCAACACTTGAATTTCAGGGCACACATTCAAATCAAAGAAAAAGGTAACCTGCTAATTTTTTGAGGATCAGCTAATGTCTAAACAAGTTTATTTCAAATACAAATGAACATATTTATATTTATATAGACACATATCTATACACACATGGATATTTCTGCTATTAGCTATCATTATTAGTCATCTTGGGCCTTCTAAATATTCCTGATCTCATATTCATTGAAGATCTATGTCCTTAGTTTCCTTTAACCAGCCTTCTACACTGTCCACTTTTATAAGGGGCAAATGAAAAAGACTGTGGGTTTTGCCTTCCCAGGTGGTCTCAAAGTCCCTGGATTATATCTGAAAATATTAATTACAGACCAAATGCTTCTAATCTGGAGAGAATATGGTGCTACTTTTGAGTACATCAATATCATGGTATAATGTTTTGGTTATTTAATTCACATAAAAGAGTAAGTATGGATTCAGACTAATAACCAAACCATTTCACCATAAGAAATGCATTGATAGAGTACTTCAATTTTACCTCATTAAAGCTATGGGGTAAAAAAAAGAAATGCATTGATAGAAGAGAATACTACTGAAAAAGTGGGGCTATGGAGATGGCACTCCATGCTAAAACAGCACAGCTAGATTCTGACTTACTTTTCAGCATATCTGAGTTTCAGCATTATGTTATTTAATGATGATGTTATCTCAGGAAATATTTCACATGCTGTGTGCTTAGAAGCATCAGTCTGGTCAATTTCCCTCACTCAAGAAATGCTGCATATTGAGCCAAGAAATCTGGGGAGGGCATGGTAAAGAGATAATACTAACATGTAGAAATTTTACTCAAAATTACTGAGAGATATGGGCAGTGTTTTGTTTTTTGTTTGCGGTGCTGGGGATTGAATCCAGGGCTCTGTGCTTGCTAGGCAAGCACTCTGCCAACTGAGCTATATCCCCAGCCCAATGGGCAGTGTTTTTAAAATCTGATGTTCAGTTCTTCACTGAACATGTATCATATTTTAGCACACTGAAGAAATATGCTTAAAATACACTATTTAAGACATACTGCCATGCTTGGCAACTTTGGTAAATTAATTTCTTTAAGCATTTTAAATGGCCTTAACTTCAGTAACTTCAGTACTAATGAAAGAGAATATGGGTCTCTTTGTGTCCTTTCCAATTTCTCTATGGGATAAGTGAGGGAGGTCCTATAACAACAGTTAATATTTATTGAAAACTTAAAATGTGCCTGATACCATTCTAAGGTCTTCGATTTAAAAGCTACAAATATTTCAAAAAACTTAAAACATTAAATAATTACATAGTTAATATTAAAGACAAAAGTTGATAGCAGTCCCAGATTGATATTTCAATTTTGCAAATATTTTCAAATTGGCTTGAGCAATATGAAGATGTGTAAATAATCACATCCTTAAACAATTGCACAGATGTCATAAGGCTCTACAAAGGCACAACCATCAGTGGAATTCTCAAGGATGCTAATATCCTCTGAGGACAGGACTATGTCTAAGAATATATTGATAACAGAGCAAATGAAGACTTATTCACTACAGTTGATTGAGGTAACCACTAAAGAACATAATTCATTTCATTAACACAAACTAGAAAAGGACATTTATTATAGTAAATAAAAAGCTAAGGGGACCGGGGTTGTGACTTAGAGTGCTTGCCCAGCACGTGTGAGGCACTAGGTTGGATCCTTGGCACTACATAAAAATAAATAAAGGTATTGTGTCAATCTACAACTAAAAATGTTTTTAACAAAGCTAAGAGATAAGCTGTAAAGTCAGAAAAGAGATAAGGATAGTATATTGAAGAACGATTCCTAGAGAATCAAAGGAAGCAGCATAATAAATTGTGCTAACACCATAAGAAAAAAAATGAAGTACAGTTTGGAAAGAGAAGCATAAAATAATTTTAACCAAGTATAACATAATATAAACATAATGATCATCCATTTAAGTTAGGTCCGTAAAACTCAGAACAGTTGGTTAGGTTCTTCAGAACTGATGATAAAGCTATACTCTGCTTCAGGCATGTTACTTCTCCTTGACCATTAACTTCATTGCATCTTTTGGTAAAGATTCACAAATCACTCTAAAGTAAACCTACAATTAGGAATTACTGAGTGGGACAGTGAACTGTTTGCCTCACATTTCAATCAGCATCCTTTATTTTAGCAGTTTATTTGTTCTTTTTATGTATATATAACATCAGGATTCATTTTGACATAAAATTCAGTCCCTCCCTTCCTATCTTCCCGTTTCCATTCCTCTACTGATCTTTCTACTATTTAGTTTTTTTATAGTGTCTTGATATACAACAGATTTGACATCTGACAATATTGTGATCATCTTTCTGCCTGTAGATATTATTGCCAGATTAATTCAACACTTGAATCATCTTTTTTGCTTTAAGAAATATTATTTGTGACTTTGGTAAATTCATTCTCTATTTTAAATAGTATCAGGAAGTACTAATGGAAGAGGACATGGGTCTGTGCCCTTTCTAATTTCTCTATAAGTGAAGGAGATCCTACAAAAACATTACTTATAATTTACTTTGTGCTGGACACCATTCTAAGCTAAGCTCTTGCCTAACACAGGTGCTTAAGGATTACTTGTTTCTACTTGAATATTTTAAACTGCACATTATGTAATTACAAATGTTGCTTATTTCTATGAATTCTGTTGAAACTCAAACATTAAGAAGCATCTAAGAAGCACCTATTATTTTATAACTACAAAATATACTTTTCTCAGTCATAATGCACTTATGAAATACAGTCACAATAACCTTAAGAGATCAAAGAATGCCTTTTCAAATTTGAAGAATTTATTCAAAGGAAGTGAGTTCAATTTGATCTATCATGTATTATAATGTCTGTGACATGGTATTATTCCAAAGGGCATTGATAAGGACAGTTATTTTGTAAAGATCATAAAACATTAAGATAATGAAGCTTTGGACTTTAATATAAATCTTTTTTGTGTAGAAACACTAAATGTTCTTAAATTTCACTGGGAAATTTATAGAAAGTTTGAAGATAATTAGTATAACTTACTCTGATTGTGCAGAAACATACTAAGGGGCAAAGAATATATCTAGGGGCTTGAACAGGTGGTCTAATAAACTTAAGCTTTTAATTTTTTACAGTATTAGGCCAGAGTTTTTCTTCACTTGCAAAGTTCAGAACTAATAAAAAGTCTAAGTTACATTTTGATATCTTATGACTCATCTTTGAACAAGTTTGTGCTGTTCAATAACCTATGGTCAGTTATGATTGCTGTTATGGAAAAGACTAGAAATACATGAATTTTGGAGTTTTTTTAAAAAATATTTTTTTAGTAGTAGTTGGACACAATACATTTATTTATCCTTATGTGGTGCTGAGGATGGAACCTAGTGTCACACATAATGCTAGGCAAGTGCGCTACCACTGAGCCACAACTCCAGTACAAAGATTCTTTTTTTAATTAGTAGCATGCATTGCACCTTACTGAAAGTAAATAAGGGTCATAAATCAAGTTGTAAATGATTTTTGATTATGTAAAAAATGCAACTTCAAGCACAACATTTGGGAAGCTATGGAGACTATTAAAAGCCATAGCAAGGACTTATTGGAAAATGTAAAGACAGGATAGAAAAAACTCAGCAGACTTTTATCAGAAGACTATTGGAAAATATATTTTCAGTACCTCACTGTATAAGTTCAAATAATTCAAGAAGTAATAACTGTTTAAAAATCATAATTAATGACAAGTCCAGTGACTTCTATTCATATTTGTTTCTTCTTTTATTTCCCCAGGATGAATCACCCGTAATAACTGGTCAATACTCCAAGAGTGTCAGCTAGACATTTTTTAAACTTGGTGCTAAACTGTAATTAATAGGGACTGAATTCTAATAGTAATACTCCAAAGATCAAGGGATATTACCTGTTCCTCCTGAAACCATAGCCTGTGAACTTCAGAGTGGATCCTCATACAAATGCCTGACTTCTACTTCCAACAGAAGGTTGAACAGTAGAGTAGCTCAAATTAACAGAAGAAAAGCACAGACTAAAAGAATCCTGGTGGTGTATAGAATGTCAAAACACAACAAATTCTGTATTTAAATTATTCATAAGATTATCAGTTCTCTTTCATGGCACTCATTCAACAGGAGTAGATGTTTTGTATTCAACATAACATCTGGGAGCTGAGAGCTCTTTCAAAAGATTTTTTTTTTTGTTCTTCCAAGAAGGAATATGTGTGGTAGTACTGGTATTAAGTGTGCACTAGCCAATTTGTAACATATCAAGAGGCTATTAAATATATCAAGCAATTAGAAACTCATTTAAAACAATAAATGTTCTTGAAAATGACCTTCACAAAAATGTTGTTCTTTGATTGTAACAGAGAACGTCACTGAGGTTTCTCCTATCTTTGGTCATGTTGGTCCCTTTATACTACCATATAATTTTCCTTTTAAATATTTTATAATTAATGGCAAAGTATAGTATGCTTTTAATCAAGTATGGAAATATTTTCTTACATACTTTATTCCTGCTCCCCTCATGTCCTAATATACTGTCTTCTACATCAAACACAATACATGTAATGTCATAGCTCATTTGTCGATTCTTCTAGATGAAAAGACAAAAACTAATGTGATGATCTAGTACTAAAGTCATTAAGTCACCCAAAAAGGGTTGATTTTGCATGTCAGCATATTATTTAGTATTATCAAGAACAACTTTTTTGCACATTATTCTTTAAAATGTTTATAATTTTAAATTATTCTTTTTTAAAACCAATCTAATGACTGCCTTAAACTAGATAAGTAAACCTGAAAGTTTTGAAAGATCAAACAGAAATGCATATGCAGCAAGAATTAGTAGAAAAATAACAGCATACTAATGATCAAACAAGATTTAAATCAGGGCACTACCCTACATCACTATAGTCATATTGAATAATGACTAGATAAAATGAAAAACTGTCTGCATCATATGAATACTATTAGTGACAGGACTTTTTATTAAAATAGCAAGAATACAAATACCTTATATCAGTAAAATACAGTAGCATTCAGGCTCTAAAATCAACATTAAGTCAAAGTCTAAGGACGGATAAGAGATTATGGAGATTTTAGGAGAGAAAAAAACATCACTAAAACTTGTTATTCTGGATTACAGACAGCTGCCACAGGCAAAAAAAATAAAATGGCAATTAAGTTGATTGCAGTACTTTAATGTTTTAAAGAAAACTTATTAAAAATACAGGTTTTAAAAAATCTTACATGTTTTACAGATATATCACCTACCTTTCTAAAAACAGTAGGAGTAAACACAATTGTAGAAAATGTATGTTAATTAGTCTGAGTGGTACAAAAGTATGGATTTAAAACCCCGACACACTCCTACTTTCTGCTGCTTTGAAGTCACATTATGGCATGGAATTTATGTCAGGTTGGTTCCAAAATGCAATATTGGGTCCCAGGCCAGTACTGGTAAACTGTGCCTATTTTGGCACAACTTCTCCAGCCATGAAAACATAAATCACAAAGAAAAAAATTTAACCAACCAATTATTTGAGATATCAAGAAAGGAAAGGAAATCAGTTTTGTAAAAACACTTTTCCTTCTTTTTTTTTAAGCTCCTTTATTTACTCCGGATAGTTAACAAAACAGTGTTCAATAGTGAAGTAAGCAGATTTTACACTCACTATTACTGTATGGATAGAAAAAGCCATATGCATTTTTATTTGTATAAGTCATCTCAGATCACTGCAATGTGGCAACATGAGAACAGAGATTCAGAGGCATGAAGTTAATAAATACAATCAACATTGTCAAGCATTCAAAAGATAAATGCAATCATATAGCAAAAAAATCCGTTTGTAACTTTGACCTTTCCCAGAATGTGAAGAATCTTGTCGTGTGTCAGAAATCTCTATAGCAAAGATTCCTATAAGAGAAAAAATTATGCAGATTAATACTTTTAACTCAAATATTTTAACATGTTTAAAAATATACTATAGCATTACTTCGTTTTCCCCAGCGTCTGCAAACGAAAATGTATACATTATATTTTTTCACTTTATTTTCGTAAACTGTGTACAATTTTACTAGACTATTTTATTCAACAATAAAAAGAATGAACTACTGATATACATCAGAACTTGAGATCTCATGAGCATGATGCTGAATGAATGTTCTGTGTATGATTCCATTTATACTACATCCTTAAAATGATGGAAATATAGAGATGGAGAAGAAATTAATCTGGCAGAGGTTAGGAGTAGAGGGGACAAGGATGGAAAAGAAAAGGGTTACAACTATAAAGGGAATCACCAGTAAGCCGTGAGTTTTTTGTGCTGTTGGAACAATTCAGTATCTTGACTAGTGATGGTATGTGTGGTGTGTATAAATACACACACATGAGAACATGTAGAAACTAGTGGTATCTGAATAATGACCAATGACCAATGGCCAATGACCTATCTAATGACCATCTTGTACCAAAGTCATTTTCCTTTTTTGAAGATACTAGTATTTCAGAAGCTAGGGGAAGGATATGTGGGGCTCTGTCCCATTTTTCCAACTACTACCAACATTATAATCATTAAAAAATTATCTGTGATACATTCACACAATGGATATTAAATACCATTCTGCAGTTAAAAGTAACATGCAACAACTCCAAGTACATACAACCATCTAGATAAAACTCAAATATATTATGCTGAGTGAAAGTCAGTCAACAGAAGCAATATATTATGATTCCATTTATAAGAAAACTTGGAAAAGATAAACTGGAGGGATACGAAATGGCAATGGTTGAGAAAAATAAAGTAAGTTCATTGGTTTTTTCCTAGATGATAGGTGGCCAAAGGGTAACATTTAACACTGACAATGATAAAGATTAAGTTAAAAAAAAACAGGATTAAGGGCAGTATTATTAATACACAGGTAACAACTAAAATAAAATGCAAACCTTTCTACATATCTCAAAAATCTGTTAAAAAGCAAAGACGACTAATCCAGTGGAGAAGCACAGCAAATATCACATAATACAGACAATAATTTGACCTAGTTGAGATTAATCTAACCATCACATCAATAATATGAAGGATTTCAACTCACATACTTTTAAAAAATGGATTTTAAAAAATGATTAAAAAAAAACAAATATTACAGACAATATTCCCCAATCACCATGTAATAGCACCAGAAAACAAAGAAATCCCCACCCAGTAATTAAAAGATTTTCCATCAAATAACTTTCTGGTAAAAGTGAAAATACAAACAAAAGAAACAATTTCAGAAAAAGTAACAATAAGCATCAGAATGTATGTCAGAATCTATGGAATATATTCAAAATAATGATCAGAGGATTAAATCAAAGCCCTAAATACCTGTATCAATAAAATAAAGAATGGCAATAAATGAATTAAATTCACAGCACAAAAAGCTAGAAAAGAAATCTAACAAATTAAGACTATTGCACAGAAAGGAAATAATAAAGCAGTAACTAATAAGAGAAAGAACATATCAAAGCAATAAATGAGAATTCTGGTTAAAAATTCTGGTTCTTTGAAGCAATGAACAGTGTTCATTGGTTAATGTAATTAAGGAAGAAAGTGTGCATGGGGGGGCAAAAATATACATATATGATATGATGATAGGAGGGATATAACTACTGATCCAGGGAAATTTTAAAATTCATAATTCTACATTGGTTGCTTTTATCCAAATAATTTTGCAAATCTAGAAGGAAATAATTTGTTAGGTAAGCAAAGCAGAAATAGACAGCTAAAAAGACCAATGTCCACAGAAGAAATAAATAAGAGGAAATAGTCCATTAAAAATAAATAAATAAGAGGAAATAGTACATTAAAAAAGAATCACAGCTCTGTGGTTTTAAAGGTGAATTCAACCAATTTTTCAGTGATCAAATAGTTCCAAAGCAATGTAAAATTTTCAAAGCATAGAGAATGCAATTCATGATAAAGAAAATCAAGGAAAAGCAAATAAAAGAGTATCTTTTACAGATGGTAGGACAGTAAACCTAGAAAAGTCTACAAAATCAAAGATGAAATTTGATAAAACAATAAAAGAATTTAGCAAGATAGCAGGATAGAGTTTTTACACACAAACATTGGTGCACCTATGTACATAGAACGAATCCTCAATATAAAGAATCAAATAAGACCATTATGTAATTATCCTGGATAATTTCAACACCTCTCTCGCCATTAGATAGGTCAACTGGACAAATTAAGTAAAGATTCCTCAGAACTATAAATACTGCTAATTATATGGACCTAACAGATATGTACAGAATATTTCATCCATCAACAACTGAATTCACTTTCTTCTAAGTGGCATGTGGAACTTTCTCTAAAATAGATCAAATTTTAGGGCACGAAGCCCTAAAATTATTATTAACAAATACAAAAAATGTAAGTCCTTTCAACCTATCAGATCATAATGGAATGAAATTAGAAAATAAGATAAAAATGAAACAATTTTAATATCTGAAAATTAAATAATATACTTTTGAATGAGAAATGTATTACACAGGATATCCATGGAGAAATGAAAAAATTCTTAGAAGCAAATGGGAACAGAGATACAACATCAAAATCTTTAGGACAGTATGAACACAGTTCCAAAAGGGAAGTTTATAGCATTGAATTCCTTTAAAAGAAAACACTAGTAAGATTCCCAGTAAGTAATCAAACATTACACCCTGAGGCTATAGAAACAAAACAAACTAATTCCAAAATCAGTAGAACACAGGAATTAAGATCAGAGTCAAAATTAGTGAACTCAAGAGTTAAAAATATATATACAGGATTAATACAACAGAGTTGGTTCTTTGAAAATACAAACAAGACTGACAAACCCTTAGCCAAACTAACCAAAAGAAAGAGAAGACCTAAATCAATAAAATTAGAGATAAAAGGAGGTATTACCACAGATACTTCTGAAATCCAGAGAATCATTAGACACTATTTTGAAAACTTACACTCCAATAAACTAGAAAATTTAGAAGATATAAACAAATCTCTAAACACATATGACCTACCCAATTGACCAACGAAATTGAAGCTGAAATTAAAAGTCTTCCAACAAAGAAATATCCAGGACCAAACGAATTCTCAGTCAAGTTCTACCAGATCTTTTTTTTTTCTCGATGAAGATCCTCTGGGGTACTGGGGATTGAACCCAGGGGCACTCCACCACTGAGCCACATCCCTAGCCCTATTTTGTATTTTATTTAGAGACAGGGTGAGTTGCTTAGGGCCTCACTAAGTTGCTGAGACTGGTATTGAACTCGCGATCCTCCTGCCTCAGCCTCCCGAGCAGCTGGGATTACAGGAGTGCACCACCGTGCCCGGCTCTACCAGATCTTTAAAAAAGAATTAATGCAACCTTCCTCAAATTATTCCATAAGATAGAAATGAAAGGAACACTTCCAAATTCATTCTATGAAGCCATCATCATGCTGAAACCAAAATGAGACAAAGACACGTCAAGGAAAGAAAACTACAGACCAATATCCCTGATGAATACAGACACAAAATTCCTTTAAAATATTGGCAAAATATGTTAAAAAACACAGGAAGAAGGTATTATACTGTGATCAAGTGGATTTTATCCCAGGAATGCAATGTTGTTTTAACATATGCAAATAAAAAAAAAGTAATTCACCAAATAAACATAATTAAGGACAAGAATCATGTGATCATCTCAATGGATATGGAAAAAGTCTTTGACAAAATCCAGCACCCATTCATATTTAAAACACTAGAGAAACTAGAGATAGAAGGAATTTCTCTCTTAATTAGAAAGGCTATATATGAAAAATCCATCATATTGAATGGTGAAAAACAGAAAGCATTTCCTTTAAAGTCAGGAAGGAACAAGACAAGGATGTCACTCTCACCACTCCTATTCATTATAGTTTTTGAAACTCTAGCCAGAGCAATCAGACAAGAGAAGGAAAATAAAAGGATACCAACAGGAAAAGAATCGTCAAGTTATCTATTTGCTTATGATATGATACTTTCTTTAGAGAACCCAAAAATTCCACCAAAACACTTCTAGAGTTTATAAACAAATTCAGCAAAGAAGCAGGATACAAGATCAACAGACATAAATCAATAGCTTTCCATACTCTAATAATAAATTTGCAGAAAAAAGAAATTGGGGAAACTATCCCATTCACAATAACCTCGAAATTAAAAAATACTTGGGAATTAATCTAACCAAGGTGGTGAAAGATCTCTGCAATGAAAACTAGATCACTGAAGAAAGAAATTGAAGAAGCATTTAGAAGATGGAAAGACCTCCTATATTCTTGTATAGAATTAATATTGTCAAAATGCCCATAGTACCATGAAAGCACAGATGCAATGCAATTCCCATCAAAATACCAGTGACATTTTTCACAGACCTAGAAAATTAGTCTTAAGATTAATGTGGAAGAAAACTGGAAATCCATATGCAGTAAAATGAAATTAAATCTCTATCTCTTACCCTGCACAAAACTCCACTCAAAATGGATCAAGGACTTAGGAATTAGACCAGAGACTCAGCATCAAACAGAAAACAAAGTAGGCCTGAATCTTCATCATGTTGGCTTAGAATCAGACTTCCTTAACAAGACTTCCAAAGCACAAGAAATCAAAGCAAGAATCAATAAATGGGATGGACTCAAACTAAAAAGCTTTTTCTCAGCAAAGGATACAATCAATAATGCAAAAAGAGAGCCTACAGAGTAGGAGAAAATCTTTTCCACATGCACTTAAGATAGAGCACTAATCTCCAAAATTTATAAAGAACTTACAAAACTTAACACCAAAAATACAAAGAACCCATTCAATAAATGGGCCAACGATCTGGAGAGATACTTTATATATGATGATGTATCGGCGATCAATAAATATATAAGAAAGTGTTCAACATCTCTAGTAATTAGAGAAATGCAAATTAAAACAACTCTAAATTTCATCTTACTCCAATTAAAATGGCTATATCAAGAACACAATAATAGATGCTGGTGTGTATGTGGAGAAAAAGGCACACTTTTACATTGCTAGCAGAGTTGCAAATTGGTATAGCCACTCTGGAAAGCAGTGTGGAGATTCTGCAGAAAACTTGGAAAGGACCCACCTTTTAACCCAGTTATCCCACTCCTCGGTTTATACCCAAAGGACTTAAAATTAGCCTACTACAGTAATGCAGCCACATCAATGTTTATAGCAACTCAATTCACAATAGCTAGACTGTGGAACCAACTGAGATGCCCTTTAACAGATGAATGGATAAAGAAGCTGCGGTATATATACACAATAGAATACTATTCAGCCATAAAGAATAATAATATTATGACATTTGCAGATAAACGGATGGAATTGGAGATTATCATACTAAGTGAAATAAGTCAATCCCCCAAAAACAAAGGCTGAATATTTTCTCTGATAAGTAGGTGATGATATATAAGTGGGTTGGGGGGGTGGGAAGTGAGAGAAGAATGGAGGAACTTTAGATTATGAAGAGGGAAGTGAGAGGGGGAGGGGTGGGGTATCAAAAATGGTGAAATGAGACAGACCTCATTACCCTATGTACATGTATGATTACATGAATGGTATGAATCTACATAATGCACAACCATAGAAATGAAAAGTTGTACCCCATTTGTGTACAATGAATCAAAATGAAGTATGTAAAAATTAAAAATAAAAAAAGATTAATGTGGAAGAATAAGAGGCTCAGAATGGCCAAAGCAAACCTGAGCAAGAAGAGTAATGCTGGAGGCATCACAACACCTGATCTCAAATTATACTACAGAGCTTCAGTAATAAGAACAGCATGGTATTGGTACCAAAACAGACATGAGTATCACTAGAATACAAGACAGAGATAAACTCACATAATATCTATGTCATCTTATACTTGACAAAGGTACCAAAAACATTCAATGGAGAAGAGAGAGCCTTTTTAACAAATGGTGCTGGAAAAACTGAATATCCATATGTACACTCCAACATTCTAGTGCAGGTTTCCTTAACATGACTCCTAAAGTACAAGAAATGAAACCAAGAATCAATAAGTGGGAGCATCACATTAAAAGGTTTCTGCAAAGGAAACATGAGAATGAAGACAGAAATAAAGAATTCGGAAGGAGATCTTTGCCAGATGCTCCTCAACATGGGATTATCATCCACAATATATAAAGAACTGAAAAAACTAAAACATAAAAAAAAAAACTAAAACTAAACATCAAAAAAAGGATAACCTAATTAATGTGGACAAAAGAACTTATAAACGGGATACTTCTCAAAAAAAGAAATACAAATAGCCAACAAATACATGAAAAAGTATTCAACATCCATAGCAATCAGGGAAATGCAAATCAAAATTACATTCATCTCACTCCAGTCAGAATAACAATCATCAAGAACACAAATAATTATAAAAGTTGTGAGGATGTGAGGGTAAGGTACACTCATGGATTGTTGGTGGGACTGAAAATTAGTACAACCCCTTTGGAAAGCAGAATGAAGATTCCTCAAAAGACAAGGAATGGAACCACCAAACAATACAGCTATTCCATTCCGAGTATTTATCCAAAGGAATTAAAGTCAGCATATTACAATTACATAGCCACATCAAGGTTTATAACAGTGCAACCCACAACAGTCAAGTGCTAGAACCAGCACAGTGCCCATCAACAAATGAATGGATAAAGAAAATACATACAAATACAATGAAGTTTTACTCAGTCATAAAAAAGAATGAAATTTTGGCATTTGCTGGTAAATGGGTGGAACTAGAGAACATCATGCTAAGTGAAATAAGTCAGACTCAAAAAGTCAAGGGTTGAATGTTTTCTCTTACACGTGGAAGCTAGAACAAAATAAGGGGGAAAAGGGAGGCAAGAGGAGAACCCCATGAAAATAGAGATCAGTGGAGCAGAGAAAAGAGATTGAGCAGGAGGGAACAGGGATATGGAAAGAGAGGAACAGTGGAAAAAAACTGACTAAATTGTGCTATATACATATATGAATACACCATAGTGAATTTTACCTTTATGTATGTCTACAAAGCACTAATTTTAAAAAACTATAGATAAATATAAGGAAGACTAGTAGAGTAGAGGAAGTGGAAGAGAGGTAGGGAATACTGGAGGGAGAAGGGAGTACTGGGTATTGAATTGGAGCAAATTATATTCCATGCATGTATGATTATGTCAAAATGAACCCCATGCTATTTATAACCATAATGCACTAGTAGAAAAGAAAACACACAAATGTCAACAGTGCTTTTGAAGATACAATGAATGAAAAAAATTATAGTAGCAACACAAAAGATAAAATATTTTGGAAAAATCTTAACAAGGAATATTCAAAATCTATATAAAGAAAACTACAAGGAATTCCTATAAGACACAAACATGAATTCAAACGAATGTAAAGACATTTTCTCCTTTTGGTTAGAATGTCTCAACATCATCAAGATGTCAGCTTTCCCTATGTTAATTTATAAAAATAATGTGATCCTAATAAAAATTCCAATGGGTTTTTAAAAAAATGGTGGTAGACAAGTTTACCCTAAAGTTATATGGAAAAATAAACTCAAAAGAAAATATAGTAAACACTTCAGAGTAAGAACCTCTTTCTGTCCTGGGGCTGATTTGCAGCGAATTGTAAATATTTAAGAATTTGGTGATCTGCTGATTAAACGACTGGTAGCTTGAAACCGGTCATACTGGAAGTGTTTATATCAAAGAAACTGGCAAGATCAGGACTTTTCCTTCCTCTCTTTTAGAAAGCCAGTTTGCCAGGCATACCACTGGGCTATTTCTACATACAAATATTGTAAAGCCTCTAACATAAAAAAGAAGACAAGCACATGAGTAGGAAGGTCAATGGAACATAAATAGAAAGTTCTGAAAGAAATCTGAATCACTGGGACAGAATTTTTTTTTTTTTTTAATAAATGGTCTTGGGACAACCAGATAGTCATTTGGAAAAATAAAAGATCCATTCCTCAAACCACACACAATATAAACTCCAAATGCATCAGAAATTTTAATAGAGAAGTAAAACTACATAAGTACTAAAAGAAAACATTGGTGAAAACCTCTATTATCTGGATATAGAGAAAGATTTTCTGTGGCTATAAATCCAGATGCATAAAAGGAAAAGACTTAAAATCTTGACTACATAAAAAAAAAATTTTTTTTTTTGAACCAGGGATTGAACTCAGGGACACTCAGCCACTGAGCCACATCCCCAGCCCTGAGTTGCTTAGCACCTTGCCTTTGCTGAGGCTGGCTTTGAACTCGAGATCCTCCTGTCTCAGCCTCCCAAGTTGCTTGGATTACAGGCGTGCGCCACCACGCCGGGCCCATAAAAATTTTAAAATGGGAGTAAACAGTATAATTAAAAACAAATGACAAAAATTAGGGAAAATTCTTATAGCATATATCAAGATAAAAGACTATTCTCCCAAATTTATGAAAATGAAATTAATAAAAGACAAAAATCCATTAGGAAAATAGGAAAATGAATAGATAATACAGAAAATGATATAAAAATGGTCTATGAAAAGATACTCAACTTCACTTATAATATAGAAATGCATATAAAAACTACACTAAGTACAATTTCTCATCTACTATACTGGTACAAATTCACTCTGCTGGTAAGGCTGTGGGGAAGGGAGCATTCATACACACACAGCTGGAGGGAATGCACAATGATACCATCGTGGAGGGCAATTTGGCACTATCTAAAAAAGCCACATATGCATTTTACTCCTTGAACCAGAAATCTCACTTCTTGGAATTTATTCTAAAAATACTTCTACAATATGAAAATACATACACATAAGATTATTCACTGTAGTCCTGATGGTAATTACAAACTGTTGGAAACTCTTGAGATGTCCAAGTATAGGAGATTGGTTGAATAACTATAAAATATCCACAGAAAGAAATACTAAGTAGTCATAAAAAAGAATGAAGAGAATCTCCATGGATCATATGGACTGACTTCCAAACAGACTACTAAATGAGAAGAGCAAAGTGCAAAGAAGTATATGCACTATGCTGGTTAAGAAAGGAAAAACATATGTCTCTATATCATGAAAATAACATAGCAAAGGGGCAGAAGCATGTGCCATAGGATGGATGTGTACAAGAGAAAATGACACTTCCCTGATAATTACTTCTTTAAGAACATGCTAATCTATACATTCAAATTAAATAAGGAAAAGTTAGGAAGAGGAAAATAAAAATGGAAGCAAGTTGAAACAAAAGAATCTATTGCTATTTTAAATGAATACCATAACCACAGTGAAAAGGGGAAACAAAAGAACTAATTCAAGTCATCAATAAACTCAGTATTTAACTATACACCCTTAATGAATGGGGCAGGTTATTGTATGAGAGTAGGAAGGAAGAATTGCAAACAGATCTTGAACTTTTTAACAGTCTGTTATTGTAGTGAAACTGGCACAGGAAATTTGAAACTATTTTAGATACATTCTGGGACTGAGCAAACAAGATAACGGATTGATGTTGAATAAATGCACTGATGTTGAGCCAGGGTTCTCAAACCATAAAATAAAGAATATACACAAACACAGAATGGAGTGAGGCCAGGAAGAAACCTGTCAGGGTGCTTTGGAATTGAAGGTACTGGTCGTTAGTGTGAGTGTGCATGCACATGTGTGGTGAAAGAGAAAGAGCATGTGCAAGAGTGAACACATGAGAGAGCATGCATGCATGTGAAAAACAAATGGAGCATAAATTTAACAATAGTAAGAAAGGGTGAAGATACACAGGTATGTTTTGTACTATTTTTATTTTTTAACTTCATGTATACTTGAAGCTATTTTCAAATAGTGTTTTTATAAAATTTGTGACATGCAGAAATATACCTAAAATATTTTCCTCTAAAAATTAGCTTATTACTTTCCTAGAGCATATATATTATACAGTGCTATAATAATTAACATTTTAGCAAAAGGCACAACGAAACATATTAGTTATAGAAATTTTTAAAATCAGTTTGAAAATGTAACTTATGCAAACATGAGATAAAATATTAGAAAATTTCTCTTTAATATAGCATTTATGTAAAACTCCAATTTTGAAAATCCTTTATTTTTACAGCAACATATCTTGTTAATCAGGTTTACATATTACTCTTACTGACAGACACAAACATTTATTAGTTTCATTACTCCCTCAAATATTCACTATATAGGTTAGTATATGGAACCAAGAAAACGGATCCTTACACTGACTTACTCTTCTAACGATCGATCTAGGCCTCGGTCAGGAGAGAGATGGTGAGGACGTTCTGGTGAATGACACTTTGCATTTGGTTTCAATGAAGTCAAATGATAAGTATTACTTGAGTAATTATGGCGGCGAAGTTCTTGCACAGCCCTTTCCCTAAAGCAAAATATGATGCTTTTAAATTTTATGTTCAGCAACATTATTAAAACTGTCATAAAACTGTGACAATTAATATTTTAAAATATAACCATCATGCAATGACTAAAACCCACTGTTACCTAAGAAACAATGCTTTCCTGGCTGGATATTGAATAGAGATAAACTTACCTTTCAAAGCGTTCTGTTCCTAGCTGTCTTTTAGTAATGTCTAAATCAGCTTCCAATTGCGTTACGACATTTCTGAACTGGGCCACATCTCTACTCTGAATGGCCCTGTGTAAAAGAAAGTAAGAGTGAAACCCAGTTAAACTTAAAATATGGCTGTGACTGGCAATGGTTTCTCAGCTGGATCCAAGACACAGTGTGATTTTTATGGACAGATTAGTACATCTGAACTATGCCAACTTTAGACATATTAACTGTATAAACTAACATACTTGAAAAACCTAAACAATCCCATCCCATTCAATTAGTTAAACTTTTCCTGTTTCCCTATGCATAGATAATACAATATCACCTATTTACTGCAAATAATATTTTTGAAAGTACTTTGAATCATTATATCAATGTTAAGCAGTAGTATGATCAAATAACACTGGAATTCACTAGCATCATGATTAATATGTTATTTACATATTCAATTTATATACATTAAATTAACCAAGTGCTTTATGCATACTTATAATGAGATCTGATATATAATATTGCCATATAAAAACTCTTCAGTTTAACAGAATCTTCTTAAGGCTAAACGATGCTTCAAAAACCCTGTGATAAGACACACTATCTGTAGGAAAATAATGACAGATGAATTCTGCTTGCCCAGAACATTCTATCCTCTTTGCTTGCTTTCAGGACAGCAGCACGGCTGCTGAAATACAAACTTTAGAGACTGAGAACACAAATGTTTATGATGTTAGTTCTAAGCGATTGTACTTACCAGTCAGTCTAAAACAGAGTATTCCTTATGGTAGCAGTTTTGACATGCTTCACTGAGGCAGAATGCCACCTACCAGCTTCAAAAAGGGCTCCTACAGACCCAGCTGAAGTTGTCCCAACAGTCTAGCAATGGTAACTGAATAGAATAGCCCAGTCACAGCCACCATGACATGAGAGCAGTTTCTGAAGGAAACTGGCCCTGGCTCTGCATCCTTTGCTTAGTAGGGGACTCTAAGGAGTAGCTGATTGCTAAGATCATGATTCCTAACGTTCCTCAGGTCCTAGGCTCAGAAGCAAAGGCAAAGTAGTGGGGTTTGAATTATAAAGAAATTCATTGTCCTCCAGAAAGATGCATGGTCAAAATAATGATTAAAATCCAGGAGAAGAACATATTATGAAATAAAGTGCATGGGGGCAGTTTCTCAAATCACTGTGTTAGAGGAAAGGGGAGATTTTTCAAAGGACAAGCCAAGCAGAAAGGCAAGAAATGAAACTAGAACGAAGACACCATGATGTTTTCCTGGAAAGTAAGATTAGTTAGAGAACAATCTTTAGGAATAGAAACAAAATCTCAGGATGCACTGCTGGGTCAAAGTCACTGCTGTTTTTAATGAGGTCAGACGTAAACTATGCCTACATGCTTCAATACGGGGAAGGAAGGGTTTTGGAGGAATCTGGGGGCTAAAGGAGCAGAATGATATTGTGTTTGGTTAAAAAGCAAGGAGGAATCTCACTTATGGAACAGTTTAGGACAGCATTTCTTTTAGATTGACATTGTTAACTAGTAACAATTGAACCTCTTTACGTTACCCCTCCAACTACCCGCACTCTCCCCTTTTGCTTTCATGGTTGCCCGTGCCTCCTAAGAATGAGGAAATTCAACAGACTCAACATAGCAAAGAGTTAGATTCCAAGGTACTGATGATAGGGGAAAAGACAATGTTATAGATGGGACATACAAGAACATGAGCTAAAACTCCCCATTAGTTGTGAAGGTTGCAGGTTTAATAAAAGAAGCATTCACTATCCAGGCAGGCATTTCCACCCCAATCTCCAGCTAGGGGTTCTAATAAAGTGTAAGTAGTGCTAGGTATTCCAACAAAAACAAACAAAAAAAGTCAAAATCATGCTCTGGGGAAGTGTTCGATATTTTGTAAATAAAGGAATTCTCCAGACGCCCAGTTTACGGAAACACTAAATGATAAATGGAAAGACTAGATAGCAATATCAAATGGTCCATACATATAAAAGTTCTTCTAGGTTCAGAGTGCTACTTTTTTCTACTCTGGTTACATTTCCTAAAGGTAATATTATAGATTATACATTCTATTTTACCCAAAGTTTTGTTGGAAAAAGAATCAGCAGAGATGGTTAAATTTAGATATCTTAGATAAAAACAAGTGTAATATAACCATGAAATCTTAGACAAATCACAATATTTCTAATCCTCAGTTTAATTCATGGAAAAGTACAGGAGCTAAATTTCCTAAATTCAGGTTTTATTGATCTATAACAAACCAAAATTTTAAGAAATATGACTTTATGTTATTATATTGCTAGCCAACTCACATTTTATTTTCTGCCAAACAAAGGTGTTCTTTAAGAAGCTGAATTTCAGACTCTTTTTCTTGAAGTGCTATCTGAGACTGATATTCTTTGTCTCGATTGGCCACCAGCAAAGCTTCTAGATTCTGCATGGAGATTCTCTCATTTGTCATCTGACTCCTGAGGAGTTCTATTTCAGAACGAGCAGAATCTAACTCATTCTCCATCTGTACAATAACAGGAAGATATCTATGTTTATTCCTAGTCATTCATTTAACTGGCATATAATCAAGGACTCTTAAGTTCTTGCAGTATGTTATAAACTGACCATCACTTTTGATTTCTTAATTTGAACGTGTGTCCTCCTTCTTAACAAATACATACACCACACACAGACATACATGTACAGCATCACTTTCCTCAACCTTCTGATCATATCATAAAATTCTTTAACTTAAGAAAATCTTATTAATCCTAAACTGCAACCACTTTCTTTTTCCAACTTTGATGTTTCTGTATATATTTCTTCCAGACTACCATGATAGTATCTGTGACCACTGTTCTGCCTAAATAAGGCAAGTTACAAATACCTACCTATGTTATGGTAAGTCATTGTACTCCACAGTTAAGAAATTCAAGGGGCAAACACACAGTCCTCTCTTGCTAAACCTGTGGAAGTTTCTGAAGGTTATCTAGAGCCTAAAATATGCTTTGTACATCAAATATTTCTTCAAAAGGTGGAAGACTGGTTATTACTATTTAGAAAAAAGTTAATCTTTATAATATATGTTATAATAAATTCTACATGCATTTAAAAAGTTAAATTTGAAAACATAAGTTTAAAATTCAGTAAAGACATATAAATAAAAATGAAATTGCTAGGGTGGGGACAGGTAGAGGAAAATTTTTTAAGCTAAATATAATGCAAAAATAAGTTTAACCACATTTAAAAAAAAATGAACATTTTAGTCAACATAAACTTAACCAAAACTTCAAAAGAAACTTTTAACTGGAAGAAAATAAACTCAGTAAACAAAATAGTTAATACCAGATGAATTGATGAGGAATATGAACTAATGATATTATTAAAAATTTACAAAAAAGCAGTTAACAGTAAACATATAAAAAATTTGTGCCTGCTAGTCGTCAAAATGACAAATTCAAACAAGATGGAACTTCTAGTCCAGGGTTTCCTACTCTGATACTCCTGACCTGTTGGGCAGGCTAATTATTTGGTGTAAGAACCCACCCTTGCATCATAGAATTTTCAGTAAAATCCCTGACCTCTATCTACTAGATACCATGAACATTCCCCACTCTGGTCATGATGATCCAAAGTATATGTAGATAATGCTAAATGTATTTCCATTGAATCAAAAGTCTATTAAAGACAACTCACAATAGCTACAGACCCAATCTACTTGCCCTTCAACAGATGAATGGATAAAGAAAATGTAGTATGTATACAAAATGGAGTATTACTCATCCATAAAGAATGACTTATGACATTTGCCAGTAAATGGATGGAACTGGAGACTACTGTGAGAAGTGAAATATGCTAATCTCTCAAAACCAAAAGGTGAATGTTTTGTCTGAAATATGAAAGCTAACTCACAGTAAGTGTGTGTGGATGGGGGACAGAAGTTAAGTGGAGTAGACAAAGAGGAATGAAGGGAAGTGGGTGTATAGGAAAAGGAAAGACAGTGGAATGAATCTGACATAACTTTCCTATGTACATATGTGAATACACCAGTGAATCTCACCATGTGTACATCCACAAGAAATTAATAAAAAAATAACTACGGGTAAATGGCAGAAAGATCAACTGAGGGAAAGCAAGGGTAGGAAAGGAAAGGGGAAAGAGAGGTACGGGGGTTCTAATTTGAATAAGATATATTCCATGCCTGTATAATTATGTCAAAATGGATTCTACTGTCCTGAAAAGAACCAATAAAATGTAAAAAGACGCTATTCTAGTCTATCAAATTGGCAAATTTGTTAATGTTGACGAACAGTAAAAGAGGCAATGGTATACTTGGCTGATGCTAGTACAAAATGGAGCATCACTTTTTTGGCAATAGCTTTACTGCAACAAAATTCACATTCCACACAACGCACTCATTTAAAGTGTATAATTCAATGATTTTAAACATATTAACGGAGTTGTGCAATCATTACTACAATTTAAATTACAGCTTTTCCATCTTCCCCCAAAGAGATTCAATACCCATTAGTGGAGACCCTGTTTCAAAAAAAAAAAGGGGTGGGGTTGTGGCTCACTGGTTAAGCATCCCCTGGTTTCAATCCCCAGTACCAAAGGAAAAAAAAGGCCATTAATTGTTTTAGCAGATATCAGTACTCAGTTACTTCTATTGCCTCATAATACTCCATAATATTCCATTGTAGCTCAGGCATGTATTCACAAGTCAGGAATACTTGGATTATACTTTAGGTCTATTAAAAATAATGCTGCCATGGACACTTGAGTACAAGTTTTTGTGTGTTTATTTTTCATTCCTCTTGGATATACAGAAGTAGAATTTCTGGGTTGTACATTAATCCTATTTTTAACATTTAGAGGAACTGCCAAAATGTTTTCCACAGTAGCCTCACTTACTTTTCCACCAGTATATGAGGATTCCACTTTTTCCACATCTTTGACAATATTTTTTTAGCATCTGTCTTTTTGATTACAGTCATCCTAGTAGATATGAAATGGTATGATCTGCGTTTCTCTGTTAATGATGTCAAGTATCTTTTCGTGTGCTTATAGGCCATTTATGCATCTTCTATTCAGAAATGTCTTCTTATGTCCTTAGCTTATTTTTTTAGTTGTGCTACTAAGTTTTAAGAGTTCTCTATATATTTTATATACAGATCTCTTATCAATAAACAATATGCAAATATTTCCCCTTATTTGGTGTACTTTTTACTTCTTAATATTATTTGCAGCAGAGTTTTTTTTAATTTGGATGAAGTTTATTTGATCAACTTTTTTGTTTTTTTAAAAATATGTATTTAGGAGAATACTTCTTTATTTATATCCTATACATTTTGGCACACCGTGTTTTTGTTCTCATTAATTTCTCTTTTTCCCTTTGTGATTTCTTCTTTGACCTTCTGGTATTTGAAAGTATGTTGTTTCAATTTCCATATACTTGTGAATTTCCCAAATTTCATTCTTTTATCAATTCCTAGTAATTCCATTATGGTAGATGGACATACTTTGTATGATTATCATCTTTTTAAATCTATTGAGGCTTGTTTTGTGGCCTACCATATGGTTTGTTACAGAGGATCTTCCATGCACAATTAAGAAGATGGTATGCTATTATTGTCTGTAAAGTGCTTTTTTTTTTGGGGGGGGGTACTGGGGATTGAACCCAGGGGCACTCCACCACTGAGCCACATCCCCAGCACTATTTTGTATTTTATTTAGAGACAGGGTCTCACTGAGTTGCTTAGTGCCTCGCTAAGTTGCTGAGGCTGGCTTTGAACTCATGATCCTCCCGCCTCAGCCTCCCAAGTGCTGGGATTACAGACATGTGCCACCGTGCCAGCTTGTATAGTGCTTTTTATGCTGTTAGTAAAGTAAGAATTACTAATTAGCTTGATCGAATCTTTCTACAATTTATATATAGAAAAAACAATGCATTGCTCTCCATAAATGTCTATAATTATTATCAGTCAACTAAAACTAAATAAAAACAGGAAGGTATGATAATAATGTCTCATCAAATACAGACTAATAATAAGGTTCTGAAAAGACAGTTTCTTTTGCTTGCTTTGGATGGCTTGTATTTTCCTGTTTGAGGATCAAATTATTTTAATTATAACTGGAAATTTTAGATAATATACTACAACAACTCTGAATACGGACTCTCTCCATTTGGGTCTTAATATAGTTATTTGTTTCCTTGTTTATTTGGAACTTTCCATGATGTCTATGTCCCTTGCACTGTATAGCCTCCAATGTTGCTCCTCCGCGTATGTACAAAGGTCACCCAGACCTCCTTTCCCTGGAGTGACAATGAATGTAGCAAGTCTCTCTTTGGCTACCTCTGTCCTTGATGTTCCTGTTAAGTTTCTAGCTGGTCCCTAGTTGTTAGACCCCATTAATTACCAGCAGACTACTCATGGTCTGACAATGACTTGGGGGTCATTGTTACAGTCTAATCCAATTAAATGTGAGCCCCTTTGCTAGAGTACTACTCTAACAAAGTACTAGGAAGTATGTAAACTAGTACTTCCTCCATTCCAGCTTTATTGAAGTATTATTGACAAAAACTGCATACATTTAAAGTGTACAAGATGTTTTGATTAATGTTTACATTAGCCTGATTACTACAATCAAGCCAACTAACATGTCCATCACACCTCCTCTAGTTCCTTTGTGTGTGTGTGTGTGTGTGTGTGTGTGTGTTGTGAGAACATGAGATCTCCTCCCAGCAATTTTCAAGTATACATTATTAATTGTAGTTAATCTATTTATCTTATAGCAGAAAGTTTGTACTCTTTGACCAATATCTCCCTTCTTCCAAAAACCCCAGTCCCTGATCACCACATGAACTAGCAGGGGTATTACTGGCAGGAGTAGTTTTGAGGTCACTCTTTGAGGCTTGCTTTGAACCAGGGGAGTTCTTCTCAGTTGTCACTGTCCAAAGTTCTCTGTTAAATTTCTAAGTGGTCTATTATTTCACTTTTGTTTTCATAAAATGGTTAGTATCTTCAAATTATGAAGCATTGCTTTTTGAAAGTTCTTTAGATGTAATTACCAAAATTTCCACTTTCAGAAATCCATCATAAAAATATAAGGCAAAATGTGATAAAGGCTTTATGTGATATAATATTTTCCATGTTGCTTAGCACATAATTAAAACTTTTGAAAATCTTTATGCCCAAATGGTAAAAAGTAGCATAATCAATAGTAATAAACTATTATTTCAAACTGTAAAACACACACACACAAAACAAAAAAATAGAAATATAACAAAATGTCTGTAGCAGAAAAGTCCTTATTCCAGTTTTATGTTCTGAAATTCACAATTGTTTAACATGATAACTACACTTAACACTTCTGGAGATACTTTGCTTCATTCAAAAATTATATAAGATTTAGCCAGATATGGTGGTACACCCTTGTAGTCTCCTCCTTCAGGAGGCTGAGGTGGGAGAATAGCTTGAGCCTATGGACTGAGACCAATCTGGGCGACAATCTGGGTGAGATGTTATCTCAAAAAAATACATATATGGGGGCTGGAGTTGTGGCTCAGTGGTAAAGCACTCACCTAGCACTTGTGAGGCACTGGGTTTGACACTCAGAACCACATAAAAATAAATAAAATAAAGATTGTGTCCATCTACAACTAAATTTTTTTAAAAAAATATATATAATTGTGTATATATATACACATATATGATTCTCAAAAGCATTTTTCATGTCATTCCTAAGGAAATCATTCATAATAGTATTTTACTAATATATATATTCACATATAAGTATTATTAAAGAACACAAGGAGGATACTTGGAATTCATGTTCCCAAAGTTCCTCTCGAAAAGAGTTAGTTAATAAATATGTTGTTTTAAAGATAGAAAACCAAGACATGAGAGAACTGTGAATTGGTATATGACTTATATCCCAATCTATATATCTCAATAGATATACTTTTTTAAAAAAGAAAATTAAGACTGAAAAAGGTCTAGAATGCCTTATATTAGTGCCCTAAATAATATTTTTATAAGAGAATGAAAATAGACATATAGATCTTTTCCCCTTAACTTCTCCTTTCTCATTTAAAATTATGAGTGATTCCAGAGATGCAAGCCTGGTTCAACATTAAAAAGTCAATCCATGGAACCCTTTATATGAATAAGCTAAAGAAAAAAAATCGTATGATTATACCAATACATGAATAAAAAGCATCAGACAAAAACTCAACATCAATCCAAGTTAAAAACTCTTAGAAATGCATGAAGAGAGGGGAATTCCCTCAACCTGATAAAGAGCAACTACAAATACTACAGATAACATCTTCATGGTGGAACACTGAATTTTCCCCCACTGGAAAGAAAGAAAAAGCACACTTTAACCACTCTTGTTCAACATAGTGCTGAAGTACTAAACAGGACAAAAAGTCAAGATAAGGTACTTAGTTCAGAAAGGAAGAAATAAAACTGTCCTTATTTTTGTATAACATAGTTGGGGATATAGCTCAGTTGGTAGAGTGCTTGCCTTGCATGCATAAGTCCCTGAGTTCAATCCCCAGCACCACACATACACAAAAAAGTTACCTACATAGAAAATTCTGAGGAATATGCAGAAAAACTCCTAGAATTATTGAGTTTGGCAAGGTCAGGAGATACAAGATAAACATTAAAAATTATTTATATTTCTATACATGGCAATGAATACACTAATTAAAATTAGAATGTCATTTCTAACACTTAAAGAAAAATATTCTACATTTTTATTGTAAACCCAACAAAACATGTACAGTTTGCACACTGAAAACTACACAAGGCTAATAAAAGAAATTAATGAAGATCTAAATGAGGTCTACTCTGTTCATGAATTGGAAGTATCAACATAGTAAAGATGTTAGTTCTTCCCAAGTTGATACACAGGTTTAATAAAATTCTTATCAAAACACAAGTAACACTTTTACACATATTGACAGGTTATTCTAAAATTTACATAGAAACGTAAAGATACTAGAACAGCTAAAGCAATTTCGAAAAAGAAGAATAAAGTTTTTGTCTGAATAGACTTGAATTAAAAACTTACTATAGTACTATAATAATCAAGAAGTATGGTACTGGTGGAAAGACAGACATACAGATAAATGTAAGAAAACCAAGAAATAGACCCACACAAATATGTTCAACTGATTTTTCACAAAGGTGCAATATTAATACAATGACAGAAATCTAGCTTCTTCAACAAATGTTACTTGAGAAATTGGATGTCCATAGGCATATAAATAAATAAATCTTGATGTAAACCTCTTACATTCTGCAAAAATTAACTAAAAAATGGATCATGGAATTAAACGTGAAAGATAAAGGCATAAAACATTTAGAATGATACCTGGGAAAAATCTTTGGAATCTAGAGCTACACAAAGAATTCTTAGACTTAAAACCAAAATAATAATCCATAAAAGCAAAACTGAGAAATTAAAATTCATCCAAATTTAAGACTTTTGATCTGAGAAAAGACTGTTAGGATGATAAAAACAAAGCAAAACCATACTTTTTTAAAGACAGGATCTGTTTTGTCTAGACTGACCTTAAATTCACATTTAAATCCTCAGTCTCCCAATTAGCTGAGATTACATGAGTATGCCACTATGCCTGCTTTATTTCTAAAATTAGATGAAAATCTACCCTTATCTCAAAATCAAAAGTTTAGAAAAAAAAAAAAACTTGAATGCCCCCTCTATTCATAGCACAGCTGAAGAAATACAAAAATAAATACAATGGTTCTTATGCTTGAGCTTAGAGCTTATTGAGATAAAGATACATACATAAATAAGTAAATGTCAAGACAAAATAAATTCTAGACGTTAATATAAATTATCTAATTATAAACTATAAAGTTTACATAAATTATATAAATAAACTATGTAGTTCTGCTAAGGACAATGATTTTAAAACTTTGAGGAGGCTATTGGCACATACCCTACTTGGTCATGGTATACAGTTTTCATAAGCTATGGTATTATCTCTTCTGGTATTTCAGCTTTATAATGTTTCAGATGTTATAGCAACATGTACAACTACTTCAATTAGAAAATGTCAAAAAAAACTTAAAAAGGATGTATTATCTGAATATTATAGTAAGCATCTTTTCATTAATTACTTTCATCACTAAATATTCTTGCTGAAAGAAAAAATAAGGAAAAGGGCTGGGGTTGTAGCTCAGCAGCAGAGCACTTGCCTAGCATGTGAGAGGCACTGGGTTTGATCCTTAGTACCACATAAAAATGAAATAAATAAAATAAAGGCATGCTGTCCATCTATAACTAAAAAAAAATTAAAAGAAAAAATAAGGAAGAGTGAGAATTTTGGCACATAGCACTTCATTAAAACATCAACAGGACAGTGTTTCCTAGTTCTGCAAAAAATGTCATTGGTATTTTTATGGCAATTGCATGTTATCTGTATGACACTTCTGGCAATATGGCTATTTTGACAATAGCCTATCCACAAACATAAGGGGTCTTTCTATCTTCTAAGGTCGTCTTCAACTTCTTTCTTCAATATTCTATAGTTTTCATTGTAGAGGTCTTTCACCTCCTTAGTTAAATTCATTCTCATGATTTTTATTTTTGTTTTTGTTTTGTTTTGTTATAGGTTATTGTGAATGTGGATGGTACTTTCCCTGGTTTTTCTTTCAGCAGATTCATAATTGGAGTACAGAAAAGCTTCTGATTTATGTATGTTGACCTTATATCCTACTATTTTGCTGAATTTGTTGTTAGCTCTAGAAGTTTTCTGGTGGAGTTTTTTGGTTTTCTAGATAAAGAATCATATCATCAGCAAACAGATAATTTGACTGACTTCTTTTCCTATCTGTATCCTTTCAATTTCCTTTTCTTGCCTGATTGCTCTGGCTAGAGATTCAAGAGCTATATTGAATATGAGTGGTGAGGGTGACATCACTCAAAAAGTTAAGAGTTGAATGTTTTCACTCATACATAGTTGCTAGAGCAAAATAGGAAAAAAAGTTGGGGGAAGATCTCATGAAAACAGAAGGGATATAAGTGGGTAGGAAGAGGAGATTGAGGGGGAGGGAGGACAGGCCATAAAAGGGAGGCATTGCAGAATGAAATTGACCAAATTATGCTGTGTACACACATGGATCTACCACTGCAAATGCCACCATAATGTATATCTATAAAGAACCGATTAAAAAAAACAAACAGAAGACAGACTAGTAGAGTAGAGGAATGGGAACAGAGGAAGGGAGGAGAGGAAGGAAAGAGAAAGTACTAGGGACTGAAATGGAACAAATTATATTCCATGCATGTATGATTATGTCAAAATGAACACCACTAATAAAACATTCACTAATAAAAACATTTTTAAAAAACAAAAGGTAAGTTCGGAGAGGACATGAAACAACTGGAATCTTTGTACAGTATTGGTGGGAAGGTAAAACAGTGTAGCCACTAGGGAAAACAGTATTAAGTTCACACAAAATTTAAAAATCTAACTACCAGTCAGGCATAGCAGTGCATGCCTATAATCCCAGCAGCTTGGGAAGCAGAGGCAGGAGGATCACAAGTTCAAAACCAGCCTCTGCAATTTAGTGAGACCCTGAGCAACTTAGTGAGACTCTGTCTCAAAATAAAAATATGAAACAGGCTGGGGATGTGGTTCAGTGTTTAAGTGTCCCTGGCTTTTATCCCTAGTAACACACACACACCTCCCCCCCATACATAATATGATCCAGCCATCCTACTTCTGGATATTTATACAAAAGGCTTGAAATTAGGATAAAGTATCGGTGCCCCCATATTCTCTACAGCATTATTCATAATAGCCAATACAGAAATAACCTGAATGTCCACTGATGAATAAATGGAAAAGAAAATATGCTATGTACAACTGAATACTGGCCTCAAAAGAGAAGGAAATGCTTCTACATAGACAAGATGGATTGAACAGGACATTATGCTAAGTGAAATCAACCAGTCTTTGAAAGATACTGCATGATTCCAATAAATTAGCAATCTAAAGTAGCCAAACTCATAGAAGCAGACAGTAAAGTATAGTTATTGTCAGGGCCTTGAGGGGAGGGAAAGTTTGAGATTTGGTGTTAAATGGGTATAAATTTCAGCTCTCAAGATAAATAAGATCTGGATATCTGCTTTACAACACAGTGTTTATAGTTAATAATACTGAATAATGCACATAAAATTTTGTTAAGAGGTAGATCCACCAGAGGGAAAAAATATATATATATATATGTATTTGTGTGTGTATGTATGCAACAGATTAGAAAAAATATTTTACTAAATAGTAAAAAAAAAAAAACATTACTAGTAAATTCTTACAGAAATAAACTAGACACAATTCTCAAATGCATTGCCAAACAGATTAACAAACTAAGAACTTACTGAACTTCTGACAATAATATTAATGTAAACATAGCCAAAATTTGCTAATATTTCAACTACACTATGCAACTTCTATACATTCCCCTTTAGAATCTGGGTTCCAACTCTCCAGACTCATCTGCACCAATTCCTCCCATGCATGCTGTACTATACACTACAAATTACTATTTACTCAAGAATCCACATGCACCTCCATACCATAATCTATGTTGTTCCTTGTGAACTTCTTCTTGACATCCCTAGGCTGAAATAGGAATTCCCTCTATAAAATCTTTAGTATTTCTTATTAGTATAACATCCATCCCAAATTATTTGTACATCAATACTGGGCGGTCCTTGAGGGTAGGAGCCTATATATTTAGAGCATTATATTCTCAGGCACAAAGATACAATCAGTAGAATTATAGTTTAAAGGAACCTAGCCAATTAATAAATAAATTTAGCTTAAAAGAACATCCTTATGGTTATAATTTAGCTGAATAAACCTCAACCTTATGATTTTTGCTAAATGCTTTATCAGTGTATTCGATAATTCTTCTGGTTAAAAGCAAATGCAAATTACATTCTCAATGGAAGAGTCTCAGTTACACTCTTGAACTGTCTGGGACATAGTTGTCTAATGGCTTGGATTTTAAAAAAATCTAATAAAAATACAAATAAAATCTAATATTGAAAGATATAGCTTGATATGTTTCATTAAAAAAGCAAAAAAAAAACACCTTGTTTTTTTAAAAAAATGCAGTAATAGCAATTTTAAAGACATCTCAAAAATGTATTATATACCATTTCTATTTCTTGATCTTTAGCAACCAGCTGTCGATTAAGAAGTTCTTTGCTTGAGTCAAGTTTAATACAGAGTTCCCTTGTAGAAGACAAATCTGCAAGGGCAGACACTTTTTCAAACTGAACCTTCTGAAGCTCCTCCTCCATCTTTACAAGAGATTTATGCAGGGTTGCAATCTGGGACTTGTAAGACCTTTCTGCATTTAAGTGCTGCAAAGACAGGATAATTTTAAAAATAAACATGTATACATATATGTATGTATATATATATTTTAAATTGGAAAAGGCAACATGCAAATCAAAGTAAGGCAAATCTTTTAACACTAGTACACTAAAACTATAAGAAGTTTAGACAAATAGGTATTAATAACCTATACAAAACTCCAGAAAACATAAATTCATGTTTCAAATTTCTTTAAATCTATGAGTAGGGTATTCAACTGGTCATTTAAAAACTGTACTAGACCCAAACCTTTCCCACTAAAAAATCTCCAGTCCTGATGCAAACTACCTGATGCAAACTACCATGTTTGGTCTATCGTTTTACCTGCATTTGCCACAGTTTCAGTTATTCTGCAGCACAAATGTGGCTAAAGACAAAATGCTAGTCACTGTTTCATTCACAGTGCCCATTTTTCAATTCTTGACTGACATGTTGATATGAAATTGTAATCTCATAAAATTTTCACAATATGATAATTTTCTAGCACTGACATCTCTGAAGGGAAAAGATTCTGAGCAAGTTTAAATTAAGCATACAACCACTTATGAGAAATAAGAGCACATTTTCAAAGCCATAATATGAGATTCAAGTTACATAAATGTTTCCAAAGGTTCCAAAAAATTTCACCCTCCTTTTTTTTTTTTTTGAATAATGCCTTATGTAAGTACACTGCCACCAACAGAGAAGTAAATGTTTTCTATAATGTGAAAATAACAGGACTAATAGCCAAAGAAATTTATGTGCTTTTACAAGTGCTTTTTACCATTATAAAGCACTAAAAATTGCTCTTGGCATGTTATTTGGCCTCAATTCATTCCTGCCTTTCCAGCCACCCCTTCCCACAACACTCATTCTCACTCATTCTTCACACCAACCTTCTATCCATACATCTACCTGGCTGTCCATTCCATATTTATGGAGTATATTCTATGTTCCAGTTACTGTTCCTAGATATATATTCAAGTAAAATGATCTATTATGTAACTTCCAGAACACAGAGGGAATCATCCATCAATCAAATAATGATACAGATCAATTTAAAATATCTATTAAGAAAATATTTCTGGAGAAAAGTATGTAACAAAGGAAACTGACCTAAATTGAGAAAGTCCAGGAGGTCAGGAAAGACTTCCCTGAGTAAATGACTCTTTTTAAAAATAATTTTTATTAGCATGTTAAAGATATATATAATATATGTAATATTGGGATTATATACACAATATTGAGGTTCATTTTGATATAATCATAGTGCATGAGATATAACTTGCTCCAGATCAGTCCCTAGTACATCCCCTTTCCCTTCCCTCTCCTGTTCCCTTTCCTCTATTCTTTTTTCTATATATTTATAGATTTTTTTAAAAATTAGTGCATTATAGATATATATAAAGGTGAAATTCACTGTGGTATATTCATATAAGTACACAGGATAGTTTGACCAGTTTCATTTCACAGTTCCTTCCTGTTATGGTTCAGAAATGTTGTGTTCCCCCCAAAAGCAAGATATTCCAAGAAGGTTTAGAGATGAAATGATTGGTTATAAGAACCTTAACCTAATCAGTGTTTAATCCCTGATAGAGATTAATTTGGTGGTAACTATAGGTAGGTAGAGTGTGGCTGGAGGAGGTCTGTCCCTGAGGGTAGGCCTTTGGGATTCACGTTTTGTCCTTGTTGAGCCGATAGGTGGGGCTAGTGGGGGGAGATGTAACAAAGGAAAAGTGGGAGAGGAAAAGCCCATAAGTTTACTTTTTTTTTTTTTTTTTTTTTTAGGTAGACACAATACCTTTATTTTATTTTTATGTGGTGCTGAGGACCAAACCCAGGGCCTCATGTGCGTTAGGTGAGCACTCTGCCACTGAGTCGCAACCCCAGCCCATAAGTTTACTTCTTTAACAACAGTTGGGAAGAAAAGTAGAGCAAGTTAAAATGGGTAAGGAGCAACAAAGACAGTGAAGAAGATCACACAGATTATCCCAAATTGTTGGCTGAAAGATGTGCTGGCAGAGCAGCCATTTTGTAGAGTCCAGAGCTGGCCACCTCCCTTGAAGAAATTAAATCAATAGTTTCTCCCCCCCCCCCCCCCCCAGATATAACAAATAAAACTAGAGGACTATCTCAGTAATCTGTCTAGAAGGAGCTTGTAGAGAGATCCTTGCTAGCTAAAGGCTACTGAAACCCCCTCGCTGTGGACAAAGAGAGTGTGGTGGAGCTGACCTGAGAAAAATCAGTCCCAGAGAGTGCTACCCCAACCCCACAGACTCCACAGGAGCTCAGGAAAGATGAGCCAACTGACACCCTATCCCATTACAGTGATTCACAGCGGCCAGAGTGGAGGCTTCTGTGCCAGAGAATCTGTACCTATAGGCCCCACAGTTGCAGAGTCCCTCCAAACTCAATCCTTCCACAAAGAAGCCCCAGTAGCAGGGAGTAGGCATTCGGCTTACAGCCAGTAGTTGTAGGAGCTCAAAATTTGTCAGGCCAACTGACACTTTGCCCTCCTCACTGGGATGGTATCCTGGTGATCTGTATTAGTCACAGACCACCCACAGAGAGCCTGCATTCACAGGCCTCAGAATTGCAGACAGCCACAGGCTTTATGCTACTGTAAAGAAGTCCATGCTGCTAGCTCAGTGGCACACACTTTTAATCCTAGCAGCTTGAGAGGCTGGGGCAGGAGGATTGCAGGATTGAAGCCAGCCTCAGCAATTTAGAGAGACCCTGTCTCAAAAAAAAAAAAAAAAAAAAAAAATTCCCTGCTGAGCAGAACAGGTGCTCAGCAGTCGGTGACAGCCTGAGTACTACATCCTGCACCCAATAGAAACATCTAGCAGAGGCAGCACCCTCTAAGCACACAGACTCTGGCCTCTGGGCTATTAAGCACCAATTGGCAAGAAAATCATAGCAACTAAGGGAAGTAGTTCCTGTGCCCCAGCACCTCTGGGAGGGTCCAGAGCTGCGAGTTTCAGAGTTGTCAGCTAACTTAATTCTCATTCAGACACACGGACCCACAGAAGGCATTTCTTAAGGATAACCCCAATGTGGAGAATCTCATTGTATACACAACAGCATTATACCCTACAAAGGAGTTCCAGCAGACAGTAGCCACCACCCAATGTGCCCAGATACAAGCCCACCAACCCATGACCTGTGTGCCCCACAGGAGGCAGCAGTCCTATCCTCCACCATGGGCCAAGAAGTCTGCCAAATCAACCAGACTTCTATCTTAGACCATCATACCCTACACACTCTGAAATATACACAGGAGAGCCCACACTGGATCTGAGAGCACTGGATACACAAAGCCTTCTTCAGGAGGGCACACAAGACCGTATTCCCTAACAGGGACTGACCCAGCTGCTAATCCAAATTAGGAACTGTCTCCTCTGACCCAAGAGAAAGTTAGAAGGTGTCTATATACATGGAAGATAAGAGGGAGCCTTCTAGAATTACATCAGAGGTGAACTGGTGTGATCACTACCACCATACCCAGGAAAACATAGTGGTAAAGTTGAGGAGTGGTGGGCATCAAATTCTGATGAAATTCAAATCAGGAAGGCTCAATAAGAAATTTCTGGGCTGGGGTTGTGGCTCAGTGATAGAGTGCTTGCCTAGCCTGTGTGAGGCACTGGGTCTAATCCTCAGCACCACATATAAAAAAAAAAATAAAATAAAAGTCTATTAACAACTAAAAAGAAAAGAAATTTCCCCTCCTTGGCATAGAAAATCATAAATAGCTCTAATGTTAATTTTGATCTTACAGATATTACTGTTCATATTGGACCAAAAGATGTTCCCTTATTATTTGATATTGCAACCCTTGAACCAATAGACTGTATTTCTTCTAATGTTTTAATACATTAACTGGAATCATTCTTTCTTTGTTTTCCTAGCTCAGGTTTACACTTGTTCCTCTTATTTTTTGTTTTTTGGGTTTTTTTGGTACCAGGACTTGAACTCAGGAGCACTTGAGCACTGAGCTACATCCCCAGCCTCATTTTGTATTTTATTTAGAGACAGGGTCTGAGTTGCTGAGCACCTTGTTTTTGCTGAGGCTGGCTTTGAACTGAAATCCTCCTGCCTCAGTCTTCCATGCTGGCATCCTTTTGGTCTCTTTACCCTCTTGCATTACCTGCTCTTGCCTCAAAATCCCCTCCCCATTTTTTCTTATTTTTATCTTAGTTTGTTATGTAGAGCAGCATGTAGATCCTTCTCTAAAATAGATCATATCTTAGGCCATAAAGCAACTCTTAGCAAAAAATTAGAGTAATACCTTGCATTCTATCAGGTCATAAAGGTTAGAAATCAATGATAAAATAAAAAATAGAAACTTCTCCAACACCAAGAGACTAAATAATATGCTATTGAATGACCAGTGGATAGTAGAGGAAATCAGGGATGAAATAAAAAATTACTTCGAGATAAATGAGAACCATGACACAACCTATCAAAATCTCTGGAACACTATGAAGACAGTTGTAAGAGGAAAGTTCATTGCACTGAGTGCATTCTTTAAAAGAATAGAAAGTCACCAAATGAATAACCTAACATTATATCTCATGGCCCTAGAAAAAGAAAACCAACATTAAAAGCAGAAGACAGGAAATAATTAAAATCAGAGCCAAAATCAATGAAATTGAAACAAAAAAATTTTTAAAAACAGACAAAACAGTAAGTTGATTCTTTGAAAAGGTAAATAAATTTGATAAATCCTCAGCCAAGCTAATGAAGACAAAGAGAGAAAAATCACTAAAATTCATGATGTAAAAGAAAATATCACTATGGGCACGACTGAAATACAGATGATAATCAGAAACTACTTTGAAAATCTATACTCCAATAAAATAGAATATCATGAAGACATCAACAAATTTCTAGAGACATATGACTTAAGCAAATTGAAACAGGAGGACATAGAAAATTTAAACAGATCAATTCCAAGCAATGGAATTGAAGATGCCATCAGAAGCCTACCAACAAAAAAAAAGCCCAGGACCAGATAGATTCTAGTCAAGTTCTACAAGACCTTTAAAGAATAACTTACACCAATACTCCTCAAATTACTCCATGAAACAGAATAGAAGGGAACCCTTCCTAACTCATTCTATGAAGCTAGTATCACCCTGATACTAAATCCAGACAAAAACATCAAGGAAAGAAAACTTCAGACCAATATCCCTGATGAACATAGATGTAAAAATTCTTAATAAAATCCTGGCAAATCACATAAAAAAAAACATTTTTAAAAGATAGTGCACCATTATCAAGTGGGGTTCATTTTGGGAATGCAAGGCTGGTTCAACATATAGAAATCAATAAATGTAATTCATCACATCAATAGACTTAAAGACAAGAACCACATGATTATCTCAATAGATGCGGAAAAAGCATTTGACAAAATTCATCATCCATTCATGTTCAAAACACTAAAAATACTAGGGATAGTAGGAACATACCTCAACATTGTAAAAGCTACATATGCTAAACCCAAGGTCAACATTATTCTAAATGGAGAAAAATTGAAAGCAGTCCCTCTAAAATCTGGAACAAGACAGGGATGCCCTCTATCACCACTCCTATTCAACATAGTTCTTGAAACACTAGCAAGAGCTATTAGACAAAATAAAGAAATTAAAGGGATCTGAACAGGAGAAGAGCTCAAACTATCCCTATTTGCTGATGACATGATTCTATGTTTAGAAGACCTAAAAAACTCCACCAAAAAGTTACTTGAATTCATAAACAAATTCAGCAAAGTAGCAGGATATAAAATTAACACTCATAAATCAATTGCATTCCTATATACTAATGATGAATCAGCTGAAAGAGAAATCAGGAAAACTATCCCATTCACAATAACCTCAAAAATAAAATAAAATGCTTGGGAATCAATCTAACAAAAGAGATAAAGAACCTCTACAATGAAAATGAAAACTACAGAACACTAAACAAATTGAAGAACACCTCAGAAAATGGAAAGATCTCCCATATTCCTGGATAGGCAGAAATACTACTGTCAAAATGGCCATACTAACAAAAGAGCTATACAGATTTACTGCAATTCCCATTAAAATTCCAATGACATTCTTCATAGAAATAGAAAAGGCAGTCATGTAATTCATTTGGAAATATAAGAGACCCAGAATAGCCAAAGCGATCCTTAGTGAGCAAAGCAATGCAGGAGGCATCACAAAACCAGGTTTACATTATACTACAGAGCCACAGTAACAAAAATGGCATGGTACTGGCACACAAATAGAAGACCAGTGACAGCAGACAGAGAGACATACTCACAAAAATAAAGTTATCTCACACTAGACAAAGGCACTATAAAATACATTGGAGAAAAGATAGTCTCTTCAACAAGTGGTGCTGGGGAAACTGGAAATCCCTATGTAATACAACCCCTATATCTCACCCTACACAAAACTGAACTCAAAGTAGATCAATGATTTGGCATCAGACCAGAGACCCTGGGCCCAAATCTTCATCATACTGGCTCAGGAATGGACTTCCTCAATAAGACTCCTAAAGCATAAGAAGTAAAATGAAGAATCAATAAATGGGATGGTATCAAACTAAAAAGCTTCTTCACAGCAAAGGAAACAATCAAGAACATGAACCAAGAGCCTACAGAATGGTAGAAAATCTTTGCCACCTGCACCTCAGATGAAGCATTAATCCACAGGACACATAAAGAGCTCAAACTTAACAAAAAACAAATAACCCAGTCAATAAATGGGGAAAGGAAGTGAACAGGCACTTCACAGAAGAAATATGAATGATCAAAAAATATGAAAAAATGTTCAACAACTCTAGCAATTAGAGAAATGAAAATTAAAACTACACTGAGATTCCAACTCACTCTAGTCAGAGTGATCAAGAATACAAGTAACGATAAATGTTGGAAAGGATGTGAGGGAAAAGGTTCACTCATACATTGCTGGTGGGATTGAAAACTGGTACTACCACTCTAGAAAGCAGTATAGAGATTCTTTAGAAAACCTGGAATGGAAACATGATGTGACACAGTTATCCCACTCCCTGGCTTATACTCAAAGAACTTAAAATCAGCATACTACAGTGACACAGCCACGTCAATGTTTAAAGCAGCTCAATTAACAATAGAACTAACTAGCTATAGAACCAACCTAGATGCCCTTCAACAGATGAATGGATAAAGAAAATGTAGTACATATACACAATGGAATATTACTCAGCCATAAAGAAGAAGGAAATTATGGCATTTGCTGGTTAATGGATGGAACTGGAGACTCATGCTAAGTGAAATAAGCCAGTCCCCAAAAAACAAAGGCCAAAATGTTCTCTCTGATATGTGGATCTGACCCATAATAAGGGAGGGGAGACAGGGGAAGAATAGAAGTTCACTGGATTAGACAAAGGGGAATGAAGGGAAGGGAGGGGAGATGGAAAGAGGAAAGACAGTAGAATGAATTGAACATAACTTTCCTATGCGCATATATGAATACTCGACCAGTGTAACTCCATAACATGTACAACCACAAGAATGGGATCAAAATTGGAATGGCTGCACTCCATGTAGGTATGTCAAAATAAACTCTAGTGTCATGTGTATCTAAAATCAACAAATTTAAAAACAAAGGGGAAAAAATGATTAGGAATATACCCAATGGAAATGCCTACCTATGTTTACCATATGAAAGAATGTTTACAACAACATTATGTGCAAACTGGAAACAATTCAAATATGTATCAATAATTAAAAAATAAATAGGAAGAAAAAGAAAAGGATGAACTAGCCTGGCATGGTGGTACACACCTGAAATTCCATCTACTTGGGAGGTTGAGGCAAGAGGATCCCAAGTTCAAAGCCAGCCTGGACAACTTAGCAAGACCACATCTCAAAACAAAACAAAACACAGCAAAAGGAATGAACATGCAACAACATGAATGAATTTCAAAAATATGCTAAATGAAAGAAACCAAAACACAAATAAATGTATACTACGTGATTCCATTTGTGAAAAGTTCTAGAAAAGGCAGTTCTAATCTATGGTGATAGAAAGCAAATCAGTGGTTGCCTGGAGATTTGGATGGATGACTGCAAAAGGGTTTGAGGGGTGTTAGGGAGATGATGAAAATGCTCCATATCCTGTGGAGTGGTAATTACAGAAATATACTATTTGTCAAAACTCATTAAATTGTATGCTGAGTTTTTGTACCTCATGTAAATTATACTTCAGAACACATGATTTAAAAATTAAATTTACCAAGAGTTCATAAAAAAGTGAACAAATGAGATGCTACATTGCTATACAAAAACACACTTTGAACTAAAAATGCTAATCAAGCAAGTTATTACACAGTGATAAAATATTCTCATTGGAAGAATACAGAATTACTGAACTGATACAAAACTAATAGCAGTCTGAATGATAAAGCAAAAATAAGAAAATCATTCATAAGAAAATAAACAAATCCACAATTACAGAGGAAGATCTTAACATATCTCTTCCAGAAGTTTGAAGATGGAGATATTGCTCAGCAGCAGAGCACTTGCCTAGTACATATTAGGCCCTAAGGGTTTGATCCAAGGCATGTGCTTGTACATGTACCCCCTCCACACACATACGCACAAACCAGAAGTTAAAAGATAAAAATACAAATTTTATAAGATTGACTGACACTATTAAGCTTAACCTAATATATATATACACACACATTACATATAACACATGCCAACAATGAGTGACCACACTGGCTTTTCAAACCCATGGTGAATATTATCAAATACTGAGTGTGTACCCTGCTACCAAGCAAGTCTTAACAGACACAAAAGAACTGGAAAAATACAGGCAATTTTATGGCATCATGATGTTAGAAATATTAGACAATAAAATATAAGATGCAACACATAACATTAGATGCAAAAAAGAAAAAAGAAAAATAACCCCAAGTCCCCTGTGCATTGGAAATTGCAAAAAAATTCAGCAATAGCAAAGTCATATTGGAAGCAGGCTATCTTTAAAACAATGGCAATGAAAGCATGACCTCAAAACTTGAGGGCTATCACCCAAGAAAGAGGGAAAAATACAGTCCTAAAGAAATAAAAGAAGAAAAATACAACATCATGGCGTGTGACACAATTATTTTAAAATTCATCTGAGATAGTTAAATAAGGGCCAAGTAAGGTCAAAATAATTTAGGGGAACATTAATCACCCCAGATATCAAGATTAACATAAGCCAGGCATGGTGGCACATGCCTGTAATCCCAGCAACGCAGGAGGCTGAGGCAGGAGGATCACAAGTTCAAGCCAGCCTTACCAACTTAGCAAAACTGTCAAAATAAAAAATAAAAGGACTACGGATGTAGCATGGTGGTAAAGTGCCCCCCGTGTACAATCCCCAGAACAGAAACAAAGACAATATGAAACTACAGGAGCCACAAAGCCACAAGAGGATGGCTAGACAATTGGAGTTGAATGTTGTTATTTTTATGGCAAAGGACACTTACATTTCAGTAAAGAAAGGATGGTGGATATCCATCCACAAAAATAAAAGTTCTCTACGTCAAACACAATCTTAAGTGATCAAAGACATAAAAAGCAAAATTCTATATGCTTAGACTTTCAGAAGAACTTTTTTTTAGTTGATCTATAAATATTTGTACTTATTTATGGGGTACAGTACTAGAACTTGAAATGTGTATGCAATGTGTAATGATCAAATTGAGGCAATTAGCATTTCCATCTCCTCAGATGTCATCATTTTTCTAATCATAATACTGCTGAGGACTACAGTTACCCTACTAGGCTAAGGAATATCAGAACTATTTTCTCTCCCCTAACTGTACTTGGCAACAATTTTCCACATTCCCACTATCCTCCCTTCCCCCACCCTTCCTAGCCTCTAGAAAAGAACATTTAAATAAAAATATAGGGAAATATGTTTCTGGCCTTGGGATAGTAAAGAATTTCTTAAGGAAGACATATAAGCATAAACCACATAGGACAAGATTAATAATAATTCTGAGTGCATCTGAGTTTAACATGTATTTATATTTCAAGAAAAGGAAAAAGATAAGCCATAGAAAAGAACACGGTAATGGCTGTATCTTTAAAAGGATTATTATTAAGAATGTATAGAGCTGGGCACAGTGGCACACACCTGTAATTGTGGCAGCTCAGGAGGCTGAGGCAGGAGGATCATGAGTTCAAAGCCAGCTTCAGCAACAGTGAGGCACTAAGCAACTCAGTGAGACCCTGTCTCTAAATGAAATACAAAACAGGACTGGGGATGTGGTTCAGTGGTTGAGTACCCCTGAGTTCAATCACTGGTACACTCCCCTCCCAATAAAAGAATGTATAGAGAATTTATATAAATCAATATGGAAAAGATAAACAACTTGAAAGAAAAATGGGCAAAGTTTAAGAAAAATTCGAGAGAAAGTTCATCAAAGAGAAATCTTGAGTGGCCAGGAAATGTAAGAAGACCTTCAAATTTTACTTGTAATCAAGGGAACACAAAAGCACGAAAAAATTTTAAATTTGACAATAAGTACTAACTAATAAGTACTGATTAGTATTTGAGCAAATGATAACTCATGGTTTCTGGTGGAAAGTGAAACCTTAAAGAGCAATCTGCAAACAACAGAGTTGAAAACGAATATATCTTGGATCTAGTTATTCACTCCTAGGCATGAGCCTTGAGAGACACATAGCTGAGAAAAATGTAAAAGGTTGTTTACTGCAAAGTATCTTACTATAAAAAAATTAAATTTCCTTAAATATGGGAATGATTTAAACAATAGAATATTAAAAACACTATATGTATTGAAACATAAATTTCAAAATTACGATGTTGATCAAAGAAAAGTTGTAGATGAATATCTATAGTATGATAATACTCGAATACAAATTTAGAACACAAACAACATTATACATCACTGGTAAGTAACACATTGAATTGAAAGACATTCACACCAACAATCAGGGAAGGAGGAAGGGAAAGGGTGAGAACTGGTATCTGTAATGTGCATTTTTAAACAAGAGATACAAAGCAAAGGCAAATGTTAGCATTCTTACATCTGGAGGGTAAGGATATTTTGTGTCTGTTTCGTTACCTTTTTTGCACATTTTTTATGTTTGAAATATTTCTTAATTAAAAAAAGCTAAAGATAATTGTCATTGTAATGTAGATAATAGAGGAGAATCACAGTGGGTATAAGGTGAATGGTCATCAGGCCACAATTCACAGTATTTAAAAAATTTAACTGCTTGTGTACACATTTGATATGTGGAAAGTCAAATAAAACTCTTAAAAATGATGCAGGATGTATTATATTTTCCCAAACTTACTTGCTCAACCTCTCTGTTGAGGGCATCTACTTTTTCTTTTAATCTGTTATTCTCTGCTTCTGCAGTGATAAGTTCCAATTTCAGGGTATTGTTATCTGCCTCCGCTTGCCGGGCCTTATTTTCCCAGTTCTCAGCATCTTCGTTGGCTTTTCGGAGTTGGTCCATTATCTGCCGGTTCTCAGATTCCTAGAAAGTAAATCTTGGGTATGACTTAAACTTAACATATGATACATATTAAACATTATTTGCCAGGCCACTAGGAATCCACTTGCTTCAAGGAGCATTTCTCTTTGAGAAAGGAGAAATCGAGAAAACCTTGAGAAAACCTATTTGTACTCTTAGTGTAGAAAACTGGTCATCCTGTAGTTAACAAAAGGAAGTGTGATCAGGATTACTTATCCCCCTAGTAAATTTAAGTAAAGTTACTTACTTTTTACCTTCAGGACCTGGGTAAGTGTTCTTTTATTTTCTTTTGTTCAAATGAAATTCTCGTGGCCTCCTTTTCCATACATGTGTTTACAAACCACTTGCTGATCAGTTTCTGAGCTTCTTGACTTTCATTTCTGTGTGTTCCTAGTTCATGACCACCACTGGGTTGTACAGAGCTTCTGAATTCTTACATATCTTAAGTGTCGACTTCTGTAATTCTCTTGGTTTAGAACATTTCCTGTCTGGTTCTGCCTTTCATCCCTAAGTTTTAACTTTCTTGATCATGGATTATAATTCACTTTTGCCTGCTATTCTACTAATTTGCCCTTAACTGCTGAAAAGTAAAATAGCAAAGCTATGCCAAGAAACATTATTCATAAATATGCATCCACATGTAAATTGGACATACAACATAGAACCAGTTTAAAATTTTCAAAATTCTATCATGAATGGATTAACTAAAGTAGGACTTTCTTTCCAGAGGGACAATTCAGCTCCACAAATAATACACTATGCTGAATAATCATAATTAGGCTATTTTTAAAAACAAATGTTATTATTAGTTGTTTGTTATTTTATTATTAATTGCTTATTATTATTAGTTGTTTGGCTAACTCATTCTAAAAATCAGTTATAACTTCAGTAATTAATAATAACAAGTCCTAGATCTCTTTCTCTCCTGTTAATAAATACCACATTTCTCTATCAAAAATCCTGGGCTAACTAAAATGACCAAATTGCAATAAATCATATTTCATTCTATTAAGTATTTTTTTCCATCTATACTATCCAATCACTTATTCAGCAAGTATCCACTGAATGTCTATTCTGTGTCATACAATGGATGCTAGAATCTACTGGTGAATAAGAAACAGTTCTTTCCATCAGGGAGTTTTTAGTAAATTCCAAATCAAATCATCAAGCAGCTTTTTTTCCTACCCTCAGATAAAATACACTGTAATCTCTCCCATCTTAAAAACAAGTCTCCATTGTCAGCTACGTGCATTTATCTAACCACTGCCTTGTCTCTTTATCCTTACTCTTAAAGCTTTTCAAATCAGATTTATGTTCTCATTATTAAGTTTACCTGATCACAAGGAACTTGTTGAAATTCAGTTAATATTGCCATCTTGTGGCCTCTCATGAAAGATCTTTGCCAAGTCGGTTAAAGTAATTCTGCACACCAAACTACTTCATAGGCTTTTAAGATTTAGATATTCTGCTAGGTGCAATGACACATGCTTATAATCTCAGCTACTCAGGAGGCGGAAGCAGGAGGATTTAAGTTCAAGGCCAGCCTAGGAAACTCAGTGAGACTCTGCCTCAAAATAAAAAAGGGCTGGGGTGTAGCTCAGTGGTAAAGCACCCCTGAGTTCAATCCCTAGTACCACAAAGAAAAAAGATACAGATAGAAAGGACAATAGCTGTGTATGGAGTATGTGCTTCGGAAGAACCTGATACATAAACTGAGTTTCACCCTCATCAACCTTTTCCCTCTTTAACTTTCTATAGTACTTACTAAGTGATCTCTTAAAAGTGCCACATAACTTCGTGTAGTTAGGTGTGGATATGCTGTCATTCCAATAGTATCTCCTGTTTCTCAAAAATAGGAACCATCTTTTAATATTAAATTTAGTTTTATGACCAGGTAATAAGTGAAAAAGGAGTCTATAAAATGTTTCTTCTGCCCTCCTATCACCCAGACAAGAGCTGTGAAGGGCTTGAGATAGGCAATTTTATAAAGAAGGGAAAACTGCTCTTTGGAACTCTCCTTTCTTCCTTTCTAAGGTCCCTTTCCCATCCAGTACCTAAGGCTAGCTCTGGCCATCCACAAGGCTCCTTGCAACACTCCACCTGCCTTGGCAGGAATCCTTTGTAGTTGTTGGATTATGGCCACAGCGCCTCTTCTAATTGTTCTTTTTTCTCTTGAGACAGGATCTAAGTTGCTTAGGGCCTTGCTAAGTTGCTGAGGCTGCCTTGAACTTGTGATCTTCCTACCTCAGCCTCCTGCATCAGTAGTCATTGGGATTAGAGGCATGCACTACCTAATTTTTGTCAGCAGTCTGATTTATTCTCTCTCACATCTCCAGAATAATATTTATCGAAGACAACTCTCTAATAACTTGCATGATTAAGTTCTACTGAAAGCATCCTGAAAACAGGGCTGAAAGCAGGTCCTTCTTACCTCTTCATTATCACCAACTTATACCCACCAGTGTAGCTACAGGACCAACTTTCCCCTCTTCCCCCTTGCTCATCTTGTTCCCACTGTCTGGGGAGCCACTGTTTCCTCTGGGTTTTCATCTCTGGCACCACAGCACCTAGCACACTGCATGCCTGAACAAGTGAATGAATAAGTACCGCACACTCCTTGCTGGTCCACCACTATCAGAATGGACCCCTGGTTCCTTTTTCTAAGTGGTGCCTGAATCCATCCAGTATTACAAAATGCAGTATCACAAACTCACACTGGGATGCAAAAAGTGAGAGAAGTTTGGTGTGTGATGTGTGAAAGTATAATTCTAGAACCTAAGTGTTCCTGTCCCTAATGGTAGAATTTCAGGTGATGTGACTGTTAAACTAGGATGATAAAGGGAAGTGTCTTACATTGACTGAAAGCCTGCTATGTTAGTTGTTCTGTATATCTGTATTTATTTCTGACTTATTCTATGGTATATTTAGATGGCTCACTCTTTTAGGTGTTTTAAATATTTTATCTCGTGTACTTGGTTGTTCTTTCCAATTGCAGATGGGAAATGGGAGACTCAGGTTAAGCAGCCTGCATAAATTCATGTCATCAGTGAAAAGAGGAGCCACAACTCTCTGATTCCAGAACTTCTCTCCATTTATGGTACTATATATTACTGATACCTTAAAAACAGTAAGTGTAGGGAACCATGTGCTTTGCCTATAGGAGGCCTGAAACCAAGGATTACAATTTAGGAGTCCTCAGAATCTCTTATAGTTCAAAACCCTTAACAGTCCTTTGTGCACTACAAACAAATGGTCTAGACATTTGTGGACTGATATTCAATGATATGTTAAGTAAAATAAACAGTTTTGAGGGGGTAAGTTGTCATTAATGGTTTGAATGGTATATAGATAACATCATACCTATAATAATGGCAAATCCACCTAACTCTGTTTTAGATATTTTATACAACAGACACATCTAAAACCTTTGGTCAAGCTCTCTGCTTATTCCAGGCTACCCCCCCCCACACACACACAAACACCACATTTGGGATCATCTGATGTCATGCACATACATGTGCATGGTCAAACAGTTGCTAATGTGAGAAAAATGCAAAGGACAGTCAGTCATCTGTGCTCTGGTCCTAAGAAACAAATGTGATCAATCAGTCACAAAGTGACCAATTCTTATCTGCTACATAATCAGGCAGAGCCACATTTGTCAGTGGTTTATAACTGAAATCTCCGCTGTTTTCAAATAGAAGTGAGACCAAGTTGATTCTGGTCCTTTGTCTTTCGTCCAGTTAGGAAGATTGTTTGTCTAGAGTGTTTTTAGTTTAGCAAACTAAAAGGCACATATTCTGGAGTCATCTTTCTGGACATGGGTAACATTCTAAATACATAGTTAACTCACCATTGTCAAAACTAAAATATGCTATGTATTAAAGAAAGATTTGATTAACTTGTTTTGGTAAGTATAACCAATTACTAAATTAACTCTTGTGAAAACTCTTAGGAATCATGAACAAAGGAAAAAAATCTATACATACTTCGGACTTCAATATATTCTTCAGCTTGTTAACCTCCAAATTAGTATCTTGGACCTTCTGCTTTATGTCATTAAGTTCATTATGTGTATCATTCAATTTTTTGGACAGTGCCTATGGAAAAATGATAGCTAGATTTGAACACAACGAATAAAAAATTCCTACATGTAAAAAACATTAAAAATAAAAATTCAAAAACTTACAACAAATAGGATAAAATTAATATACCTAATGTATAAAACTCATAGAAAAACCAAAGAAACACAAAAGCCCAGGAGCACATGGGCAAAGGATGTAAACAGACAATTCACAAAAAGAAGCATAAGTAGATAATGCTTAACAAAATTAAACCACTAATAATCAAAGATTTTCTAATTTAAAAAGTACTATTTTGCCTACCTAGTTAGTAAAAATTTGAAACTTCAGTTATGAAAAGCATTATTTACTCCAAACATAAATTTGCAAATATGTAAGCCAATATGTAAATCAGTTATATGGTGATATCAAGAGAGAGACATGTGAAAATGCTCATAAAAAGAAGTCTCATAACCTTTGATTCAATTTGATAAAATCTAATAAAATTTCATATTTATTCACATTTGGTGAATGATGCTATAAAAAGTAGCATATCAGTACAATGGTATAACCACACAGTAGAATATTATGCATCTATGAGAAATGTCTGGAGTAATTTTTAATAATAGAGGAAGATGTTATTTATATTAAGTGAAAAATAAGGTTATATCTGATTTATTAAAAATGTGGTATCAACAATAAATGGATGAATTGCATAGAGGAAAAAGGGGTGGAGCCGGGCACGGTGGCACACGCCTATAATCCCAGCAGCTTGGGAGGCTGAGTCAGGACGATTGCCAGTTCAAAGCCAGCCTCAGCATAAGCGAGATGCTAAGCAACTCAGTAAGACCCTGTCTCTAAATAAAATACAAAATGGGCTAGGGATGTGGCCCAGTGGTCGAATCCCTGGATCGAAAAAAAAAAAAAAAAAAAGAGGGGTGGAACCGGGATGGGGGGTAAGAATAATAACAACAAAATGAGACAAACGTCATTACCCTATGTACATGTATGATTACACAGATGGTGTGACTCTACTTTGGGCACAACCAGAGAAACAACAGCTGTACTCCATTTGTGCATAGTGAATCAAAATAAATGTTAAAAAAGAGAAAATAATAAAAATTATAAATTTTTTGAAAGAAAAAAACAATAAATGTATTAAGATCTCGATTTTCCAAATGTTCTGCAATATTGGTTCTTAACCTGCAGTTCATAGAGGGATCCCTATTCTACCCAAATGAAGGAGAAAACTACTCTGGAACATATGTAAATGTTCCAGAACATATTCATTTACATATGTTCAACATATGTGGCTCTGCCTGATATGTTCATATGTTCAACATATGTAAATGAATAACATGCAGTGCATTAATTAAATCTTTTTCTTTAAAGTTTCTGGGGGTTTTATACTCATTTGCTGGTTTATTCAAATACATATTCTTCATTAAGGAAGTACTTTCTAAGGTTTAATACAAATCTATTACATCCCCATTCCTTTTCTTTAACACTTTATGTCCGAGAATTTCATTTAGAAATTACATAGTATACTCTGTTTATAAGTTTTTTTAAAGCTACTTCCAATAGCTGAGCTATTCCACAAAATGAAACAAGGGTGTGCCTCAGAAGAAATATGATTTTTTTTCTTAGAGAAATTTTAGGAACTAGTATACCTGGTTTTCTTGTTTGGCTTTGCTAAATTGTTCTTGGAGATTATCAGTCTCGTGAGCCAACATATCTCTTTCCCTGGCAATTTGACCCAGCTCGTCATTTGTTTCATCCAGTTGTCGACGCATTCTGGAAATATCTTGTTCACACATAATCAGGGCTTCAGTAGACTGTCTATTTCACAAATCAAACAGCACACAAGAAGAGACATTTTACTGAATGGTTTAACAAATTCTCAAAGACAGAAGATGGACAGTTAGCATGAAAACATTTGAAGAGGTTTTAAATGTTTAAATTTATAGGAATAAATACTACAAAAACAGTGCTTTAGAGTTTTACTATGTTTTCATCATTTCACTATGTAACCGGTACTAAATATACAAAATAATGATCTGCTAAATATTTGAAAACTTGTGACACTTAAGAATTGGAAGGCCTTCATTCTATCCTTTGTGGCTTAGCCTTCTTGGCAGATTACTTCCTCTGCCCTCTTAAAAATTAATGTCTTTCAGGTCTCCAATTATAGCATCCTGATTCTTCTTACTCTAGCCCTCTCTCAGAGAAATCCCATTCAAATCCTCCCAACCATATCTGTACTCAGATGACTCCAGAATCATTAGCTCCAGAACCAGCCCCCTGTTCACACACACTCCAGTCTCAAGTTTACTGGACATGTCTATGATATGATCAGAAAGGCTGTTCAGGTTCAGAGGCAAAATCATCTTTCTTTTCACACATCTGTCACATTCAGTATTTATCCCCAGCAAGAAACATGACATTTTCCTAGAGTCTTCCTCATAGACACATCACTCCTGTCCCCCCAAATCTATGGCCCAGTTTCCCATCACCTCTTCTGCCTGCTTAAAATTCTTCAATGGTTTCATATTGCTCAAAGGACAAAATTGAGAATCATTTGTCTTCAACACAGGTCTCTTCCAGCCTGTTCAGCTTCTCCTCTTAGACTTCAGATTCCAACAATACTCACCTACTTGTAGTTCAAGAGGCTTTTCAACATGACCTGTGGCTTTTTGTTATTTTGCTTATCTGAATGCCCTTCTTTTTATTTGGTAAACATCATCCCATCTTTCACTTCCCCAGGCACAGTTAGGCCTCCTTCCAACATCAGGGAGTCATCACCTTATGCAGAACAGTAAGCCCCATTTCTTACTGTCTTTGCACCTTACATAACTGTGCCCCCCACCCAGTAAGTGCTCACATTTTTTTTGAATGATTTACCTTGATGCCTGTTCCATCTCAGCAATGATATTCTTCATGCCTGAAATGGTCTTTTCCTTGAAAAATAATATAAATATTAAATAAAAATGATCTTAAACTGTTATTTCTATTAAAATTGAGTGAATAAAAAGAAAATTCCCCCTCTCCTTTTGATTTCCATGATTTTTGTTAGTATTTTTAGTTGTACACGGACACACTATCTTTATTTATTTTCATGTGGTGCTGAGGATCAAACCCAGTGCCTCACATGTGCTAGGCAAGTGCTCTACCACTGAATCACGACCCCAGACCCTCCATTTGGTTTTGAATATTTAAGTTCTATTCTTTTCTAAACTTTAAAGCCTAGTATATCAGTGTGAATAATTGCACTGACAAAACAACAGACTGTGTTCATTAAAGTAAAAGCTACACTTTTACTTTCGATAGGAACTCATATATCAAGTACTTTTTAAAAGATTTGTGCAGTCACCCAACAAGACAAGACACCAATAACCACCCTGTTTTTAGAGACAAACCAATGGTGTGACATTGGTATGTTTTATACTGAATGAAACTAATTCACCTCTTTATACATTTTTTGTTATAAAAGCCAGAGACATGAATCATATATAACTAAATTTAGTTCTTAATAACTTTGAAGTATATTATTTCTATTACTCAGCAATATCATCTTCAAAAAGCTGCTCCAGGGGCTGGGGTTGTGGCTCAGTGGTAGAGCACTTGCCTAATATGTGTGAGGCACTGGGTTCAATTCTCAGCATCACATATAAATAAATGAATAAAATAAAGTTTTATAAACATCTAAAAAAAAAAGCGGCTCCAATGGAATTACTTGCAAAAGTTCATTTTTAATATGTAGGTGTGAGACCATAAGGAGTCTCAGAACAAAGATATAACAAGATGCATAGTTTATATTCTCCCTTTCAAGAGGTGTGTTGAAGGAATAGACTAGCAGAGTCAGTTGAGGCTGAAATGGGTTTTAACATCTTAATGCTTTCAATATCATTCTCATGTCTCCTTTAATACTCTTATTGATCCTGAGCTAATCTAACTATAAACAGATACAGCTAATATTAGCCTTAAAGAAAAGTAAGAAAATTATTCTTTTACTAAATAATACCTAGCACCTTGCTTTGGATTTTTAAATCCTTAGTAACCAAGAAAAAAAGATGAGAAACCAAACCTATATCTCCCAACCACTTCTGTTCTTGTCTTTAAAGAGAGAGTTCCGCATGCATGCACTATCTTCTTTTATTCATGTGCCCCTTGCCAGGGTATTTTTGGCTTCAGTTTCCCTTCCTGCCTTCTAATAGAAGGGTGAAGATTTTACATCTGGCAGAAATGAATACTGGAGTATGGTTAAAATGCCCATTAACAAAAACAGCTAAAACTCTTTAAGAAGAAAAAAATACATGAGGGAAAATATAAAACAAAAAATACTGTTTTCATGGAATGTTTACATGTTTTTAAAATGTCATTTAATATGTTTAAAAACAAATACTGAAAACCTAATTGAACTTCTGGTACTTTTGAAAGTCATTATTAACAGATGTTCACCTTAAAAGTAAGATGATCCAGGAACACTGTAAAGTATTCAGGACAATAGAATTACTGAATAGAATCCAAAAAAAATGCATCCTCTTATTCTCCGTTTTCTCTTAAAAAGACCCTAATAGTACCTTGAACAACGTCAACATATTCCTTGAAAATTCAACTAGGAAGATTCATTTTAACTGTTAGAATTCAGTCTGGATGGAATGTCATAAGTATATTTAGAAAAAAGAAAAACTTCAAATGAATATTCTGGCTTTTATTACTCAAAAATCTATGAGGTTGCTACTGAGTTTTCTAAGATTAGTTGGGAGTAAGTAGTAGAAAAACTCTTAAAATTATGATTACCCCAAATTTTTTACCTTATTCACTATAATGAAGACTTTTCCAAATTAATTTATTTCTGTAATCTCCACATTAGACTATAGAACAGTCCTACTTCACTGAAGGACATTTTTTAGTTTGGTTCTAAAATATCATTACGTGGAACATTCTCTTTTAATTCTCTAACACTGTCTTTAAAAATTATTTTCCATTTAGCGATGGATGGGCTTACTTGTATAAAATCTCATATAAAGTATTTAATTTTGAAATGGACTTGCCACTCAGAATTCCTTGTCAAGTAAAGATAACATCAATACAGTCAGCAGAATAAAAAAATGTAAAAGATTAGATATGACTGAGAGAAATGAGATTCTGAAAAATGTAAAAATTTAGTTTCTGAATGGTAGTGTTTTAAAGGAAGTTATGCTTAACTATTCAAAAATGTTTTTAATATAAGGAGAAGCAAAATTCCACTTAAAATCATAAAAACTTAAAAAATAATGAGTCAGACTTTCCCAGCAGGTAAATCTGTATTTACTATCTCATGCCCTCTGATGACTTCAATTACGCTTATGATCCCCAAACTAATAACGTCAATTTTCTCTTCAAGCTTAAAAATCCAAGAGCATATGCATATTGTATCTACAATTCCCAAAGACAATTTAAACTCAGCATGTGAATAGTCTTCCTCACTTAAGCCTGTCCTATTTTCTGTGTTTCCTACTTCATTCATAGACACTATTCAAGGTTCTTAAGGCAGAAATCACATATTACCAATTTTACTTCTTCAGAAGATCTAATTCTCATGGATACCACAACTATCCTCATACAGGTCTCATCCATTCTTTTAACTAGTGTCCCTGTCACTATTACCATTTTCTTATAATACATCTTTTATGGATTTACAATTGCTAGAATATTGCTCTGAAATAAAGATGCAAGCCAGGTGTGGTGGCACATGCCTTTACTCCCAGAGACTCAGGAGGCTGAGGCAGGAGGGCTGCAATTTTGAGTCTCAGCAATTTATTACAGTCCTGTCTCAAGATTTTAAAAAAAGAAAGGTTGAAGATGCAACTCAGTGTAGAATGCCCCTGGGTTCAATCAATAACCAGTACTGGAAGCAACAGCAGCAATATTAAAGAATGAAACTCATTTACATTATACATTTCATTTACATTATAAAGATCTGCTCTATCCATGATGGTAGAATCTGCATTCAGCATCATATGTATTTTTGTGATTTGTTGTTTTTCTCTTCTAGCTCATCTTTTGGCCTTCTATACCCATCTCTTTGCAACCTATCTTGTGACCATACTTAACTATCAGGAAGTCTCATGTCATTGAGACTATTGAAAGCCACTGAGCTTTGAAGTAAGCTGCTCTGCCCATCTGCATCACTTTCTTAGAGTCCTAGCACCCTAAGTATTTTTCTGGCTAATTTCTAGGTTTTTTTTTTTTTTTTTTTTTTTAAGGAAGCCCAAGCCCTGTCACTTCGTAGACCTTCCTCCTCCCCTAACCCAATTCCCAGGCTGACTCAATGTATTTCTGTCAAACTCCACTAATACATTTTTTATGTCATTATGGGACTTAACAAATTCAATCATAATAATGTATTTATCTGTGTATTAGGCTACACTGTAGGCTCACTCACCCTGTTTTTATATCAGGTACATGTCAATAAATGTTCAAAGAATGGGTAGAGAGATAGATGAATTCATGAATCCATTTCCACAGAATGTGGAAAGAGCTTATTCTAATGATGCTGTCTTTGCTTAAGACATTTGTGGAAAACAGATTAGGAATTGGCTTCACAATTGATGAGCTAAAATAGAGTACCAATAGCTTTCTTCATGGCAAGAACTTTTTCTGTTTACCAACAATAAGAGTAAAACATATGGGATGAATTATCATCCAGCTTTATGCACCAGCACCATATGATATATTCTCAAAGGCTGAGGATGATATAAAAAGGTATTCCTAGTTCATATCAAAAGGGCAGTTTAATGGAGTAAACATCCTGCCTCCCAGACTACCTGAAAATGTTTTTAAGAAGAAATCAGTCTCAATACCTTATTCTGATATTTGAGTTAGTTACTGTCAGTGAACAAATCACTAATTCATGATAGAAAAATCAATTTAAAACATCACCTAGTAAATTGCACATTTCCTAAGACTATCTTAAAATATTTCAAAGTCAGATTTTAAAGTTTCAGCTCTCTAGAAAAAAACTTTGAGAAAAATCCTATTACTTTATTCAGATTCAAGCAACCACAATTTAATACTTAAATGTTTCACTTAAACACTCCTTGTCCACCCCAGTTCTCAGAACATACTTTCATGGCCAAACTCTCTCCAAGGGATGCAATATTCTCAGATTTTTTATCCAAACATCCTTGCAGGCATTCCTTTTCTTTAGCCAGATCATTGAGGGTTGCACCAAGAATGCTGATTTCTTCTCGTTGTGCAATACTTTGCCTTGTAAAATTATCTAAATATGTAATCATAAAGGTGTTGGTTTAATCAAGACAATTTTTTCCAGTTAGAGCAGATTGAAATACTTTTCAAAGTTCCTCTATATTATATTCTATGACTAAAAATAAGAGTACAATATTTCAAATAAAAATGTTTCTTTTTATTAGTGATTAAAAAGTACAACCCATCAATAAATTCTAAATGGTTCATAAACAAAAGCAAATACCTTTGAATTAGAATAGCAAAGGAGAGCTCCAAAGGAAAATAATTTCTCAAAGTGGATTCACATGGGTGGTGGGAAACAGAGGGTGGATGAATGAAATAGGTGGAATATCAAAACAATCTGTGGTTTTGCCATCCTTAATTTCACCTCCATTCCCTCCACAAACTAGAATGACCACTGCATATAAAATTGGTAATAAATATTAATAAACTATTCAAATAAGTCATCATTAGAATCAAATGTCTTGTAATATTCTTATTTTTCCTGGTTTTTCTAAAATTCCTATGGAACATATCATCCAAAAAAGTATGATTCTATTTGTGAGGACTGGCGAGGCAATGGCAATGTTGACTGGCTGAAGGACTGCTATAGAACAGTGAGTGGCTTTGAAACTGTGGTTTCTCAACTAGCACCTTCTGTGAAATGAAAATTCTTAAGTCCCCATCCCAGATCTACTGAATCAGAAAATCTGGGAATGGACACAGCAATTTATGTTTTAACAAGCACACCCCTCCCCATGCCCCACAGGGATTCAATGCACAATAAAGGCTCAGAACCACTGGTCTAGAACAGAGGTCCTAGGGTTTCAGAATTGCCTAGAGAAATTGGTAACACAAAAGCTCTGGTCCTTGCTACTTTAAGGTGCCTGACTCCGGTGATCTTCATCTTCCAGGTGATTAGGATATACACCAAAGTTTGAAAACCATAGGTCCAGAGCTCTATAAGAAGATCTCTACTAGACCAGATCTCTAGATACTGCCTGTTAAGTTAAACCCTGCCAAGGGTCCCTCGGGTGCAGTACCAAGGGAGGTGCTGTCCTATGCCACATAGTACTTGAGAATGCATCATGTCTCTTTATACAGGTAGTACTTCCTTTAAGGCAATCCACATATTTTTGGTGTTCTGATACCTGAGTTCCCACTGCCAATCAATCCATTTCTTAAAAATCTTTTATTCTCCTAGCTTCAAAAAAAAAAAATCTCAACATCCCACTCAAACTACCACCCTATTTTCCTGCTCTCTTTTAATAGTCAAACTTCTTGAGAGACTTTTCTATTCTTTTCCACCTGTACTTCACTTCCCATTTCTAAACTCACATCCAATCCAACACTATTTAAACTTTAAAATCTCCAATGTGCCAAATCCTATCAATACATTTTTTATTCTCATCTTGTTTCACTACTTGAAAGTACCTGACAATTGATCATATCTTCCCTTTTTAAAATACTTTGCTCTTTTGTCTTCCAAAGTAACACTCATTTCTGGGTTTTCTTCCTACTTCTTTGGCTGCTTCTTAGTCCTAGATCACCATCTCCTCTTTCTCTCTATTTTCCCTAGGTGATTTTATGGTTTCACAATATAGTTTATGGTTGATGTGTCCCAAATACATATTGTTAGCTTAGATTTGTCTTCTGAGGTACAACTTACATACCCAACTTCTTAATTTACTTGGATTCAAAACATCAAAAATGAGTTCTTCTTCAATATTACCTTTTATATTTCTCTTTTAATACTTCTTGTTTTAATTAACAGCAATTCTACCTGTTTATGCCAGATGTTTACTGAACTACATAATAGCAAATGTTAAAATTTTTCCTCTGCTTAAAAATAGGCTCTTTTATAGCCCTGAAAAAAATTTACCATATATTTACAAGAAGATTAAGTTATGATCATGCTTTTGTACAGATCATTAAGAAACACAAATTTTATAAACTGAAGTGATATCCTAGACATACCCAAACATATGTACTTTCCACCAAAAGTTTTAAATATGTAGGTATATATCTATATCAATGTAGATATAGATATGTATATATTTATATACACATAGTTTCATTACAATAACTATGAGAATTATACAAAAATAGGAAATTTAAAAGTGTAGTTTTATTTAGCTATTTCTTCACTGACAATTTTAAGTCATAACTAAATATGGTCCTAAATCTAAGTAAAAATAATTTTTACTATCAAATAAAAATGTATTTCCATTATTTTTGACTCATAAACTTTTAGATTAAGGCACATTTCCAACTTTATCTATTTTGTAACTAGAGAGAACACATTTTTCTATAAGACTTAAAAAAAAAAAAAAAAATAACGGAAAAAAAACTCACCAATTTTTTCATCCAAGCACATAATTTTCTCCTGGGTAAGCTGTAGTTCATATTTTTTCTTAGCAAGATGTCGCTGAGTATCAGAAAGATCTTTTTCTGTGTTTTCATATAAAAGTCTGCAAATGTTTTAATAATAAAACTAATTCTGAAATTTTTATGTTTTGTCAACTTTTAGAGTATTCAAATCTAAAAAATTTTAAAATGCTAACTTTTGGGGGGCGTTACTGGGGATTTAGCCATTGAGCCACATATCCTGCCCTTTTTAAAATTTTTTGAGACAGGGTCTCACGGAGTTGCTTAGGGCCTCACTAAGTTGCTGAGGTTGGCTTTGAACTCCTGATCCTCCTGCCTCAGCCTTTGAGTTGCCAGAATAAGAGGCATGTGCCACTGTGCCCTGCTAATGTACTTTTTTAAATAATAAAATCACACTAAAGGAAGTATGGAAAGCAAAGGGTAAAAAAGGGATTATCAATCCACCAATCAAACATAAGCTACTATGATTTTGTTAATATTCACTAATATTTTTGATACATTTTAAAGTTACCATACTATTAATTCAATAGTATGATTTGAACTGATGGAACTGATTTTTTAAAAACATTTTTAGCTGTAGATGGATACAACACCTTTATTTATTTATTTATTTTACATGGTGCTGAGGATCGAACCCAGTGCCTCACATGGGCTAGGTAAGTACTCTACACTGAGATACAACCCCAGCGCAAGAACTCTGATTTTTTAACCTACATTTAATCTTTAATATTTTTAGGTTTTATAATAAAGCCCTTCAAATCACTATTTTCTGACTGAAAAAATATTACATAAGCAATAGTCAATGACTTTTAAGCAAATATGACCATTTATTTAACTGCTCTTCTACTAAACAGTTTCATTCCAGGTTTTCATTTTATAACAAAATTTGTAATAAACACCATTTCATTCATTCCTCGAGCATTTATTAAGCAGCTGGTATGGACCAAGCAATAGGTGTTGAGTATTCTATGGTGAACTAGGTAGGTATTGTCCTGCCCTCATGTAGTTCATAGTCAATGTATAAGTAAATAGACTTCAACTTCTGGAAATACAGAAGACAAAATAATCTTAAAGTCTTCTCACCACAAAATATTCAGATATTGAATATAAGAAGTAGCCTTTAAATGTATAGCAAAACCTCAAAGAATCTGTAATTAATACAATAAGACTTGTATTAGTTATGGCTGGGATTTGTCTGTCTCAGTAGCCTACAATCTGGTATTTTAATTCAGAATCATAAAATAGGGGCACAGAGATGTCTGCAAAGTAAAGAATAAACTAAGATATCTCACATAAAGCCACTGAGGATTAAATCGTAAGTGGGAAGATCAAACTTGAGACCTTGCTAATTGTTGCTAGGTACAAAGAAATAACAATAAGGAATGTCCCCTGAGGATTCTTTTTTCATTATTGGTTCTTTTTAGTTATACATGATAGAATTCACTTTAATATAATTGTATGAATATGGAATATAACCTGTTCTAGCTAGGACTCCATTCTTCTTAAACCCAAGATAAGATCTCAAAATAAAAATTGTTTCTAGGTTGGCCATATAATTTGGGACACTTGGTAAAACCTCTCTGAGACATGCACAAAACTTAAAGCCCAGAAAAAAGTTCTGCTGAAAATGATCCCAAAATTCAAAATTACAAAACACATTAAGAAACAATACAAACTATTGGGGGATGAGAGTGACCAAATTATATTGTGTGCATGCATAAATATGTAAAAATGAATCCTATTAAAATAAGTGTAATTGTGATGCACCAATAAAAATATTTTTTAAAAAAGAAAATACAACCTTGGTGAGAGTCCAAAAACACATAGATTAAAATAGATCCCCAAGAATTCAGAATATAGCACTACCAAATAGACACTTAAAAACAGATATGTTCAAATACAAAGACATAAAATTAAATAAAAAGAAAAAATAATGGAAAAAAAACCCAGACAGCTTCATGAAATTAAACTACAATGATTACAACTTTAAAAATAACACAACTCAATGGAGAAATTAAAGAACCAGACAAAACTGAAAAGACAATAAGAACCTGGGAAACCTTTCCATCCCATAACCTTTGGGATTTTTGCTTCTTTTTATCTGTGTTTTAATATAAGTAATTTAATCTGGTTTTCCCTCTTGGGGAGCTACATCCTGGACGTCTCGGTATTTTTGCAACTTTCTATAAATTATGAAATTGTTTTAAAGCAGTAAAACAAACTAACAAATTCCCAGACCCAGGCCACACAAGTAAACCAATTAAATACAAATCTTTGGGAGTGGAAATCAGGCGTCACTATTTTTTTTTTTTTTTAAGTTCCTCATGTGATTCTACTTTGTAGTCAAAGTTTTGCTAAGGAAAGCTTCCTGGCACTGCTTCACCTACAGGCACAAAAGGTGGAAAACTGACAAAGGAAGCATATGTGAAGCAAGAGGTGATGGTGGTTTTACCATGTTAGGGTCTCTCCATCCCCCACACACAGGTAAAACATTCCAGTATACATTATGGCCATCTTTATGCTGTTAAACTACATAACAACCAAATACTCCTGCAAATAACCATAAGATCCCTGCAGAACACTAGGACCCACCTAAAAAGAAAAAAAAGAAAATGGAAAACTACATGCACAATCATAAATTATCAAATCAGATCAAGAAATCACTAATAAATAAACCAAATCTAAAGCAGGCATTCAAGAATATAAACCTTGAAAATTATGCTGATAGTTTCTATTGCAGAATCTTGTAATGCCACAAAACAGATTTTTAAATATCATCCAAAATATATTTAGAAGAGATTTCACCAAAGCCTAAAGGGATTCTGGTATAAGTTAACTAATATGCAGCTTTCTCATATGCCTATTTTGAGATCTAAAAACCAACTCCTGCCTGTAATCTCAGCAGCTCAGGAGGCTGAAGCAGGGAATTATAAATTCAAAGCCAATCTTACCGACTTAGCAAGGCCCTAAGCAATTTAGAAAGACCCTGTCTCAAAATAAAAAATAAAAAGGGCAGAGGCTAAGCGTCCCTGGGTTCAATTTCTGGAACATAAACAAACAAAAAAACAATTCCTATGTGCAGTTCACATAGGCAATTTTCAAAACCAGGTTCTTCGGAAAGAACTGCAAAGATCTCAGAGATACATGCATGCCAATGTTCACTGCAGCGCTATACAAACTAACGAAGAGGTGGAAACAAGCCAACAATAGGTGAATGCATAAAGAAAATGTGGTATACTCAGTAGAGTATTATTCAGTATTATTACAAGGAAAATCTGTGTCATGCTATATAAAATGGACAAACTCTGAAGTTATTATGCTAAATGAAATAAGTCAGCCAGAAGTGAAAACACTACATGATTCTACTTACATTAAAACTCTTAAGAATAGAAAGTAGAATGGAAGATTTCAGGGACTGGGGGAAGGAGGAAATGGGGAATTGGTTAAAGGATAGAGTTTCAATTTTCAACATGAAAACGTTCTAGAGATTTATTGCAAAACAACATGATTACTTACAGTTAACATTATTGTACTATACATTCAAAATAATTAAGAAGCTAAATTTTATGTGGTTTTTACAATATAAGCAGACAAGAAAACCAGAATTCTGCCATAGATGTTCATTTTATTCCTTTGTTGATAGCAATCATGATCTTTGGCCTAGTTTAAGATGATTTCTTTTTTAAGGAAAGTAAAACTCTTTCAAAAGTTGAAAATATAACTTTGCTAAACCAATTAGGAAGGTATACCATTGAATGTGGGTAAAAGTCAATGTAATATTTTTCAGGAATTAGGGAAAAAAACATCAAAGGAATAGCATCTCTTATTCCTTGTACAAATATATCTTACACCTCACAGAACTTTACAATATGAGTAGGTTCTCTGTGATTCTTTGCTTTTTTTAAATTTATCAACCGGATATCTATGATAAAGCAAAAAATACTGGTCTATGTGGAATATCCCATCAACACATGAATGAATTTTGGTAATTCATACACTGAAATGCTAATAAATTCTTGATAAGCTCTATAACACAGATAAATCTCAAGAATATTGAGTGGAAGAAGTAAAAAATGAAAGAATATATATGGTTTACTTCAATTTTATGAAATTATAGAATAAGAAAACTATAGTGATAGCAATTTGATAGTGGCTTGGAACTAGGGAGGACCAATTAGCAAAAGGGTAGAAGGAAACTTTTTAGAGTATGAAAAACATTCTATATGGCTGTGGTGATAGCTAACTGGATGCATGAATCTATCAAAAGTCACTGAACTATTCTCTTAAAATGGCTACATAATATTGTATATAAATTATACATTGATAAAGTTGATTAAGGAAAATGAAGATAAAAAAATTCTCTCAAGGCTTCTTATAAAGCTATGGTAAACCAGACAGTACATACAGAGAAATAAATGAATATACTCTAGAAACAGAACCATACATTAACCTATTAATTTGCAAGAAAGGTGTCAATTCAATTCAGTGATGGAGAGTCTTTACAGTTAGTGTTTGTGGAATAGGGGAATGTTCATACAGGAAATAAGTGAACCATGAACCCCATATCACACTTCAAACACAGAAAATAATTCGAGATGGATCATGAACCTAAAATAACATCCAAAAATATGAAGCATCTAAAAGAAAACAGTGTCTCAAAGCCTCAACATCAGCAAATATTTCTCGTCACAAAAATAAAACCACTGGAAATATTAAAAATTGGACTTTGTCAAAACTAAAAACTTTTGCTCATCAAAAAATAAAAGCAGTAGAAAACAAAAAATAAGCCAAAGACTAGAACATGTTTCAAAAGGTTTCTATCCACAATATTGCCTACAAATAAAAAATAAAAGGATAAATTAAAATGTACAAAATAACTGAACTGACATTTTTACAAAGAAAGTATACAAATGTCATACAAAAAGGCACTAAACATTATTAGGAATCAGAAAATGCAGATTAAAAATCACAATGAAGGAGTTTTTGAGAGGAAGCAGTTGAGGGTGCAGTGGAGTACTGTGCTGCCTGCTTCTGCTTCTAACTCACGGCTGTCCTGTCTTGCCAAGGAACAAATTGGTCAGGAAGCCGCACCACAGCCATGGCATTTAAAGACACCAGAGATGGCGATTCATCAAATTAGAATTAACCTTAACCAGCTGCAACGTGACACTGCACAAGAAAGCATGTGCTGACTTGATCAGAGGCACAAGCGAAAAGAATCTCAAAGTGAAAGGACCTGTTTGCATGCCTACTAAGACTTTGAGAATCACTACAAGAAAAACACCTTGTGGTGAAGGTTCCAAACATGGGATCATTTCCAGATGAGAATCCACAAGCGACTCATCGACTTGCACAGCCCTTCTGAGATTGTTAAACAGATTACTTCCATCACTATTGAGTGGAGGTCAAAGTTACCATTGCAGATGCCTAAGTCAACTGTTTTAATAAATTGATTATCAGTTGTTACACATACACACACACACACACACACACACGAGGGGCTAGGGATGTAGCTCAGTGGCAGAGCACTTGGCTAGCTAGCACGCAAGAGGCCCTGGGTTCAATCTTCAATACTGAAAAAAACCAAACCCCAAACAATGAGATATTACTTTACATCCAACAAAATGGCTAAAATCAAAGCGACTAACAGCATCAAATGTTGACAATGACATGGAGCAAATGAAACTCATACAACATTTCTTAAGTGGGGTTCTGTGACAATTAAGAACTAGATGAAATTATTCCAGTGACTATTTTCTCAGTTCTCTTGAGGACAGTATAAAGCTGGTACCACACTAGTTCACAGGCATCTAAAATCACAGGAAAAAGAACAACTTATAACCTACACACACCTCAGTGGTATAGGACTCAATTCTCACAACCCTAAGAAAGGCTGCATCATAAATTATGTCCACAAACACGCATGTACAAATATTTTACAGTGGCCTTACTCCTTACAGTCAAAACATGGATAACTCTCCCCAAATATCCACCACAGAATGAATAAAGGGATGTGGTTTATCTTTATTATGGGATACTACATTAATAATTTTAAAAGATGGAATCACTTATGTGAGCAATAATATAAAGGACTCTAAGAAAATATTGAGAGAAATAAGCCAGATTTTAAAAAGTACACAGCCTTAGTCTATATGTAGTCAGTCCTAGCTGTCACAGCCAGATAGGAGCACAAAAAGGACTGCAGAAACTGTTCATGTAAAGCAACCCTTAATAATCAATGGGATAAATTATTTTTCCCACCTCTAAAAATTTTTCAAAATAAATTTTTTACTGTTATAAATATATAGGAAAAACTGAAAAACTAGTATTTGAGTATGCTATAATTTATTTCTTTTTAAAAGTTTGCCAGGAGTAGTTTGATCGGTGCTTAACTTCTCATCACAACTTACAATTCAGAGCAAAAATCGTTTCTGTGATAGCAAACTGTCATACACCTTTCTGAATTTGGATCATCTTCCATATTTTATCATTTATGCTTTCAATGTCATGATATATCTCTGAGAGTTCCTCTAATGGATAGGTTTTGCCAATGTCACTTCCTCTGGGTCATCTTCATTCTTTTTTGTCACAATCACTGCTTACTTATATGGACAAGGTTGCCTTTACTAAGTTCCCTGACTGCATATCTAGAAAACCTTGAGTTACAATAGTATCAACATTCCCACCCTCAATTATTTCTTCCAGGCACGTGATTACCACTGGCCTCTATTCTCCAGGCAGTGAGCTCTTTAGTAGTCCTTCTAGGAAAGGGGGACTTTGTGAGAGATGGGCTTTTGCATACCCATCATCTGCTAGATCAGCTTTGTCTCGAGCTAACCAAGGTTTGCAGAGTCTACTGACACACAAAGCTTTGACTCTTGAGCTTCCAGATTTTAAAACAATTCAATATTGAAATTTCCTACAGGGCTGTATTTTTGCTTTGGCTTGCGTCTTGACGAGGATGAGGGAAGTACACTGTCCTCACTGTTTGTGTCTCCTCCAGGCTGGGTTGAGTTTAAGAGGCCGAGAGAATTTATGTTCTCACAACTTTAATCATCCAGCAGAAAATGATGCTAAAACTGCTTAGAAATCCTTTCCATAATAGAAAAGAAAAACAAGCAAAATTTCCATTTTTTTTTTTGAAAAGAACAAATATTGTTCATGGAAGGATTTTTGTGACCAGATCATCAGTGCCTGCTATAGTCTTAATTGTGCTGAAGGGAAACAAGCAAGCAATACAAAGATTTTCTTTGTATTTGTTGAACTTGTGTAGTAATTAAACTTTTTTTTTTGAAGATTTTCTTAGATGTCGATAGGCCTTTATTGTTTATTCATTTATTTATATGTGGGGCTGAGAATTGAACCCAGTGCCTCACACATGCTAGGCAAGTGCTCTATCACTGAGCCACAACTCCAGCCCCGTAATTGAACTCTGATGTTGAGGAATTGTTGTATCACATCCCTCAATTTCATTGCCTTAAAATGAGATTTGAGTTTCTGTTAAGCACCTTTAAAAAAGTAGTGTCTAAACTGTAAAATGAAGGTTGACGTAACACGTGTTGTGAGTCATGTCTGAAACTGGGTATAGATAGGTCTCATTTCTTGTTTTAATTTCAGGGGAACTACTCTTTGGGAGAACTGTTGGGAAAATGTTTGATAAATGCCTGCTCCTCCTTTTCAGTCCTGTGCTGCTGCTCCCAGCAAGCTGAAGGGCTGTCTCCTGAGATATGCACCACACTCGGTACCTGCTGAGACCCTGTAAGATCCAGGATAGCTTTCATTTAATTCATTAAAGAAACATTGATTTTCCTATTGTAGGTGTGATGTTGTTAATAAAAGAATCTATTAACTATTCAAAAAAATTATTTCTTCCATAACAATTTACATTTGATTCAAAATTTACCCATGTTACAACTTTTTCCCACAATGTTACAATTTTTTACCCTCAATGTTACGACATTTTCATTTTTGATGGCCAATTCTCCCTCTCAATTATCCATTTTATAAAATGTTAGGTGTGCTTATTGTTGGGAAATAAGGAAGCAATATAACATGTTTTGCTGCCTATGGAGAAACTGAACAACGTATCACTGATCAGTGACAGACCATGAGAGAACAGATGTGACTGATCACTGATCATGATTTATATCAGTTACTTATGCAGTAATTCATGAACCGAAGAACTAGCAGCTATGTTTGTACTTCAACAAGTTACTCACAGTTAATGTACCACATAACCAAAATCTGAACTGTACTATTTAACTGAACCCTAATAATCAAATTTATGTGTTAGAATTATGCAAAGTGCGACTGTCTGCATATAATATGCACACACAGGCAAAATTAATCTGTGGTAGTAAGTGCCAAGTGATGGGGAGGAGGGAAATTGAATGGAAAAGGGAATAGGGAATTATCAGAGGGAAGGAAATGTTCTCTTTTATTTTTCTTATTTATCTTCTTTATATTTTTTAAAGGTGTGGTTACATAGGCATATATAAGTCTAAACTGATCAACCTGATTTTACTGTACCTTAATTATCTAAATCTAAAAATATATAATAGTACCCCCAAAAAAGGTAAAATTGGGGCAAAATTCTAGAAGCAATTCTGGAGATTATTCTTTTGACAGAAAAAAAAGTTGATGAAAGGAACGAAGGGCAATGAAAAGGAAAAATGGGCAGATGTATAGACCAATCTACACAAAAACTGACTGAGCAAACAACTCCAGTGTCTTATTAAGTATATAGACACATATTTACACACACTTTTAAAATATAGAACAACAATGTTATGTAAATTGAGAAGGAGTTTCTAAATGGAGTTCATGTTCTAAGGTCCTTATGATCTCTCAGATAATTGCTAAAATAATAAAGAGTTTAAAGAAATCCCTATCAATCCAAAAGAAAGCAGGAAAAGAGAAAAAATGATCATATTTAGAAAAATAAGAACCACATAATAATATGCTAGCTTTAAACTAAAAGATATAAATTTGCCAAATGAGCCAGCTGAAATATAAAGTTGGATTAAAAAGACTTAACCATATGCTACTTATGAAAGACAGCTAAAACACAAAGATGCTAAAAGGTCAATAGTAAAATAGTGTAAACATTTTTCATGAAAATAATTACCAAAAAAAGTCTGTCATAGCTATTTAAATATCAGATAAAACAGGTAAGAAACATGATAAGAGTCACTTAGTAATAAAATTTCTAAGTTTATATGTTCCTAAGAACATACCCTTCAAATATACAAGGAAAAAACTGACAGCTCTACAAGGAAAGTTAATTCACAATCAATGGAAAAATTTAACATGCTAGAAATAATAGACATAAAAATGATATAAAATTTAGTGTAGAATATTTGAATAACAATTACAACTGACTTATTAGGCAAATATAAAACACAGTACTTAAATATTACAGAATTTATCATTTCTCAAATATACACAGATCTGCCAGGTACAGTGGCACACATCTGCAATCCCTGCAGCTTGAGAGGCTAAGGCAGGAGGATTGCAAGTTCAAAGCCAGCCTTAGCAACTTAGCAAGGCTCTAAGCAACTTATGGAGACCCTGTCTCAAAATAAAAAAATAAAAAGGGCTGTAGATATCACTCAGTGGTTAAGTGCCCCTGGGTTCAATCCCTAGTATCAAAAAATTAAAAAATAAATAAAAAATACACAGACAATTACTGGAAATAATGGTAAAACAGAAATTAACAAATGTTTAAAATACAAAACCTAATGGTATGCTCTGCAAAGTAATTAAGTAATAAATCAATCACAAAAAGATAATTGAAAATTCACTATTATTTTGGACATTTAAAAAATTATGTTTATGCTGGATGTGGTAGTGCATGCCTGTCATCCCAGCAACTCAGGAGGCTGAGGCAGAAGGATAACAAGTTTGAGGCCTCCCTCAGCAACTTAGAAAGTAAGCAACATGCAATAACAAATAGGCAATGCAGGCAGAGGGGCAGAGTCTGAGAATCAAAAGGAAATGCTACAAACAAAAAATACTGTATGAGAAATGAAGAATGCCATTGAGGGTTTCATCTGAATATGGAACACCACCCAGAAAAAGAATCACTGAGCTTGATGACAGTACACTAAAAAACTAAAATGCAACGAGGGGGCTGGGGTTGTGGCTCAGAGGGAGAGCGCTTGCCCAGCATGAGTGAGGCACTAGGTTCAATTATCAAACATATGTACAAATCACATATATACAAAAATCAGAGTCATTTCTATATGACATTTTCTATATAAATGAAAAATGAAATTCAGAAAACAATCCCATTTGCAGTAGCATCAAGTAGAAAAAAATACTGAGGGAAAATTAATCAAGGAGGTGAAAGATCTGTATAGGGAAAGCTATAAAACAATGATGAAAGAAACTGAAGACACAAGTAAACAGGATGATATCCCTTATTTATGGATTGGAATTATCAATATTATCAAAATATTCATACCAGCCAAAGCAGTACACAGAGCCAATGCAATCTGTACCAAATTATCAATGGTATTTAGAAAAAAACAATACAAATTCACATGTAACCACAAAAGATCATATACAGCTAAAGCAATCTTAAGGAAGAATAACAAAGCTGGCGGTAACTCACTTACTGATTTCAAATTATATTACAAAGTTATAATAATCAAAACGACATGGTATTGGCATAAAAACAGATATACAGACCAGTGGAATGGAATAGAAAGCCCCAATCAAATCAAATCTGCACATATATAATCAACTATTTGTTAACAGGCACCAAGATCACAGTGGGGAAAGAAGAATCTCTTCAACAAATGGTGCTGCTAAAAAGAGAGAGAGAGAAAGACAGAGAAGGAAGAAGCTGAATTTTTATCTTACACCATGCACAAAAATCAACTTCAAATGAATGAAAGAATTAAATGTAAGACCTGAAACTACATAACTAGAAGAAAACATATGGGAAAGCTATATGATATTGGTCTTGGCAATGATATTTTGGATATGACACCAAAAGTACAGGCAACATAAGCAAAAACAAACAAATGGGACTACATCAAACTAAAAAGTGTTTGCACTGCAGAGGAAACAACCAACAAAATGGAAACGCAACCCACAAAAGGGGAGAAAATATCTGTACAATGAATATCTAATAAGGGGTTAATATCCAAAATATATAAAGAATTCTTTCAACTCAACAGGAAAACAACAACAACAACATTCCAAGGACCTAAATAGACATTTTTTCAAGGAAGACATGAATGCCAATAGGTACATGAAAAATGTCCTCATTTGTGTACAATGAACTAAAATAAAAAATTTAAAAAAATAAAGACTATTATTTGGTTATATAAATGAAGGAAGTCCTGTCACTTATAACCATATAAATGAACATGGAGGACATTTTATTAGGTGGAAATAAGCCAGACACAGATGAATATTGCATGATATCACTTATTTTGGGAATCTAAAAAAGTCAGTTGCAGAAATAGAGTAGAAAGGTGGTTTGAACAAAGGTTGAGATAGGAGAAACAGGGAGACTTTGGTAAAAGGATACAAACTTGCAGTTAGAAGATGAATAAACTCTGGAAATCTAATATATAGCATGGTGACTATAGTTAAGAATATATTTGAAATTTTCTGAAAGAGATTTTAATATCTTACCACACACACACAAAAAGAACTATTTGACACAACATATATGTTGATTAATCATTTCACAATAGTTGTACATGAAAACATCACACTATATATACAAGGTTTACTCAACAATTATACCCTAATAAAACTGAAAAAACTTTTTAAAAGATTAAAAATAGTACTACTGTATGCTTCAATAATCCCACTTCTGGGTATTTATCCAGAAGAATGAACATGAGGACCTCCAAGAAATATCTGCATTTCTATGCTCACTGCTGCATTATTTACAATAGCCAAGAGATGGAAACAATCTAAATGTCTACCAAGAGATGAAGAAGGAAAATGAGGTATATACATTCAATACCATACTATGCAGCCTTAAAAAAGGAGATTCTGTCATATGCTATAGCATGTATGAACACCTAGAACATTATGCTAAGTGAAATAAGACAGTTACAGAAGAACAAATACTGCATAATGCCCTACTTGTAACAGAAAAGCTCAGAAAGAGAAAGCTCAATGGTTGTTGCTAATGGGTGGAGAAAGGAGAAGTGAGCAGTGCTCTTCAAAGGACACAGACTAGGTATACAAGATGAAAAATTCTAAAGATCTGCTGCACAACATTGTTCTTAAAGTTAACATTAACATACAGAACACTTAAGTATTTAACAAATAGACTCACATGTTTTTACCACAATTTTGAAAAAGAAAAAATAGACCCACATACATGTGGCCAACTGACACATGCAGGTGCAAATCAATTTAGTGAAGAGAGTTTTTCTAACAAATGGTGCTGGAACAACTGGACATCTGTATGCAAATAAAAAAAAAACTTAACTTCAATTTATACCTTGCACCATATATGAAAGTTAACATGAAATGGATTGTGGCTAAAACTATAAAACTGTTAGGAGAAAACATTGGGAGAAAATCTCAGTAACCTTAGGCTTAACAGAGATTTCTTAAAAAGAACACAAAACACTGTGTATAACTTTCTTAAAAATCACTTGAAATAAAAAATATTTGCTATACTATTAAGAAAATAAAAGGGCAAGCCACAGACTGGGAGAAAATATCAGCAAAACAGACCTGACCAAGACTTTATGTCTAAAACAGAGAAACTTTTACTTAAAAAGTAATTCAGTAGAAGTGTACAAAAGATTTGGATAGTTATGTCACAAAAGAAGATTTATGAATGGCAAATGAACAAATGAATAGATGTTGAAAGTAATTATTAGGGAAGGACCAATTAAAACCATAATATACACCTATTAGAACAACTGAAGTTAAAAAGACACTGCACACTAAATGTTGGTGAGGTTATGTAACTACTGAAACACTCATACACTGCTGGTGCAAATGTAAAATAAAACAGTACAACCACTTTGGAAAACCGTTTAATGACTTCTCCAAAAGTGAAACATACCATGACTTAGCAATTTCATTCCCAGGTATTAACCCAAGAAAAATAAAAGCATCTGTTCACACAGAGACTTATTTAGGAATGTCCTCAGCAGTTTTGTTATAGACCAAAACTGGAAACCCAAATGTCTACATGCATGTCCATACAATGGAACACTTCTCAGCATCGAAAGGGATTATTAATTACACATGAATTACACATAATTACACATGGCCACATGAATGAATCTCAAATAATTACACTTATTGAAAGCACCCTGACAAAACAATACATAAGATTTCATGTATTTAAAATTTTAGAAAATAAAAAAATCTCCATAACAGAAATCAAACCAATGGTTCCCTGGGGATTGGTGAGGTAAGTGAGAGATTAGAGAGGAGCAGAAGAGACTTCTGAGACTTAAGAATGGACCACCATGTGGTAAGTTTTAGAGGTGCATCCATGTACCAAAACTTAGCCAACTGAAGGTACAATCTACAGTATGTATGTCAATTATACTTTAACAAAACTGTTAAACCATATGTGCATCAAAAAATCCCCCAAATTATTATACATCTATCTGTTAGCATAGCATAATAATCTACTAAAATGCTTTTTAAGAATGTCTAATGCCATGGGAAAATGCTATGGCATATAATTAAATGAAAATAGCTGAATATGAAACTATACAAAGGTGATCTCAATTACATAGAAAGCTATGTAACATATATAGGCAAATTCCAATTTCTAGCTGGAAACAAATCTATATCAATTATTTTCCACTGGGTTACGGAACTGTGGATGATTTAATTTTTTTTTGTACTTTTCTCTATTTTGCAAGGTTTTCTTTGTTGTGTTTTTCCTGCTTTATTATTACTCTCATTTTATGAGTTTACAATATTCTTGTAAGTAGGAAATGTTTTTTAAAAAGTGAAGGGAAAGAATTAGAATAAGTTATCTGTCCTGTCAAGCAATTTCAACAAATGCACCACAGATCCAGGAAAGGTCAAGGACATACCGGTAATTCATACACAAATCAAGTATTATGTGGCAATTTAATAATATAGTTCACAGTCACATCAACCACTACTTTCCAAATGTTCACAGATATACTGAAATTCAATATTACTGCATTTTTACAACCTCTATTTTTCATATAAACAGATACTAAAAATAAAACAGCTAATATAGAAGTCTTTTAAAATATAATCTCCCATACCTATTACCTATAGGCTACTTTGCTATTTCTTCTGGTACTATGCCAATACACAGGAAGAGTTAGGTGATGTATTCAGCATTCAATTAACAGAAGTTCTACCATATGCTCCTATTTTTCTTTATGACTTTTCACCATGTTCTAAACCACTTTTTCTAAGCTACTATCAAACCTGTGCTTTATGCTTTCTTATATTGTTCATACCACAGAACATAATTTAAAGTTATAAAATTAAACAATTGAATACCAAAGATGAATATGCTCAGCACCCAGAAGGGTTCTGTAAAAGCTGTTTCAGATAAAGCCAAGGCAATATCCAAATGTAAGGTTAAGATTAGCTGAAGTATCCTTTCCAATTAAGTGTGCCATTTCTAGTCTCTGACTGATCTTGGGGAAATCATTCAAAGTGTCCTGAGGTTTCTACAGTGGCTTCATAATAATCCTCTCAGAAATAAAATTAAATAATTTTCAATATAACAAACACTATAAACCATTAGTTGTTTAATAGTAATTTAGTTTACCTCAAAGAATTATTCTCTGCTTTTTGTCTGCCAAGTTCACTTTCAGTATCCATTGCCTTTCTTGCTAGTGATTTCATTTCTTTCTCCACAGTGGTTATGGTTTCCTTCATCAAAGTCATATTTGACATTTGCTCCATCCGTTCATCATCAAGCTAACACGTAGAATGACAAAGTTACCAACACCACTAAAAAAAAAAAGCCTGAGCAGTCTTTCTGCAGTGACATACTCCCTCTGCACAAACTGGTTTATGGCAAAATTTACTTAATGAGATGAGGTTAGACCTAAATGCTGTGGAAGGTTGTATGTATAAGGTATAGTATAGCAGGAATAAAAACAAGTCATTGTGCAGCTTTCTTTTATAAAGATTGATACAGAACATCAGTCTACATTTTTCAATTTGGTTCAATCTGACTATAGCATGCACACCATCTGCAAAAGGATTTGTTATCCAACATCAATAAATTACACATATATAGTAGGATTATGAAAAGAAAAATAATTTTTCTCCTAATTTCTTTTACTTATTATAACAAAACTATAGATAACTTTGTAAGTATACTCGAACGTGGTCAAAGGAAGTCAAATTCTCTTAATTCTGATTTTATAGTCATAACATCTATTTATAGCATCTCAAATTCTTGATATCTTCATATCTAGCAATATTATCTTTAACAAAATAGGGAGATAAAAAAGTTGCTAAAATTCCTGTGAACACATTCTAATACTTTAAAAAAAATACTTTGCAACTAGCACACAAAAAACTTCATTCACATTTTTAGAAGGAAATAAACAAGTGAAAAAGTGACTGTTTACACCATACATAACACGTTAAGGACTACAAACACTATCTTAGAAAAATAAAAGAACTTCTCTGAACAAAGGAAAAAGGGAAGGGGAAAAGCCACTGAGGTTATAGCCAAGTGATATATTTTTTTTTTTTTTTTACATTATGAACTGTACACTCCAGCTCCTCAATCCTTTGCTCCAAGTGAGCCTTCTCATTAAATGCTGTTTCTTGAGCAATCTGTTCAAAAAACAGACAAAATAAAGTGCATTTAGTGTCAGGGCATTTGTGTTTCACACGTGTTCAGATAGATAAAACTTTTCCAAACCTTTAGCCTTTCTCTCAGACTATCTCGCTCTGTGGTCATTCTTCGTAAATCAGTAAAGGCTACATCTCTTTCAGTCTCTACCCGCCGGAGAATAGCATGTGCTGTTGTTGATTTAGGAGACTTACAGCTCTTCATCATTTCCCTTCGAAGTCGGGCAATTTCTTCCTGTGCCTATGATTCAAATACATAGAATTTTTTAAAACAAGCTTTAAACTAGATGTAATATATCTTATATCTAACTAGTTAAAATGCAAACCTATATTGGTATTCATCCAGTAAGGAAATGGTACCATTTTTATTTTCAAGTGAGTTGATACAAATAAATGCAAGTGAATGAATTTAAATAGGAGTTTGCTTTATAATGTCTTTGCCAAAAATTTAAAATAAAATTAATTTGGATGAAATCATTGCAACAGAGAAAGTTTCATTAAGAAATATATTTGATAAGCTCTATTTATCTGTTTTGTGGAATAAATTTGAATTCAGCATAAATCACGTAAAATACTGGTTTAGTGAATATTACCATAGTGTTTCTTTCTCCAAGTGTATATATCAATATCATCTTCTGGCTACCTTTACATTGACAGAAAGGCCCACCAATCCTTCCTGATAGCCCACAATACTCTCTGAACACTTATTCATGACCTCCAGGTCCCAAATCTTTTGCATACCTGAAGATGAGACTTTGCTGTGTAAGTCTCCTTATCTTCTTTCTTCTTCACTGGGATCACTATCTATTCAGTTAGTCTCCAAGTTTCAAAGAAAGATATATTACTTTCCAATTTCCAAAGCTAAGTCTTCATTAGAAACACCAGACTTCATTTCCTAAAGAGTCTTCTTATAGCTCCTTGACTCAATTATAATCATTTCATCTCAACTTGAACAGTGTCCTCTCTACTGACTTTCTCCCCCACCTTTAATCATGTACAAAGGTTCCCTTACCTTGAAAACCTGACAGTTAATCCTACTGTCCCATTTACCATGCCATGTCTCCTCTTCCTCTAACTCACTTAAAAAGAAAAGGTACTATCTGTACCCACTGCCAATTATTCCTTACCACTCTCTCACCCCAGTAACCTGCATCCCATCTCTGAGGTACTACAGAATTTCAACTAATGAGCTCACCAAATCTCATGGCCTTTTCTCAGTTCCTGTTCTTCATATTTTGGCAACATCTGACATTGTTTTTAACACCCTTCCTCTTGAGATTTTCTTCCTTCCTTGTGCTTATAACACCTTCTACCCTAGTTTGCCATCTTCTTTTTCAAAGTTTCCTCTTTGCCTCTCACAGATTATGGTGGGGGTTGGGAGGGACTTCAGTTTCTCTAGGAAAAGCTTTCACATTTAGAAACTTCATTTAATGTGAGGCTAAAAACTTACCTCTAAGGAGATGCTTTCTAAAGCCACATATTCAGTTTCTGCTGTCTCCCCTCTCCAATCCCACATTTCTTACTGACTGATGGCAATTACTACCTAATCATATCACCATGATCTTGCTCCAGCTAACACCAAAACCACAACTTTCCTCAAACCACCAATGACTTTATTTCTTCTTTTATTATCACAATTCTGTCATTCAAAAAGAATTTCAGTTCTTTTCATTTGTTCCACTTTTCTAAAATCAAATCTCGAGTCTTCCTTCATGTCTCTTCTATCAGTCCCTATATTTATTTCCACTGACGGCACCCTAAGTCCTTCAATGTCTTGTGCATGCACATTTTGACAGTCTTGTAAGGAGAATCTCTCCTCTAATTCTCTTAAAGGAGAAATTGTTACATAAAAATAGAAATATAGAAAGATTATGTATAAGGTAACAAAAGGTTGCCACTGGGTTAAAACTGAGATTTGGGGTCGTACTTCTCCTGCTTTAAAAATAATAAATTGCACACTGCTTATAAAGCAAAGTATGAGTCCATAATTAGGTCTATGGGTCAGCCTCTACTATCAAAGTACAGAAGTGGGCAAGCTATATAGAGTTCACAGCCAAATACCACCTGCCTCCTGACTTTATAGATCTATGAGCTAAGAATGCTTTTTTTCTGTTTAACTTTTTATTGGTGTAGTATAATAGTGGGAGACCTCATGACATATTTATACATGAACATAACATAATTTGGTCATTTTCATTCCCTAGTTTTCCTGTCTCTTTCTTCCTTCCTCTCCCTGATCTCCTGCCTCTGTTTCACTGGTGTCCTTTTTAATTGCATGAGTAACCCCCCCTTTTGTCCCTCTAGTTTACACATATGAGAGAAAATATGCAACCCCTTAACTTTCTGAGTCTGGCTTAACTTCACTTAACATAACGACCTCAAGTTCCACCCATTTTCCTGAAAATGACATATATACCAGTCTCTTTATCCATTCATCTGTTGATGGACACCTGTGCTGGTTCTATGACTTGGTTATTGTGAATTGTGCTATTATAAACATAGGTATGCATGTATGGCCATAGTAAGCTTACTTCAATTCTATTGAATAAATACTGAGGAGTGGTACAGCTGGGCCATATGGTGGTTCCATTCCTAGTCTTTTGAGGAACATCCATACTGATTTCCACAATGGTTATACTGATGATGGGTTACAATCCTACCATCAGTGTATAAATGTTCCTTTTCCCCCACACACTTGTCATTTATTGTTATTTGTATTCTTGATGACTGCCAAACTAACTGGAGTGAAATAAAAATCTCAATGTAATTTTGATTTGCATTTCCCTTATAACTAAAGATGTTAAACTTTTCTTTCATATATTCATTGGTCATTTGTATTTCCAAGGAATGTTTTTTACATGTTTAAATGGCTGGGGGAGGTGCAAAAGAAGAATATTTTATAACAGGTAAAAATAAGCTGAAATTCAAATTTCAGTGTCCAATAGGTTTTATTATAATTTCAATTTATTCATTTATGTATCATCTACAGCTGCTTTCACCTACAACAGAGTTGAATAGCTGCAATAGAGACCACAGGGCCTGAAAAGCTGAAGATATTTACTATCTGGGCCTTTCAGAAAAAGTTTCCAGACTCCTGCTCTAGTTCAATATTCCTTTCAAGCCTTAAGTGTCCTTTACTTCCTCACAGATACAATCTGCTCTAATCTTAAACTGACCTATTTATCTGTTGATTTTCCTCTCTTTATCCTTTGCCTAATACCATTCTTTTAATCTGGAATGTTCTTCCTTGCCCCTTTCAGAATAATAGAGGCCCCATTCACTCTTCAGGGTTCAAATTCCACATCTTCTAACAAAGATTTCTTTGATCACCCTAACTAAAAATGCTCATTTCTTTTATTTCCTAAGACATCCTCCAGACCACTTATCCCATAGTAACAACAAAAATAAACACTGTATATTTTATTTCCCTGACAACAGTGCAGCTTTACAGAAATCTTTTTTTCTATCCGAGTTATGACCCTAGAATACTGCACATAGTAACTAACAGAAATTATGTTGTGATTTATGAGATTAAATATTTTGGGATTAAAAAAAGCCATGCAATTAATAGAAGTTAGGCACTTTTAAGCTTGAAAACAGATAAACTACAAAGTGATTTTACTTTCTGAAATTAAGTAAATTACATGGCAGTTCCCAAAGTGAAATGTTAGTGTATTTTAAACACTCAAATCCTGATCTTTTTACCTTGAACTCACCACATCCTATCATTATACACTTTCCTCATTTCCTTTTCCTTTTTTTTTTTTTTTGGTGCTGGGGATTGAACACCGGGGTCCCATGCATACTAGGCAAGTGTTTTTACCTCTGAGCTACATTCCCAACCCCTAGCCTCGTTTCTTAATCTAAAAATCAGACTATTTTTATACATGCATATAATCTTTTAGAGGGTATAGATATATGTGAGTACTCATACACTTATTAAACTAGAAGTATATTACCATTCATTAAGAATATCTTAAGAACAAACATAATTCTCAAAAGATGGTTAAATTAATTTGCTTGGTAGGTCTAAGCACTTCATAGAACTTAAAGAATTATATACCTTTAAAAAGCAAATGTTATTACTTACAAAATTTATTTATTTATAAATAAGTTTACCTGTTCATAAAGAAGGAAGGTCTTGTCTCTCTCAGATGTAAGAACCTTGACATTACCCTGAATTTCTGCCAAATGACGCTCATATTTTTCCAGCATGCATTTGAGTTCTTCACGATCTCTTGTTGTCTTCATAAGCTCTACATCACAGTTTGTACCCTAAAATTATACAGAATGTGAAGCTATTCTTTCACACATGATACTAATAAAAAGCTGCTTATCTAGTCCTGAATTAAGTTCATGATTCCTCTGTTTCTGATTTTAATAATAAAAAATTCAGCTAAGAAGTCAGGAGGTAGCATGGCTCACTTGCTCTTGGTAGATTTTCTGAAATTTTCAGCTGTTCTAAGTTACGTTTATAATCCAAGACAGTTCAACAATTTATGTTTACCCATATTCCCCAAATATTGAAGTTACACTTTTGCCCCAGACTTCAAGCACTTAATCTTTTTTTTCCCAATTGATTTATTTTTATTTTGTTGCTAAGAAATCACTGTTAAATCAATGTCATAAAGCTTTTCTCCTGTGTTTTTTACTAGGAGTGACTTTTTTTAGGTCTTATGCATAGGTCTTTAATCCATTTTGAGTTCATTTTTACATATGTAAGGTGATGGTCCAGCTTCATTTTTTGCATGTGAACATGTTTCATTTTGCATGTGAACATGTTTCAACAAATGATATGTTTCCTCATATCATTTGTTGAAAAGACTCTCCTTGTCCCGTTTGAATGCCCTTGCCACCCTTTTCAAAATTCATCTAACTATACTTGAGCACTTAATCTTTTTTAAATGTTTAGCCCTATCATATAAGATCACATTTTTTCCATATGGTCATAAAATCTTTTAGCCCCTTGACTAATCACACCCACTCTTTGTGTTTTAGTTCCTTTTTCTGGTGTGCAGAAAAACAATATATAGCTTAATGAGAACCAGCTATGTTATTTCAAATTTAGTGATTATCTCATGTGTTTGAAAATAATGGGGTAGGAAGGTATAGACTGACATACTAATGCTATCTTGTCTCATGTCTTTATGAAAAATATATCAAAACACCATAAAAAAGCTCATATAGAGTTAACATGCCATGAAATGTATGATAAACATGAAAATATTGAACTCTTTAAAGATGGAAGTTTGTAATTAAGTTTCAAATAGAGAAGTGTCTTCACCTAACTGTGCTTGAAATCTGACTGTGTTTACTTGGAGGATGGATAAACTGCCTTGACCCTGATGTAATTTCTCAAAACCCTATAAAAATCAAGAATCACAAAAAAAAAAAGCTGCTGATGACAGTACACAATCTCTACTCATGCAAACAAGATTATACAATGAAATAGTGAAAAATAAAAAACAGTTTCATCCAAAATTGCTCCAAATTTGTCTAATTACCTCCTAACCACCACTTACAGGGGGAATAAAGAACCGATATTATCCACTCTGCCCTTGAAGAAACCTTTTTCTCCCAATCTCTGTGATACAGTAATTCATGCCAAATCAAAATTAATTATTTCCAGATTAGGTAAATCAAAGAATAAAAGTCAGCATTTGAGAAACAAACTTCGAAATATTTATAAATTTCCACCTTACCCGAGAAGATGGAGACAGGCGTCTTGGACTTTTAGATCTACTTCTAAGCATTTTCCTCAAATTCTGAGCTTCACTTCTGTAGTAATCTCTGTCTGCTTCTAAAGTCTTTACAAAGGAATCAAGTCTAGAAGGAGATTTATTTTGTGCTTTTTCAGTCTCTAAAATTATCTTGCCAAGGAGGAAAAAATTAAGCAATTATTTAAAGCTAAATTATAGCATACTTTTCTAAAGGAAAGCAAATAGGTCCTTAAAAATATTACATTTGGTATTTTATCTTTTAATTTTTTAAAATATTTTCATTAATTGTTGATGAACCTTTACTTATTTATGTGTATACGGTGCTGACAATCGAACCCAGTGCCTCACACATGCTAGCCAAGCACTCTACCACTGAGCCACAATCCCAGCCCCTACATTTGTTATTTTAAATATAGAACATTTAAAAAACTATTCACCAATAGTTTTAAAAAAGCAATTAGATAGTTTTATTTTTCACCATTACTGGATGGGCTATATGTTTATTTGACTAAAAGCAATTTAGTCAAATTTGAAGAAAAAATGGTAACAAAAAGGCAGAGATGCAAAGAATATCCACAAACCTAATATAAGTTTTAGAAATGGAATTCATTTGCCTTAGAAAAATTTACATGCTACTCTTAAAACATTGGTTAGTGTCTAAGTTTGTTCAGTAATTATTCAATGAATAAATTAGATGCTGAATATTACATACTTTCACGAGCATTTCCATTAAGTCTGATTAACTTTAATATATTTAGAAAATTTACAACATTATTACCTTTTTCATCAATACATTCGTGGGAGAAAATTACAAACATATTTTATACAATTTTTAAAATGTTTTAAAGGATAAGATTAAAATATTTAATAGAGCAATTTTCATTTCATGTTGTTAAATAAATCAAACATAACACTGTGGATTAAGAAACAATTTATGGTTTAAAATTATTCATTACCAAAGGCAATAAAATTTAATGTGTAGAAAAGTTCATCTTGTATTTTGAAAATTAAAATTTTCAGTGCCATCATTTTAAAACAAAAAACAGTAAAAGTCATTAGTAAAACCCAACCAAGAGTTAGTTGTTATCTCTCTCTAAGAGAGATAGTAGTAATGAAATGGAGCAAGAAAAGCATTGCTCTTTGAGATGCGGATACTCCTGTGGCCCAGTAATAGGTGTTTAATTTTTTAAGAAAAAAAAAAAAACTTTATTGCTCACAAAAGGCATGAGAGCCAAACAGATATACAATTATTTTTGTACCTTACTTAAGTGGATAAAAATGATTCCTTAATATATATTTTCAAAAAAAATGTACTTACAGATCTAAGCCTTTTTATCGTATCTTCTAATACTACTATGTTATTTTGCTGGGAAATGAGTTCAATCTGTAAAATTAGAAATGATTCATGTTAAACATACTTATGCTGATTCAATTGAGCATCAAAAGAAAGAGCATCAAAAAAAACAACAACAACAACAACAACACAAATTCACTTAAAAGTAAAAGCAGTAAATATTTTTTTAAGAAAGGTAAGCCACCCCTGTATTTACCAATCGTAAGTAGTAAAAGAACCTGGGACAAAATATAGTAGTTCCTTTAAATCACCCAATGTTTTGCATAAAATTTGTAATTGATTATATTTTACCAAATTACTCCCCATGAACTAGAACAAAATGTTATTACAAGTTATAATTCTCAAGATAATAAGAAGTCTATAAAGAATGACTGGAAAAAAGTTGTCTCAAATTACATCATTTAGAAGAGTCTGCCTTCTCAGAACTACTTTAATAGCTTAGTTCAATCCAATCCACAAAATACTTTTTGTATCACACTTATGACATTGAACCTACCAAGTCTTACAGCATTGCCACCTGTAGTCCTGTATGTAGCATATCTACCCTGTATGTTCCTAAAGAAGAATGACCAAGTTTTTATGCAAGGCAATAAAGCTATCCACTGAAAGTTAGCCTGTTAGTTTAATGAAAATATTTTTCAATTCATCAACTTTCCCCACATTATTTCAACTACAATGTGTCCTGATCTGTTATGATTTGAACCTTAAACTTCCAAAAAGGCTCGTGTGTTGAAGGCTTGTTCCTCAGTGCTACTGGGAGGTAATAGAAATTTTTGGAGTTAAGGCCTAGTGCAGGGAAGGGGGGTCACTGGGGCCTGCTGCTGAAGGGTATGTAAGGATTCTGGCCCTTTCCTTTCTCTTTTTGCTTCCTGGTTGCCATGAAATGAGCAGTTTTCCTCTGCCACAAACTTCTGCCGTGATGCGTTGCCTCACCATACATTCAAAAGCAACAGGTCAAGGGGCCATGGACTGAAATTTCTGAAACTTTAAGCCAAAATAAACATTTCCTCCTTTTAATTTATTTTTCTCAGGTATTTGTTAGCAATAGAAAGCTTACATACCCCCTATATTTTAAATTTTGGTTTTCTGGAATTATTGCTCTTCATTTATTCTTGACACCAAAATTCTCATCCAAGATTTCTCTGGCAGTAATATTTAAATTAATTATTAGGAGATCCTATTATTTGGAACTCATAGTTTGGGTAAGCTTATGTATAGCTTTGAATGGATAGTACCTATTTTTTTTTTTGGAATTGGGTATTGAACTCAGGGGTACTTGGCCACTGAGCCACATCCCCAGCCCTATTTTGTATTTTATTTATAGACAGGGTCTCACTGAGTTGCTTAGCACCTTGCCCGTGCTGAGGCTGGCTTTGAACCTGCAATCCTCCAGCCTCAGTCTCCTGAGTCGCTGGGATTACAGGCGTGCGCCACCATGCCCAGCTCCTAATGTTTTAATTTATATTACTACAAAGACAATAAAAAGACATGGTCTAAGAAGAATAATGCATAAAACTTTCCATTCTAAATTAAGTATAAAAACTCAGCAAAACAGAATATCTAGTGTGACACTTTCCCATAAAAAATAAATTAATACACACACATCCTAAATATAAATAAGGTAGGATAAGATATAACCAATAACATAGAAACAAAAGAAGACAGATTATGCCTAGGTCTAGGAAGGTGTGACTAGGGCAGATTATTATCTTCATTATACTCTTCTATGTGGACTTAAATTCTTATAACAAACATGCACTACTGTTCATTTTTGGTTTTGCAGTGCAGGGGATCTACCCAGGGCATCACCCATCCTAGACAAGCACTCTACTGCTAAGTCACATCCCAAGCCCATACTTTCATTATAATGATTAAAAAATGTTGATTCTATTCTGAAAAACAATATTATAACTGGCCCAAATAAAAAATGATAGCCTAATGTTTTTACTTATTTGACAATTATTTAATTACTGCCTACTAAACGGCTGATTCTGTTACATGTGCTAAATAAAATAGACAAAAATCTCTGCCCTTGGGGAGTTTATACTCTAGCCAAAAACAAAAAAACGAGCTAAGCATGGTGGCATATGACTATAACCCCAGCTACTTGGATGGCTAAGCCAAGCTGAAGGTGAGCCTGGGCAACTTATCAAGGCCCTATCTCAAAAGAAAAAAATAAAAGGGCAGGGAATATAATTCAGTGATAAAGCACCCCTGGGATTCAATCCTCAGTACTGAAAATAAAAGAAAAAAATACAACAGTCAAAATATATGTCAGATAGTAATTGTGTCACTCAAAAAATATACAATAAGCACTCATGTATCTGTTCTAGGCACTTAACATAAACAAGTTTAAAAAAAAAAAAAGTGAAGATCCCTGCCTTGGAGCACCTAACATTCCTGCTGGGATAAACAATTTTAAAAAACCTAATGAATAAATTACATAGTACACTATCAATATAACAGTAAAGTTAAGGATATGGAAGTGTTTATGGAAGAACAGGGTGATAAGGGAGTCTTTGTTGAAAGGTGACCTTTGGATAAAGATTTAAAGGAGGGAATCAACCATATGAAAATCTGGAGAACATTTCCAGACAAAAAGTACAGCTATATAGCAAAGATCCTAAGACAAAAGAATGGCTAGCAAGTTCCAATGAACATTTAGGAGACTAATGTGGCTGAAGCAAAGAGAAGGGGAAAGAAGAGGAAAAGAGCTACAGAGAAAAATAAAGCAGGAGAGAGAAGTAGGGAGTGTGCATGGTAGGGGAGGTGGGACAAACACAGGCTTTATATAAAGTTTTCCACATAGTAGGCTCTACAACAATTTTTGATTAATTGAAACACATACAAAAACAACAGTAATGACAAGGCTGTCAGAGATTGTGTCCTACAGTTGTCTCTATGTCAATCAAAACCAAAAACTAATAATAGTAAAATTGTAATTCTGTCTCTTCACATTTTAAAAACTCATTTCAATTACCTGGGAAACACTGTGCTAAGTCATCAATGGTAAACAACTCAAGAGGATAAAGGGAGGCAGTTGTGGTGGTCTTAAATGTATATTCCTTTCTTTGAAAAGTAGAGTGTAATTTCCCTCCCCCTGAGTGTGCATTATATTTAGGGACTCATTTTCAGTGAAGAGAATATGAGGGAAGTGATGAAATACTAACTTTTAGACTGGGTCATAACAGGCAGTGCAGATTCCTCCCTGCTATCTCTCCTGGATCACTGACTAGGGAAGGGGCGGGCAACTGCCATATAGAACATGTCAAGCAACCCTAGAGAGAGGTCCACTTGGCAAGGAACAGAGGTCTCCTGCCATCAGTCAACAGCCATCTGAGTGAGCCATCTTAGAAACTAATTCTCCAGGACTAGTCAAGCCATGACCACATCCCAGCCACCATCTTAATGAAAATTTCCTGAGAAATTGTAAATCAGAATCACCCCGTTAAGTTACTCCTGAATTCCTAGCACATGGAACCTAAAATATAAATGTTTGCTGTTTGAAGCTGTTAAGGTTTAGGAATAATTTGCTATAAAGCAATAGACAATACAATACTCAAAACATGTTAATGAAAGCAGTTACTCTGTTGATCTTTAAAATTATGACTAAAAGTAAACACTTCCCAGTAAATAAGTACTATCTCAATTCCAGACAAACTAACAGCAGCTTTAGCCTCAGACCCTACTTCCCAGTATTTATAGCAAAATCTTCAATGCTATAGGAACCCAAACATGCTTTGTCAGCAAATTAGAAATTCTTGTTTCAAGTTCTGCCTGAAAAATTGTGCAAGGAATCTCTGTCCAATGATTATACACCTAAACAGCACACTCATTGACTTGGAGATGGTGACAACGCGTGTTAATGCTCATATTCCCAATGTTGGGCATACATCTCCTAATCCCCATTCAACCTGGGACATTCATTTACTGAGGCTGGAGGGTTCCTTATTTCAGAACATTCTACCAATCCAAAGCATCTCTTTCCATTTTGTCCTGTATTAAAGTTTCCCACATCTTCCCTGCATAACCAATACTATCTCTAAGATTGCTGCCTAGTTATTCTTTGAAAGGTTGGATAGTTTTCTAATTCTCAAATGCATCCAACATTCCAGAAATATTCTTTTCTGAGCCAGGCAAAATTTTCATTCATGAATTTAATATTTTAGGTAAATCCTAGCTCTTATAATTTAGATAATTTCCATTCCTGAAATTTTCCCTTTTAAAAGCAGAGAATTCAGACTGATACAGTTCTCTCTAGAATACAGACCGTAAATAACCCTTTAAACTGATGACTCTTAAAAAGGGCACCTCTCATTGTTGGAATTCGGTCAATCTAGACTTCCCTCAATCTTAGAAATAGTGCAGTTTGTTTTTAATTTGAAGAAACTTAAGGTTGGTAATTTTTATACATAGGAAGACTGAACTCAAATTTACCATTAAACTGTGAATGAAGGATAACTATTCTTAAAGAAAGTAACAGGTTTATTATTGAGAAATGCTAAAATATTCAAACTACTTTAAAACATCCTTCAAATACTTGAACAGCACCCATTAGAAGGTAAATTATTCACAAATTGAAGACAAACCATTCTTATCTACCTACTCTTTCAAGTAGTTCTTCTAAGGACCTCTTCAGGCAACACTCTGATAGAGATGAGTGTGTCCTTACATTAAAGTAATAAACTTCTTGTACTTAAATTGTCCATTATTTGACTTTTCATTAATTTAGACTTATCTTTTACATAGTCTAAGTAAGAAAGATTACTGCACAAAAACACACAAGCCTAGAGTTAAACTGGGCTCATATATTTCAAATTACTCTAGCAACTAATACCTCATGTTCAGTCTGATCATTTAATGAATGACATGCTTTATTATATGCTACAGATTCTTGGTATGTTAAAAGAATATTAAGGAACAACATGTGTTAACAATTTGCTTTGGAAAATTACCTTATTATATACACAATTTACTAATTTGGTGTTAAATAAAATCCAGATAAGCACAATATCACATGTTGTCATTTAAAAGTTCAATAGGTTGTCTTGCTTCTAAGCTATTAGGCAGTAAGAGAAATGAAACTGTCTTCATTTTATAATTATTTTTAAACCCCGGGTTTCTAAATTTCATGGTAGAGTACTAAAATTCAATCAAGAAATAAAAGGTTTATCAAAATACCATAAAGTTACAATAACTAAAATAATATGGTAGTGGCACAGAAAAAGGAAAAAGAATTTCTGAGTCCAAATAGTTCAGAAATACATTCACAGACATAGGATGTGTCGTTAAAATGGGGAAAGAACGAACCAATACACCCTACCTCATACTAGAACAAAATAAAATTCAAGAGACAGTAAAAATTTTAAAAAGACCATAGAAAGAATTAAAACTAGAGATGACAAGGCTTTCCTAAATCAAAACCACAACTCAGAAGTCAATAAAGAATGGATCAGCAAGTTTAATTGCATAGAGATTTAAATTTGGGTAAAATCCTTTCTGTAAAGTATGAAATAAATGTTGTACATGAAAATAGATGGAAATAGATCTACCTATTTATAGATTTTTCTGCAGAAAAAAAGATTATGGAAGAAGAGCAACACTTTATTTTCAGAATGCTCCTTTTGCTTTGAAATTTTTACAATGACTGCATATTACTTAGAAAAGTTCTTGAGCCAAAATTTTTAAAAGAACTAAATGTAAGAAACAATATAATTTAGCCCTTCTGATAGACATTTAAATAAAATGTCAAACCTAAACAGCTTCCAAATGACAGAATGTCATTTTTTCTATTACATTTAATAATTACATGTTTAAAGTAGAATTAAGACCCCAATCAGTGGTAAATCTAGTAGTACCTTTGCTCCTTCAAGTTCCTTATCGGCGGTATCCACCACTAAATTTTTCTCTTTTTCTAGTTGCTCTGCTAGTTGGTCAATTTTAATCAATTCTTTGCAAAGATGCTCATTGTGGCTGGTTAAATCGTCTACTTGACTGCTTACCACTTCCTTACTATCCAAGAGTTTCCTAATGTATTCTTCCAAGCCATGATTTGTCTGTTTGAGGTCTTCAATCTGTTATAATTAGAAACAAAAAATAATTACATTAAAAAATTTCTTTAGCTTCCTTCTGAGGAAAGCAACTAGGTGACTGGAATCAGAAAGGGAGATTTGCTGAGATCTAACTGTATAACTCTGTGTCATGCAAATGTATTACCCATTTAAAAAAGAAATATTAAGTGAAAATTTAAAAATTTTTATCCATTTATTTATTGGGGTGCTAGGGATCAAACCCAGGGCCCTCATACATGCTAGGCACATCTAGTCACATCTCCAGACTAAAATTTTTTAAAAATTTAAGCTGTATCTTTTTCTTTGTATTTATTTATTTACTTGTTTTTGCAGTCCTGGGGATAGAACCCAGGACCTTGTGAATGCCTACCATTGACCTCCATTCCCAGCCCTAAGCTGTATCTTTCAAAGACAACTTCCAGCTCATTAAAGAAAGGACTCCAATACTATTGATGTTTAACAAACCACTCAAAAAGAGCCAAATATTTATATGTATAATAAAGAAACCAGTCTTGATACTAATTTAAATAAATAATATCATTAAGACTTCTTTGGAATTAAATTTCTAGTTACTGTTATCAAAACATGTTAACTCTTTAGAAAAGTTCTTTTGAACATAGTAACTTACTTGACTAAGCTAAATACCAAATCAATCAAGTGTTTGCTGACTAATATGGAGGACCACAGCTTTCCTTCCCAGCCCACTATCAAACCATCAACGGATGAAGAAAAGGGGCTTTTCTATCACGAAGGTATCCAAGCCTTTAAAGGAAAAAAAACACATTAGAACTACGGAACAATTATGTCAGGAATTATGCAATATATTCCAAGATACAAAACTAGATTCGATACCTTCCCTCAGAGAACTTTTGTTTACTGAAGGAAATATGTTAAGTATAATAACAGAAATATTAATGAGACAAAATAGTGGCACAAATACTTTTTCATAGTATTTGTCCCTTGTATATTTAACAAATTTTCCCCCTGTGGTACTGGGGATTGAACCCACGGATGCATCTGACTTCAGAAAAAATAAATGGGATCTTCTTCAGCCTCATCTGTTAACTGGAAAGGATCCCTAAATTTTGCAGGGTTGTAGTTAAAGCGTATATGAAAGTTCGAATAAAATTTCTGAGAGACTATGTGAACTTGAAAAGTAGTTTTATAAAAAAAAATTTTAAGGCTGGGTGTGGTAGCATATACCTATAATCCCAAAGAAAAAGTTGAGGCAGTAGGATGGCTTGAGCACAGGAGTTCAAGACCAGCCTCAGCAACATAGTAAGACTGTCTCAAAAAAAAAAAAAAAAACTTATTAACTGAAGAGTCACAGGAAAGTTGCAGAAGTAGCACAGAGAAGTTTCTTCTGCCCTTCATCCAGTTTTCCCCACTAGCTGCAACTTAATTATAGTACAGTATCAAACCCAGAGATTTGACATTGACACAGTATGTTCAAATTGTTCTATCCCATTTCTCACATTATTTACTACACTGATGCTTCCAATCCATGAACATGTCTCTCCATTTGTTTAGATCTTTGATTTATTTTGTTACTGTTCTATAGTTTTCAGAATACCTGTCTACTTGGTTTTTTAAAATTTATTTTAATTTTTTTATTTGTTCTAGTTACACATGACAGTAGAATGCATTTTGATATGTCATACATAAATGGAGTGTAACTTCTGATTCTTCTGGTTGTACATGAGGTAGAGTTACACAGTCGTGTAATCATGTTTGTTAAATCATGTCACCTGAAAACAGGCACAGTTTCATTTTTTCCCTTTTGGCTCTGCATGCCTTTCAACCTAGCTGTATCATTATATTTGAAGTGAGTTTCTCATTCAGCATACAGTTGGTCATGCTTTTAAAACCTATTCTGCCAGTCATCTTTTAATTGGTGTATTCAGACTATATTTAATGTGATTATATATTTAAGGTTTAAGTGTGACTTTTTTTCTTTGTTCAGTTTTCCCATTTTTTTTCCATTTTCTATAATTGCATTTGGTCTTCTTTCTGGTGTTTTTGAGTATACCTCTTTGTATATCTGTTTTCAGGGGTTACTCTAGGTATTACATTACATATATATAACTTATCACAGCCTACCTTTTACTAGTTTAAGTATAGAAACCTTACCTCTTTTTATGGCCCCATTCCTCTATTAATAAAATAATCATCTTAAATGTTTCCTCTACATACACTGAGAACCACATTCAGTGGTATTTGAAAATTCTAAATAAATAAAGGAATTCTATTGCATTTACCCATATTTTTGCTCTCCATATTGTATATGTGGTCCTTCCTACTTTCCTCCTGTCTCAATGTTCCTTCTTTTACCACTTCCTTTCTGGTTAAATTCTTTAGCTTTTCTTTTAGGGTAGCTCCACTAGCGACAAATTCTTAGTTTCCCTTCATCTGAGAATGTCCTGATTTTCCCTTCATTCCTCAAGCACACTTTTGACTTTTGCCAGAACAGAATAGTGAGTTGACAGTCCTTTTTTCCTAGCACTTGAAAGATGTTACATTACTCCCTTCTTACCCTCTTGGCTTAAAAAAGTCTGCATTCTTGAATTGGTATTCCCTATAAGTAAAGCACCATTTCTCTCTTGATGCTTTCAGGATTTGTTTTCTTCTCTTTAGTTTTCAGAAGTTTGCGAAAGTGTCTTGGCATCTATTTTCTGAGTGACTCCTATTAGGTGTTCTCTCACCTTTCCAAATTTACTTTAAGTCTTTGGTAACCAAATAGGAAATTTTTCAGCAATTGTTTTTCGGGTTGTTTTTCTTCAGCTTATACTCAGATGACTCAATCATTAGGCCTTTTGTTAAAGTTCCACCTGACTCTCAGGCTTTATTCACATTTTTTCAATCTGTTTTTTCTGTGTTTAGATTAGGTAATTTTTTAAATTCATTTTAGTTATCTACAACACCAAGATATACCCAGACATAATCACAAAAGCATGGAACACAACCTGCTCCATTCAGTCCCCAGCACCCACCCCTCTCCACTCTACCGATTCATTTACAGTTTGCTTTTTTTTTAAAAAAAAAAAATAGTGAATACACTCAATGCTGGGACCCACCATGCCACATCTTTGCAGGCACCTACAAAAGTTCAGTCAGATTCATTCCACTGTTCTTCCCTTTGCCAGTCTCTTCTTCCTCCTCCTCAATCCCCTTCGTTTCCTCTATTGATCTCACCTCTATCTTGATGAGATTCCCCCCTCTCACCTTATTTTGGATTAGTTTCCACATAACAGAGAAAACATTTAATGTTTAACTTTGGGGAACTGGCTTATTTCACTTAGCATGATAGTCTCCAGTTCCATCTATTTATGAGCAAATGACATAATTTCATGCTTCTTTTTATGTGTGTGTATATATATATACACACACACATACATACATACACATATATATACAGACACACACCACATTATCTTTATCCATTCACCTACTGACGAGCACATAGGTTGACTCCCCGTCTTGGCTATTGTGAATTGTTCTGCTATAAACGCTGATGTGACTGTATCACTGTAGTATGCTGATTTTAAATCTTAGATATATATCAAGGAGTGGAATAGCTGGGTCATATGATGGTTACATTCCTAGTTTTTTGAGGAATTTCCATACTGCTTTCCAGAGTCACTGCACTAATTTACAATCCCACCAACAATGTATGTGCACCTTTTCCCCCACATCCTTGCCAATCTTTATATTTGTATTCTTGATAACTGCCATTCTGACAAAATGAAATCTCAGTGTAGTTTTGATTTGCATTTACCTAATTAGTAGAGATGCTGAATATTTTTTCATATATTTGTTGACCTTTTGTATTTTTTCTTTTGAGAAATATCTGTTTAGTTCTTTTGCCCATTTATTGACTGGGTTACTTGGAGGGGCGTGTTTTTTGAGTTCTTTGTATATCCTGGTTATTAATGCCCTGAGGAGCAGGTGGCAAAAATCTTCTCCCATTCTGTAGGCTCTCTCTTCACACTCATTTCCTTTGCTGTACAGAAGCTTTTAAATTTAGTGCCATTCCAGTTATTTATTTATTTTTGGTACCAGGGATTGAACTCAGGGGCACTTAACCACTGGGTCATATCCCCATCCCTTTTTGTATTTTATTTAGACACAGGGTTTCACTGAGTTGCTTGGTGCCTTGCTAAGTTGATGAGACTGGCTTTGGACTCAAGATCCTCCTGCCTCAGCCTCCCAAGTGGCTGAAATTACAGGTGTGCACCAATGCGCCTGGCCCAGTTATTGATTTTTTTTTAACTTTTTGCACTTTAGGAGCCTTGTTAAGGAAATTGGTTCCTATGCTGACATGCTGGAGAGTGGGGCCTACATTTTCTTTTAGCAGTTGCAGGTTTCTTGTCTAATTCCTAGGTCTTTCATCCACTTTGAGTTGAATTTTGTGCAGGGTGATAGGGGTCAAATGTCACTCTTCTACATAGGATTTCCAGTTTTCCCAAGACCATTTGTTAAAACGGGTATCTTTCTCCAACCTAAGTTTTTGGCACCTTTGTCTAGTCTCAGATAACTACACTAATGTGGGTTTGTCTCTGTGTCTTCTATTCTATTCCATTGGTTTTCATGCCTGTTTTGGTGCCAGTGCCAGGTTGGTTTTGTTACTATAGTTCTGTAGTATAATTTGAGGTCTGGTATTGTGATGCCTCCTGCTTTGCTTTTCTTGCTAAGGATTGCTTTCGCTATTTCAGGTCTCTCATTTTCTCAAAAGAATTTCAGAATTGCTTTTTCTAGTTCTATGAAGAATGCCATTTGAATTTTGATGGGCACTGCATTGCCGATTAGGTCATTTCTATTGTCCTATTCTTACATTCCCTTCTCCATTCTGCTATTTGAGAGCACTGAGTATTGACTGTATTTTTAAAACTTTTTATTATGGCAAAATATACATAAAATTACCATTTTCACCATTTTTAAGTATATAATTCAGTGGCACTAAGTATATACAGTATTTTGTATCCATCACCTCTATTTTCAGAATTTTCAGCATCCTCTTGCAAAACAAACCTCTGTATCCATTAACTAAAAAATCTGTCTCTATGAATTTGCCTATTCTACATATATATGGAATCAAATGTTTGTCCTTTTGTGTCTGGCATATCTTACTTAGCAAGTTTTCAAAGCTCATTCTTTGTAGCATATATCAGAATTTCATTTTCTTTTAAAGAGATCTATGGTCTATGTTGCACTCTGGGCTCAAGAAAGCCCCCCATTTCAGTCTCCTGAGTAGATGGTACTACAGACATGTGCCACTCAGTGCAGTTACACGATTTGTTATTCATTCGTTAATGGATATTTAGGTTGTTTCCAACTTTTGACTACCGTGAATAATACTGTTATGAACATTTATGTCTAAGTTATCTATTTGAGCACCTGCTTTCAATTCTATAGGGCATATATCTAGGAATGGAATAGTAAGGTGAATTATATGGTTATTCTATCTTTGACATTTTGCAAAACTACCAAACTGTAGTCCCACCAGCAACACAAGCATTCCAGTTTCTCTACATCTTCACCAACACTTGTTATTTTCTGTTATATTGATAATAGACATCCTAATGGTTATTAAGTGGTATCTCACTGTGGTTTTGATTGTGGTTTTGTGGTATTTCCTTAATGGTTGGTGATGTTGAGCATGTTTTCAAGTACTTACTGACCATTTGTATATCTTTGAAAAATGTCATTTAAGTCCTTTGCCTATTTTCTTTCTTTTGTGGTGCTGGATTTTGAACCCAGGGCCAAGTATATGCTAGGCATGTGCTCTGTCATACTGAGTTATACTCCCCATCTCTTTAGCCTGTTTTTAAATTGGATTGTTTTGTTTTGGTTGGATTATAGTTCTTTCGATACTCTGGATATTAAATCCTTATAAAATCAATGATTTGAAAATATTTTCTCGTTTGTTTGTTTTTGTGGTGCAGGTGATCAAACCCAGGGTCCAGCACATGGAGGCAAGCATTCTACACTGAGATATATCCCCAGCCCTCCCGTGTTATTTTTTTTAATAGACTTTTCTTTAAGAGACATTTTTTGTTTGATCAGAAGTACAGAGAGTTTCCACAAACCCCCTTCTATCTTCCCAAAAATATCCCCCATCATTTATATCTTGTATTAGCATGGAACACTTTTTAAATGTAATGAACAAATAATGATATATTAACTAAGGTCCATAGTTTGACACTAGGGTTTACTCTTGGTATTGTACATTCTGTGGTTTTTAAATGTACAATGTCATGTATCCATTCTGGTATTCTATATCGCACAGAATAGTTTCACTGTCCAGTACACCACCTACCTATTCATCTGTCTCTCCCACCAAATCCCTGGCAACCACTGCTCTTTTTCAGTCTCTATAGTTCAAGTGGGCTCAAAATTGCTTGTTGAAACATGCATATGATGAATGCCTTAGAATCCTTGTCAGACAATTGTAACATGTTGCATTTTAATGCAGCCTTCTCCTGTCTTTTCTCTAGTCCTCATTCTTGTGATGACAAGTAAATTTCTTTATTGAGACCTATACTATCACTCTCTGAATCTTTTGTTTTTGGAGGCTTCCTATAACTTTGCTCCTGCTAGAAAAGGGGGGACACCGTGTCATAGATGCTAGGTTGGGATGGACCATCCAGCCTGAGGAGGACAGGCTCCTTGTTACTGGAGGCAGAGGGGGTAATTCAAGTTCTCCACTAGACATCATGTCTTGGCTCCCTATGTGGTCTCCATTGACACCATAGGGCTGGTGTCTCCTTACTGCCTGGTGAAGATGGATGTCCTTGTTCTCATTCAGCCTTCTTTGTTACCACCCTGGCTAGGGGTAGGAGGTGGGAAATGAGGTCCAAGGAGGCACAGTTGAGGTTCTTTGTTACAACCTAGCAAGGGTCAAAGTCAAGACTCTCTACTTGGCCTCTGCAGGTAGGAATGGGGTTCTAGTTTTCTCTATAGTGTTCAGAATAGGTAGTTAATGTCTAAAAGTTATCTGTTCTGTGAGGCTTTCCCTCTCCTAGTCCTTTAACTCAGGAGGGATTTGGGGGGAGGAGGGGGGAGTGTCTGTTTTTGGCTACACCCATTGTCACGTCCAGTTGCCAGTTATTCCAGCATTCTTTCTGGGATATAAGGAAAATATAGAAACTCACTGACATGTTATTCTTCGTGTCTTAAAAACCCTGAACAGTCTTCTTCTCCTGTCTACTTTTCAGTGTTCTTATGTTTGTTTTATATATAATGTTCAAAGTTCTCAGCTGTATTTAGTGGGATGAATAGGAAAAGGTAAATCTCCTCTATCTTCACAGAAGTCTCTTTTAATAGCTTTTACTAACAGTTGTATCATGGGCCAGGCACAAAAACAGAAAAAGGACTGACTTGGAGTTCAGACAAATGGGTTCAAGTATCAGCTAACTCCGAAGTTCAGAGAAATTCTAGCTGTCACATGAATGTCTGAATGTCATAATTATTTAACCTCTTTGAACTTCAGCTCCCATGTCTGCAAACAGAAATAATACCACTATTTCACAAGACTGTGAAAGACTGAGATTATGTATTTAAGATTGAGATAATGTGCACCTGATATAACACTAGGCATACAGTTTGCACTCAGTGACTGAATCTCTGCATGTCAAAACACTTAAGATAAAAAAGGAATTATTTGAGACCCATTAGATGTAAACAAGCTCTGAATTAGTAATAATTGATTCTCCATTTTCTTATTTTAAAATAGGTCCCCATCCAAAATAGATTCAGAGAAATACATATGCAAACTAAAGGTAACCTGTAATTTCAGTGTAGAGATGACTCTATCTTGGTTTCTCACTTCTTGTTCTAGTTGGAGAGTATTCTGGTATTTTTCAGCTTCAGAAACTGGAGCCCCTAGACCAAAATGATGTTCTTTGGTGGTAACCTAGTAGAGAGAATGGGAAATAAAAGAGGCATTAGTTTTTAAAAAGCTGTGATTTCTCATGGTTATCCATAAATTTTGAAAATTTGTAATATTCTTAGATGATGCTTTAAATTATTTTTAATTGTGCCCCACTGGTGAAAAGGACAAGTTTATTTTCTTAAACTTACATCTGTATGTTTTCAAAATATACAACTATGATCTTGAACATGTTTTTCAAAGAAGATATGCCCTAGGTAGCAAATGAAGCAGTCTATGTCTGGGCCTGTGTTGCCCAATACAATAGCCACTAGCTACACCTTTGCTGTTGCTGCTGTGTATAACAAAACCATTTGCTACCCTATCGCAACGGACAAATTTCCCTAATATATACATAATTCTTACAAGTAAAAAGGAAGAAAAAATGCCCTATAGAAAAATTGGAAAAGACTATGGGCACTTACAGAAGAGTTTGATTGTCCTTTACTGATGATACAAATTAAACAACACTGGGGTAACCATTTTTAACCATCATCTTGGCAAAGATCAAAAAATTGGATATACAACTCAGCATCCTAATACTCAGTGGTAGTAGTATAAATTGATACAGTATTTATGGAGAATGATTGTGTAAATATCTATTAACATTACAAAAGCATATGTAGCTTCTGTCCAAATAATTCCATTTCTAGGAATTTAACCGACACATCCATTTGCACATGTACCAAATAACAATGTTGAAGATTTTCCGCTTGGCATACTATACATACTCCTCCATGTTGAGCTTTTTTTAACCTGATCACATACCTTAAAGATTGTGAAATATAGAGAACTATTTTCTTTTCATGAATAAAAGTTACCATTATGTAAAGAAAGTGAAAATTTAGAATAAGCATCCTAGATGTTTCCTTCCAACACAGCTTCTTTTCTCCAAAATTTCCCTCAGTGAATTACAGAATTAAGATCTCCCCATTGACTGGTCTTGCATTTCACTGGCACTCAAGCAAACTGCAGATTTAGTTCCCTTTTCTCCTTTTCCTAAATAAGAAACAAATCTCCTTTCATGTTCACTTCAATAATTACTGCCCCATCTGGAATGTCAGCATAAATCTCAGACTATTTGAAATCATGAATCATTTAGGCTTTTATGGGCTAGATCAAAATCCTATCATTTTTTTTTTACATAATTTCTGTTGGGAAATGTGCTTCTCGTTACATTCAACTTAGGCTAATAAAATGATTTCTCAATTCAGCGAGACTGTTTAAATAAATTTTAGTGAACATATGAATCACATGGGAATCTTGTTTACAAGCAGACCCTTATTCACAATAGCCTAAGATTCTGCATTTGTATAAAGCTGCCCTGTAATCCCTATTTGGCTAGTACATTTTTAATTGCTAGGATCTACCTAATTAAAGTATAAGCCTGCCTAACATTCAGAGTTCTTCATAATTTGTTCTCTTCCCACTTTTTCAAACTTATCTCCTGACACTTCCAAGAACCCCTCTAGTAAAGACAAACTATTCTACACATTCTTCATTCATATATGCATTTTTCTCCATTTAACTAGATACTTTTAAGGCTCATCTTGAATTCCATATTCTCCAGGAGGTTTTTATCTATCTTCTCCATTACATGATGATCACTTCTTCATTGACACTTCTGTATATACTGAATATAGAACACTGTATGTAGCTATTTTTTCTAGATATATCTTCCTCACACATCAGAATCTTTTCTTTGGGGGGGTACAAGGGATTGAATTCGGGGGCACTCAACCACTGAGCCACATTCCCAGCCATATTTTGTATTTTATTTAGAGATAGGGTCTTGCTGAGTTGCTTAGTGCCTTGTTTTTGAGGCAGGCTTTGAACTCCTGATCCTCCTGCCTCAGCCACCTGAGCTGCTGGAATTACAGGCCTTTGCCACTGCCCCTGGCTATTTATCAGAATCTTAAGAACAAGCAAAGTCCAAAAGCTGTGTCTCCATCAACCTGTACATTGTTTTTTATAAACCAGGAAGGTGCCAGGGCAGGGGTGCATGCCTATAATCCCAGCAGTTCAGGAGGCTGAGGCAGGAGGATTTTAAGTTCAAAGCCAGACTTAGCAATTTAGGGAGGCCCTAAGCAACTTAGTGAGACCCGGTCTCAAAAAAATAAAAGAGGCTGGGGATATGGCTCAGTGGTTAAGTACCCCTGGGTTCAATCCCTGGTTAAGAAAAAAAAAAATGTGTGTCAATAAAATTTGTTGAAGTTTCAAGCAGTCTGTGAAAGCAGACAAAATTGAATTGTTCCTTCTCTGTGGTAAACCAAACAGTCAAATAGAAACCCTACAAAATTACCAATAAGGCTAGTCTAGGAATTACAAACAGGAAGCAGCCACACAATCCACTGGACAAACATGAGCAATCATGTTGGAGTTGCTACTTACCACCCACTCCCACACTACCTTTGGAGGCAATACTGCTGGTTGGGCAGAGATAAGTGTATCTGAAATTCCCATGCCTGGCCTGCCAGTTCCCAAACCTCGGTAGACCTGAATATCTTACACATTCCAGTGATCTCTAATATCAATAGACATAAGAACAGAATGTGGTATTTCTGTACAGATCTCATATAGAGAATGCAAGTGCTACGTTCATTCTCAATTGGGAAGTAGTAAGATAGTGGTTAGGAGCTTGTATTTTGGTGGGTCACAGTGGCGCATGCAGGAGCATTGAGAGTTCAAAGCCAGCCTTGGCAACAGCAAGGCAGTAAGCAGTAAGCAACTCAGTGAGACCATGTCTCTAAATAAAATACAAAACAGGGCTGGAGATGTGGCTCAGTGGTTGAGTGGCCCTAGGTTCAATCCCTGGTACCCCCCCCCCAAAAAAAGAGCAAGCATTTATTGTGGCATCAGACTGCTGATGTTCCTAACCCTAATTGTGTCACTTCTTAGTTGCATGACACTGGGCACGTTATCTCTCTAGCCATGGTTTCCTGATCTATTCACTAGGGGTGACGATTAAAAGTGCCTACCTCATAGAGTTATGTGATGGTTAAATGAATTAATATATGTAAAGCTCTCAGAATAGTGCCTGATACATAATAAGTACTACATTATTTTACCATTATTATTATTATTACTAATTCCTCTCACTATCTAATCAGCCATCATATCCTACTGATCTTTTCGCTGAAATCTTTCTCATATCAGTTTGAATTCATGCTATTGGACTGTAACAGTTATATTTATTCACTGATCAAATTTTTAAATAGCTAGAATATGAAGGAATCAATAATATTAGTGTATAGGGATAAAAAAAATGGAAAACAAAAATCTACAATTTCAACCTTCAATTAGTCTAGAGTCCAGAAAAAAGAAATCAGAAATTACAACAAAGCATGATTGCTGCCACGTACGTTTGCTAAAAGAAGTCAGGAAAGAGCTACAAAAAAAGTATTTCTGACTTCTACCCCCACACCCCAACCAAAAGACTTAGGATCTACTCTCTCCATTTTCCCCATTAGAGCACTGAACATATCATATTGCTTTTATTAGCTGTCCACACCATGGCAACTTTAACAAGTCTAACGCAGACCTCTTAAATCCCTCACCTGCACCCCTGCTTTCTCAGCCCTGCCTCCACTCCAGCCTTCTCTGTATCAAACAGCACCATCAATTGTGCATGAATCCAAGGTCAAAAATTGAGGAGTCATTTTTAATCTATTTCCCTGACTCTTGTCTAATCTATCAGCAAGTCCTGTTTGTTCCACCTCCAAGATATATCCTAAATCCATTCATTTCTGTACATTTTTATTACCACCTCCCAAGTCCAAGTTACCACCATCTCCCACCTAGATTACTGCAAGTGTCCTTCTATTGCTCCCTACAGCTTATTCTCTACACTAAAATCAAATCAATCACTTTAAAACAACAAGATACCAGTTGGAGCTGTAGCTCAGTGATAAGGACTTGTCTAGCAGGCACAAGACCCTGGGTTCAATGCCCCACACTGTTTAAAAAAAAAAAAAAAGTAAAATTAATAAAATTAATACCATTTGAAAACACTCCAATGGCTTCCTACTGCAATAAGAAAAAAATTCTAAATGTTTTAAGGCCCTACATTTGGGCCCTGCCTTCACTTAAAAGACTCAGCACTCTCTTCTTTGTTCAACTACCAGCTTTGTTTTCTTTCTGTTTCTCTAATGCACTGCCATGATCTGAATATTGGTCCCCCTTAATTCTCATGTTGAAATCCTATCCCCGAAAATGGTACAAGGGCTGAGGGTGTAGTTCAGTGGTATAGAACCTGCTTAGTGTGCCTGAGGATGTGAGTTCCATCCCCAGCACCAAAAAAATGGTGGGTGGGTGTGTGTGTGTGTGTGTGTGTGTGTGTGTGGGGGTGTGGCTGCGCACCCAAGTAGTGTTTGGGAGGTAATTAGGTTGTGATTAATTGCCCTGATTTTGGGGGAAAAAAAAAAAAAAGGCCCCTGAGAACTCCTTTGCCTATGCAAATGTCCTGAAGGTATCTATGAATCAGGAAATAGTCCCTCATCAAACATGAAATCTGCTAGCACAATGATCTTGGATTTCCCATTCTCCAGAACTGTGAGAATAAAAATTTCTGTTGTTCAAAGCTACCCAGTAGATGGCATTTTGTTAGACCAACCCAAATGGACCAAGTCATGTGCCAAATGTCCTTTCTCTTCAAGGCCTCTGCCCTTGCTTCTCCCATCAGAGCATTCTCTTCGGAGCTCTTTGCATGGCTGGCCCTTTTTCATCCTCAGTCTTTTGGCTTGAATACCAGAGGGTCTTCCCTGCTCTCTTACCTAAAGTAGCCTCTCTCCCAGTCACTCTCTAAGCTATTGTGCTTATCACTACTTGAAATTACATTGTTTATTTATTCACATGTTTATTAACTGTCCTTCCCTACTACAATATAAATTCCAAGACATCTAGGCTTTTGTCTGGTCAGAACAATATCACCGATGCCTGATAATTGCCCACCACAAAGTTGCTTAGTAAAACATTTATTTTATAGTTACTAAAATATTTTCATAGTTGCTCAAGAAAACATTTTCAAAATAATGAATTTTGATTATTTAAACAAAGCAGTTTCAGTGGTAGAGGTAAGGAGGGAAATCTGAAGAGGACTAAAGAATGAATGAGGATTAGAGAAGAGGAAAGAGAAAATAGAAGGTTCTTTACAAGAGGAGAAGAGTACGTTTCTTAATTCTCAAAGACCCATTTCAGAATTTTAAAAAAGCCCTGGGTTCTTTCTTCAAATGCAGGTAAAGCATCCCCAACCTGAAAAATCCAAACCCTGAAATACTCCAAAATCTGAAATTTGACCACCAACACACCACCCAAGTAAACTATTCCACATGTGAACTCAAGTGTGGGGCTGAAATCAAAACGTGGGTGCACCAAAAACACTGTATAAAATTACCTTCAGGCCTTGTGTATAAGATGTATATGAAATACAAATGAATTTTGTGTTTAGACTTAGGTCCCATCCCCAAGATGTTTCATTATGCCTATGCAATTTTTTGAAATTAAAAAAAAAATCCCAAACCTAGTCTTCTGATATTTGTGGTCTCAAGCACTTCAGGTAAGGGATGTTCAACCTGTACCCACAAAACTTTACAATTTCAGGAAGTTCAAGAACTCCTTAAGGTTCATGGCCTCAGGTGAGGGAACCCCAAAGTATACAAACCACCATTCCTAAGACTTGTGTTGATGTTAACTGATGGAGAAGAAAACATGAGGTAATTTTGAGGCAACCCAGGTAAAGAGTGTGTATTGTCCTCCCGGACAAGGATGAGAAAAGCAAGGGTAGGTGAAGATGTAGATAAGGGGTAGAAATGAGGAGGTTCCTATCTAGTAGAATTTTTCAGTGGAATACAGGACCAAATGCTAAAAAGTATCATGGGTGTTAAGAAAATACAAAGCACATAGAAGATAATTGACAAATGTGTATTTATTATATTGATAGGGCTCTGTGGTGCAAGATTGAAATCCTAGCTAATTGGGACACTGAGGCAGGAAGTCTTGTGAATTTGAGGTTAACCTGGGCAACAGAGCGAGACCATGTCTCAAAAGGGGGGAAAGAAAAGAAAAAGAAAATGCAGGTGTGCTTTATATGCAATTCTGAAATCTGGTTCCACAAAAGCTCAAAAGGATTAAGTTTTTGTTTTCCTGCTAAAAAAAATATCTCCAAAAGTTTAGGCTTATAGACACTTTGAATAGGAAGGAAAATTGAAGGGTGTGGAAACCACACAAAATTTTATGAATAATATTAAAAGATTTTTATATTTGTAATGTGAATAAATGTTTTGTGAATTCACTTAAAAATAGTAAAGTCACAGTTTAATGTCTCTTAAGAAAAAAGAAATCTCTCCATTCTATCCAAACCCCAATCTCTGCTCTTTTCCTCAATCCTGACCACCATATAAAGAAATAAGTTCTCTTCAAGGCTACTCTCTTAGGAGAGGTAGTGTTTATCAAGATCTCTTGGAAACCCAAGAAGGGATTAAGCAGTTGTTTTTCAGGAGGCTTTTCTATGCTAAAAGGATTTAGTAACATAAGGAACTGTTGCTAAGAGCATTACTAAGACAAAGAGAACTACCTTACTAACTCACTTCAAAATACTATCCTGGGATGCATGTACAAAAATGTTTACAGCAATGTACTTTCTTCTTAAATTGTTTTAGTCAGCAATAGGCCTTTATTCTATTTATATGAGGTGCTGAGAACTGAACCCAGTTCCTTGCACATGCTAGGCAAGCACTCCTTCACTGAGCCACAATCCCCGTCAGCAGTGTACTTCTTAATAGCTCCAAACTGTATAAATCTATTGTCCACCAACAGTAGATAAATGGTGGGGTGTTTTAACAAGGGAACATTAATCAGCAAACTAACTACAAGTAGTAATAAGGACAAATCTTAAAAACAATGCTGAGTAAAGAAGCAAGATACAAAACAGTACTTGGTAAAATTCCATGTATATGAAATTCAAAAACAAGCTAAACTATAACATGCATGTTCACATAAAAGACTGTGAAACTACAAAGAAAGGCAAGGAAGTCAGGAAAGTGGTTATCTCTGGGGGGAAAAAAGAGCGTGTGATGTGTTAGAATAACAGCACCTGCTCTAACTGCCTCTGCATATGGAGAAATTCAAATCAAACCATCCTAGAACAACCTGCTCTAAGCAACTGAAAAAGAAGGCAGAAAAGAGCTCAGAGAATGTCTACAGCTGATTATACTTTGGGCTACAAGCATTATTTTTCTTCAGAAAGTAAGATATATTTTGAAGCTGCCATTAAATAATCCCAAAGTTTGGAGTCTGAGATATTTCATTAATGTAATAACCTTCCTAGTTAATTCTCAATAATTAAAACCGAAAGGTTTAGTTCGTTAATCAAAATCCAAACAATCATTTTTATCCTGGAGGCAGAGATGAATGTGATTGTTCCCTTTCTCTTATAAATAACCTACTTATTTCATTTACAAACCGGCTGTTTTCCTTACAAGACATACCGAATTTGGGGGCTTGGGGATATAGCTAAGTTGGTAGAATGCATGCCTTGCAAACCCAAAACCCTGAGTTCAATCCCCGGCAACGCCCCCCCCCCCAAAAAAAAGAGAAATACCAAATTTGTACTTGAAATGCTAAAAGTTGGTAGAGGACATTTAAAACAAAACACATCCTAGGACAAAAAGTTCTGAAATGAAAAAAGGAAAACGCTTGAACACTGTCTTCTATGCCGAGTTTCAATGAAGCCAGAATCCTTAATTTTATTCGGGGGCGGGGATTCTTTGAGGTAGTGGGGCCGTGAAAATCCAGATTTGAGACCTACCTAGAGTAGCTTTTCAAACAAAAGCCAATGTACCCTACCTCTCCCGTGTACAATTTCTCCTGAAATTATCCTATGCAAATGTCCAAGTAATGTGGCAGAGTCTATAAGGAAGACTCAAGTGAGCCTGGGTCAGGAAGAGACAGATTGAACTCTCAAATCTGACTTCCAAATGTCTCGACTCCAGTCCAGCGCGTTTCTAAGCAGATCAACCCAGCGGACAGCCGTGGCAAGAAGGGAAGCGAAGCGGTCACCATAGGAACTGGGCTCAACCCCAGACCCCCAGAAACCACAACACGGGCAACGTGCGCTGCCGGAGGGCTGTTCTGGCCCGCCACCAGCCCGCTACTGTCCCTCACAGCGGCTCCGGCAGCGAACACCCACCTCGGCCACCCTCAGCCCCCGAACCCTCCACAGCGCCCTCTTGCAGCCTCCCAGTCGGAGGCCTCCCGGCCCGGGAGCGACATTCCCCCACCCCGGCGCACCTCCGCTGCTTCTACCTGGAGCGCCAGGGGCCTGTTCGGCCCGCCATTCTCCCCTGAACTCATCCCTGCGACTGCCCGGCCTGGGCCGCCGGGGCAGATTTAGGTCCCTCCCGGTCTCCATTCTCCGCCCCTTTCTCCTCCCCGCCCACCCCCAAATCGGTCCGGCTCCGCCCCGCCAGAGGCCGGCCAACCCCGACGCGAAGGAGACGGGGGCGGTTAGCGCCGGCCTGCGCGCCGCCGGCCCCGCCCTCACGCTCTGTACCTGAGGGGGGCTCTTCTTCCACCTCCCCTGCGCCTCCGCTCTGCTTCCGTCCGGCGCGCCCCCAGTCCCCGTGCGCACGCGTAGCTGGCTCGACTCGCCCTCTCGCGGGGACTACAAGCCGTGCGCGCGCACCCACGCACGTAGCGACGCGTACATCCACCTGCTCGCGGTACAGGGAGCCAGGAGAGGCCTCGTCCCGGCCCATTCGCGCCGCGCAGGCGCAAGCCCACGCAGCGCCTAGACGCCAGACCCGAGCGTCCCGTTTCCTAGTAACCATCCGCGAGATCCTTTCCCCACCACTTTCGTACTCCTGCCGCCGCAGCCGCACCTGATGGAACGCGCATGCGCGGTGCTATCTCTCGCCTGCCGGCGGTCCGACAGCTCCGAAACACCTGCTCCTTCAAGGCAGTGGTTTTGTGTCGCTTTTTCTAGGGCTCGGGCATCATCCTGGACCCACGTTCAGTGAAACGGTTACTCTCCAGAGTTGCTCTTGGGCAATTTCTTCCTGAGGTAGCCTTTCAGGGCGCGTCCTTCCCACTGCAGCCTCCAGGGAGTGAGCCCGCTGTCCCGGTGAGCCCGGGCAGCCTCCAGTCTAGGGAACCCATGCACCCATGGCCTCGATCAGCCCTGCACGATCGTCAGGCTGGTGTCGGGAGGTGGCAAAAATAAAATGAAAGCCCAGATCCCCAGTCCTCCTCCATCCCAGAAAAACGGGTGATGGTTAACAAAGATATACAACCTCACGTGATGTTTTATAGAGTATCGATTTTTTCCTTGTTTAATACCATTTAATCTAGAGCCTTCGTCAATTAGGACACTTCAGTCTGGGAACACTCTTAACCAGTGTAGTATTTTTAGCCATCCAACTGGGTAAAAATTATGTTAAGGTGGAGAAATGAGCTTTTAGGTGAAAGAAATGAGCACTGTTATTTAGCCAATTTTTTGGAGCCTAACTTGAAAAGAAATATTGTCTTCTTAATGTTTCTAAATATATAACATGTTCCACCCTTCTTAAGTAAACCAGTAGCTTCTGAACTACATTGGTGACATTGTCTTTTGTCTTTTCCTACAGATAAGATAGGTTTTTACAGCGGTCCTCCTATGATCTTGATGCGGTGTAAGCCTGTGCCTTTCAAAAATAAGTCCATGTGTGAGGAAACTAACAATTCCTGTTCTTCGGTGAGTGCTCATTTTTTTTTTCACCAAATATTATTGGCAGGAGTAAACAACTTTTATGTTAGAACAACTTTCTTCAGAAACGTATTTAAAGTGCCTTGTTTTCCAATCTCTGGATTCTTTTCATAAGGTGTTTATGTCTTTACGTTTTTATTGTACTTTGTAACATTTATTTTTAGGTATCATATACTTTATAACTAGATGCTAGCAAATTAAATGTTCCTGTTATTTTAGACAAAGAGATAGGAAGACCCAGGGAACAAATTTCCTCTTAAATATTATGCCTAATTGATAAAATAAGTAATGAAGAAGCATGGGCTTTCAAAGACTATCCTAAAAATTTGGGGTACATGATAAATAATCTGGTATTCTCTTTAGATACTAAGATTATTTTGAATACAAGAGTCTCATTTAGGGCTGGGGCTGTAGCTCAGTGGTAGAGCACTTGCCTAGCAAGTGTGAGGCACTGGTTCTATCCTCAGGACCACATAAAAATAAATAAATAAAATAAAGGCATTGTGTCCATTTACAACTAAAAAATATTTTTAAAAGAGTCTCATTTAGCATTGAAAACAAATGAGGAAGAATGTACTAATTTAAAAACTATCAGTTGAGCTGGGCATGTAGGTTAGTGGAAGCATGTGCTTGCCATGTGGGAGGCCCTCAGTTCAATCCCTAGCACCAAAACAAAACCAAAACCTATCATTTGCAGTTGAAGACTTGAGGGGGAGGAGAATTATTAATATAGGAAATGGGAAAGCACTTCCTTCAAGAATAAGAAAATTTTAAGCATTTGTATGCTACCTAGATGTCACCACAGATTCTTAGGAAAGAATGTAGGGAGAACATATTTTGAAGGCCAAAAGAAGGCATTGAGATTTTCTTTTCTTTTCTGGTCACATACTATTGACTTATTCCCCTAACCTAAGAAAGTGAAAATTTCCTTCCTTCTAAGGAAACCCAAGAAATAATGAGGACTCCACCCTGCACCAACTAAGCCTTGTGTGGTACCCCTGTTCACCCTGTAACACATAACTTCTTTAATGCTCTGAAGGTCTGGATTTTCTAAACCTTTAGTTTCTCCATCATTTCAAAAGCTTTACCAGAAAAACCTCTGATTTGCCTTTTTTGCTGGTCCCCTAAAAAAAAAAAGAAAGAAAGAAAAAGAAAATCTGAGACTTCAGATACACATGTTAAGCTACTTGACATTCTCCCACAGTTTACTAAAGGTCTGATCATTTTTTAAGAAATATATATTTTAGCTATAGATGAACACAATGTCTTTATTTTATTTTTTAAATGTGGTGCTGAGAATTGAACCCAATGCCTTGAACATGCTAGGCAAGTGCTCTACCACTGAGCCACAACCCAGCCCTGATTATTTTTTAAATGGTGCTGAGGGTGGAATCCAGGGCCTTACAGGAGTTAAGCAAGTGCTCTACAATTGAGCTACCTCCCAGCCCTCTCTTGCTGCATCTTGAAGTTTTCTGTTCTTCCTTTGGTAGTGTTAACCCCACCCACACAACTGTGTTTCATGTTGGAAATTTTATTTTTCATCTTTGGAAGGTTTATGTTTTAGAAAAATCTTCCACACTGTATCATGCTCATGGTGTACTCTACCTTCTTGAAAATATGGACTATATTTAAAACAGTTGTTTTAAGGTGCTTGTATACTAATTATATTGTATGTGTCATTTCTGGATTTGTTTATATTTTCCTCCTGATTATAGGTTATATATTTCTGCCTGCTAAGGTTTGATTGCCAAACATCATTACAGATATTACACTTTGGGATGCTGAAGGATATGTGTGTGTGTGTGTGTGTGTGTGTGTGTTCTTTAAATATGTTTGACTTTTTTCTAAGATGAATAAGGTTACTTGGAAATAGTTTGATCCTTTAAAACTGCACCATCCCAGCTGGGCATGGTGGTGCACATCTTTAATCTCAGAGGCTTGGGAAGCTGAGGCAGGAGGATCGTAAGTTTAAAGCCAGCCTCATCAATTTAGCAAGGCCCTAAGCAACTTAGCAAGACCCTGTCCCAAAATAAAAAATGAAAAAGACTGGGGATGTGGCTTAGAGGTTAAGCACGCTGGGTCAATTCTGGGTAACCAAACCAAACCAAAACAAAACAGCAACAAAAAGAACACTGTACATTCCAAAATAGTATTGAATCTGTGTTAATAAAATTAAATTTTAGTTCCTCAGTTATAGTATCCACATTTCACATACTGAAAGACACATGGGGTTAGTGACTACCATATAGAACAATGTAGATACAGAATATTTCCATCCCTACAGAAAGTTCTGTTGGATAGTGCTATATAGTTGTTAACTTTTATGATTTGCTTATATTCTATAGAATCTTTTGTCTATGGTGACTTGGGCCCCACACTGAACCAATACCTTTCTGAGCATCCTACCCAATACCTCAAATATTAGGAGGTCTTTCCATTCTGGTGGCAACATAAATCATTCCTGGTCCTGTGTAAGCTCTGAATTATTCTGCCTTCTTTTTTTAGGTAACTCTTTCCTGGGCCTCACATGTTTCCTTCCATACAGGTACTAATCAGCACTTGGCTGAAGAATTGAGGTGAATCCTTTTCAGATTCCTAGAGTGCTTTTCCACTCTGTATCTCTTTCCTCTCCACAGATTTTAGCCACTCAGCCTCTCCAAATTCTAAACTCTGTCTTCTCTCAGTTCATTAAAATGACCACACTGTCTTTGGGTTCCCTTCTCTTGTGCTGAAGCCTGAAAATTCCAAATAATTTGCCCTCAAAGGACTCACTTTATTTCTTTTCTTCCTCTGAGTGACCACTCTCTTGCATGGCCTATTGTCCAAAACCTAAACACTACTATTTTATGTGTTTTGAATGTATTTTTAAATGGTTAAAGCATGAAGAGAAATCTGGTTCCCATTGCTCCACTATAATGGGAAGCAGAAGCTAACCAGCTCTCCACAGTTTGAGGCTCCCTGTCACTAATTATCCCCAACAGAAGTAATTTGCAATTCAACAGCTGCTACCAGCTGAGGCAATTGTAAGTGCAAAGACCAGAAGCAGATGAGGGTTTGCCATAGCACATGGTAGAACATCAATGAGCTCCTAGGGCTGGGGTGGGAGACAGGAGGTCTAGAGGAGAGTGTTAACTGGTATGTTAGTTTCCTGTTGCTACAATTTGCCACAGACTTGATGCTTTAAGCAATACAACTTCTTGTTATATGATTCTGAAGGTTAGAAGTCCAAATTGGGTCTTACTGAGCTAAAATTAAGATGGGCCATGTTCCTTTAGGAGGCTCTAGGAGGGAAGAATCCATATTCTTGCCTTTTCAACTTCTATAGGCTGCTCATGATTCCCTGACTTGTGGTCCTTGTCTGTCTTCAAAGTCAACAAGTCCTTCTCATATTATATCACTCTGACACCCATATTCCTCCTTCTTCATTCACTTATAAGGACTCCTGTGATTACATTGGTACCACCCAACTAATCTGGTGTCATCTTCCCACTCTGGATCAGCTGGTGTTTGGGGGCCATTATTCTGCCTACCACAGCTGGGGACTAGATATTTAGAGAATTTGGCTTTTTGTCTGAGATGGGAAACAACTAGAGTAGGCTGAGTGGAGACTGATGTGATCTGGCCTATGTTTTAAAAGGCAAAACCAGATACTGTTAGAAAACTACACAGTGGGGAAGGATAGGCCATGGTGGAAGTAGAAACAGGATCCATTGGCAGATTGGACGTGGAATATAAGATAAAGAAGAGTTAAAAATGACTCCACCAGCAGGGCACGAGGTTTCTTGTCATCCCACATTCTCCTTAATATTCAATAATATCCATTTTTCTAGTCTACCACAATGGTAGTAAACTTGGATTTCTGATTCCTACTAAGTTTGACTCTCTCTTATGTATCCATAACACATTTGGGATTCCTCAATCTGTGAGTCTGTCTTTATATCCTTTGCCCACTTTTCTTTTGGGTTTTCTTTATTCTTGTTGATTTGTAGTTCTTTCCAATATTCCAGCTGTTATCCCTATCATCTTTAGATAGCAATTATCTCCATTCAATCTTTTATCCCTTTTATGTATGTTTTTTTCCACTGGTTGGAAATTCTTAATTATGAGTAATCAAATCTACTTCCCCCTTATTGTTTAAGGTCTTTAAGTCTTGTTCCAAGAAATCCTTGTCCAAAAAAATAAAAAAGAAAGAAAGAAAGAAATCTTTCTCCACCCCAAGATGACAAACAAATTGCTCTACATTTTCTTCTGTTGCATTTTTAGTTCTACCATTCACATTCAGGTCTTTTCTACATTTGAACTTCACTTTTTTATGTAAAGTAGGGATCCTCCTTTACTTTCACAGGATCCTACGTGATTGCTTCATGGTCCATATGGGGAACCAGTGTTCACAGTGCCAACATACCAAACTTAGTGTGCTTTGTCTTCGTTGCCTTATAGTGTCTCCTGTAGCACATATGAGGTTCATTATCAAACCTAGGTCCAAGCTGCAGCTATGTCATGTTCTTTTGTTCATTTATTTGTTTTTGCACCTGTATGAGATTGCTTTTGTTACTTGAATTTTGTAACATATCTTAATATCTGGTAAAGCAAGCCTCTTTGCTCTTTTTGTCTAAATTGATCAAGTCTTCATGATCCTCTATTCTTCCACATACATTCAAGATTTCTTCCTGAATAGAAACCTGAATGCTGGGCCAAAGAAGCCTAACACACTTATTCTTCCTTCAAGTCCTCAGAACTCTGGGGAAGATAAAGGGAGACTCACAAGGACAAATCTACCTTATTATTTGGTTCTTCCATAATCCCTCGATTAGAGTAAATTTAATGTGCAAATTGATAATTATATAAGTAACCATTATTTTAGATTCATTTCAAATGCAATATGTTGTTTTATATGGTTTTATTAGTGTTTTGTAAGCTTTTTTCCAATTTTGTATTTTGAAAATGTTTTAAATCTACAGAATTGTAATAATAAGCTTCATGATATTTTATTCTTTACTTCCTAGATTCAACAGTTATTAACTTTTTGCATGTTTTACTTTCTCTATATACTTACCTATTGCTAAACAATTTGAGAGCAAGTTGTAGATATGATCCTTCAACTTAAATTATTTCAGCATGCATTTCCTAAGAATAAGGACATTCATTTATATAACCACAATACAATTAAAACATTCATGGCATTTAATATTGATACAATATTATTATCTAATAAACCATCCATATCCAAATTTTATAATTATCCAAGTAATGGTCTTTATACTACATTCCCCAACACATTCAGTATCACTCATTACATTTGGAAATCATGTATCTTTGACTTCCTTTAATCTAAACAATTTCTCAGTCTCTCTTTCGCTTTCATGACATTGACATTTTTTAACACAAACTATTTTGTTTTGTAGAATGTCTTTCAATTTTGTTTGTCTCTCAGTCTGACTTTTTTTCTTTATGATTAGATTCAAGTTACACTTTTTTCTCTTTTTCTTTTTGTTGTGCTGAGACACAAACCCAAGGCCTCACACATGCAGGCAAATGCCTACCACTGAGCTACACTCCCAGCCTCAAGCTATTCATTTTTGACAAAAGTGTTTCCTTTTTAATTAGAGAAAAGAAACAGAATAATAGAATAAACTTAATTTTATTAACTTGAAAGTAGTGTGAGGTATTTCTTTGATGAGGAAGAAAAAATTTGTCTTCAAGTTCCAAATATAAGAAACAGGTATATGTACATTTTAGAACTTCATCAGAGATCTTTTTAAAATGTAGCTAAATTGCATTTCATTCCCAGAAAGCCAAATCTGTACCACTTATCTAATTGCTGCAGTAGCAACATTTGAGTCACTCCTTTATTTATAATACTATAGCAAGCCCAGTACTCTGTTCTGCTATAAACACTGATACTCAATCACAAATATAAATTGACAGGGATGTAAGAGATTCTTTACAAAATTAAAGTAGAAAATGAGTAAGGATTGATATGGAATTGTAAAGTCTCAACACCTAATACAGTAGCTAAATATTGAAGAAATAATACTTTCTAGAAAATGGGTGTGTGGTTTCACTCATAGCATGGAGTCTGCTCCAAATCTCAGGGGGCTGCTTGAGAGCATCTTTGGTAGATCACTGTTCTCCAAAAAGCACTGTACTTCCTCAGATCTTTACTGTGCAAGGAAACCTGTCCTCTCTGTCATCCTTGTCACCTCTGTCTAGCAAGTTCCTGCCCATCTTTCAAGGCCTAACTCTGACCTAGGTTCCCCTCCTTTGAGAACCTCTCCAAGTCCTCCCTCCAGGTTGTGAGCTCATCTCTCATAACAGATTAGGCATTCTTAACAAGTACCATATCTTTATTAACAAGTACCATATCTTTATTGTGTTAGCCAGCTTTTTGTCACTATGCCTAAAATACCTAAGAATAACAAATTCAAGGAGTAAATGTTTATTTTGGCTCACGGTTTCCAAGGATTCAGTCCATGGTAGGCAGACTTCATGGTCCTGGGCCTGAGGTGAGGCAAAACAACATGGTAAAAGAGTCTGAGGGAGGAAAGCTGCTGAGCACATGGCAGTCAGTAAATAGAGAAAGAAGGAGATAGGGTCCAGGGAGAAGATAGGACATGCCCCAAATGACCTTCCTCCAATTAGGTCCCACACCCCAGTAGTCTATTCAGCCATCAGTGGATTAATCCACTAATGAGGTCAGACTCCTCATCATCCAGTCATTGCCTAAAAGCCCAGCATCTGGACCTTGCTGCACTAGGGACCATGAGACTTTGGTGGATACTTCAGAGCTAAACCATAACAGGCATCTTTATTTTTTTGCTCAACACCTAGCAGAGTGCTTGGCCTTTGGTGATTATTTCTTTAACACATTAATAATGAATTAAAAGTTGTTGCTAGCAAGAATAATAGACAAGACTAAGAGAAGTTGTTATTTACTGAAAGGTGATAAATATAACATCAGGCAAATTCCTTTTTAAAAAGATTTTCAAGGGACTTTATAGACCTACAAACAGTACCACAACAAAAATGTAAATACTGAAAGGCAAAAGGCAATTTTGCTTTATATTTATAGCATTACTGTGACATTTCATCCAAACATTGCCATGAAGTTGTCAAAATTTGTATTGTATTCACTTGTTACCTACATTTTTTTTTCAGTAATCAAATTGAAGAAACGTTTCCACTACTTAGAAAGGTATCTTCAAACAACCTTGATATTTGTTCAGCTGTCCCAATGGGATTTTCACTTAGTAAATCTGCTACTCAGGTATCTGCTATGCAAATGGATTCAAAAGTGGACAGACACTTAATGCAAGGGACTGAAAAAAGCAGGTTGGAACCAGTGACTCGGTTATTTCAAAATACCAAGAAAATAAGGTTAGAAGACACAAACCAAGAAAACTTTTCAAGAATTGAAGGAATTGGCCCAGGATCTCTTTCAGAGAAAGCCTTGGGTTCAGTGGTATATGTTAAAGAAAGTGATGGACTAGAAATTATAGATGTGGAATGAAGTATCTTACACATATTACCAAAAAATCCAAAAACAGCCTTTGATTAAGAGGTATTGAATGAGATCTGAACCTTATTGGGAAACTAACAAGATGAGTGAAGACTATTGTTTTTTATTTTATTATTTATGAGTCATCTTAAACTATATTTTTTGATGGTGCAAAAACTGTGCAAGGTCTTTAGTTCCATCCCCAGTAATAACACACACACATACACAAATTTGAATATGTTCCTGCACTGTAATATTTAATGACTGTCTGCAATGCCGAACTGCATAATCTCCTCAATATTCATTTTTTAAAAAGAGGACAAGGCATCTTCTTTGGGGAGAAAAACATTTTATAACAGACACGAAAAATGTATTTGTAGGGAATCTATAAAGCAATTTGCAGTTCCTTTAGGGGAAAAAAAATCCTTCCAAAATTCAAGGCAGATTTCTCAGGGATTATATTCTATCTTGTTAAAAACCAAAATATTTTAGTAACAGTGTTTGAATTGCAACAAAACTTTTTGCTGTGTTTTTAATGACTTTCTTTAACAAGTGGGAGTAAAAAAAGTGTCCAAGCAATTCCACACCAGTATTTTATGCTATTTCTGCTGCACCATTTTTATGTTGCATTTTCAATTTGGAATTTTGCTTTAGGATACTTTGCATTTCTGTTCTGTAAAAGATTCCTGCAGATAAACCCTACAACCAACCAATAAATTATATAACTTTAGAAGCATTTCACATTTAAAATTTTCCTTTTAAAACTTTCCTCCATGTGGAATTCATTTCAGAGTTGGAAATAGTTCTTTCCAAATATCATAGTATATCTTGCAGATGCTAACATGTTATACCACCAATATTTTGTATAAGAAAAACAACCTAGTGTTCAAAACTTGTTTTACCTATCAGTTATTGAAATACATGGCAGTTTGAAACAGCAGTGTTGTCCGAAGTAATGTTAGATGAAATTAGAACCATTTTGTATCCATACCTGTAGTGACTTGTACTTATATTATGCGTGTTGTTTGTTTTTTGTTGCTGGGACTTGAACCCAGAGTCTCACAAACTAAGTAAATGCTCTACCATTGAACTACACCCCTAGTGTATTTTATATATGTTTTGAACATAGCTGGGGATGTAGCTCAGTGGTAAAGTGCTTGCCCAGAACGTGCAAAGTCTTGGATTCCATCCCCAGTAATTAACACACACACACACACACACACACACACAGTTGGAGCATGTTCCTGTACTGTAACATTTAACAATTGTCTGTAATGCCCAACTGCATAATCTCCTCAGTATTCATTAAAAAGAAAAAAGGAAAAGGTATTTTCTTTGGGGGTAAAAATAACAGACAAATGCTAACTGTATTTGTAGGGAATATCGAGCCTAGAGTAAAAAGAACCAAAATTGTCAAATGATACATAAGCAAGTAAAACAATGCTTTTATCACTTACAAAACATAATTCTTAGGAAAAGAAAAAAAATCCATTGTTCACCTAGGTTTACCAGCACTGGGTTGGTGCTGGAGATATGGCAGTGGATAAAATAGCTGCTGCCTTCATAGTACTGTCTGTCTACCAGGAAAGCTAGAACAGTATTCAGAAGTTACATGAGATATGCCATGTGCCATGAAGAAAAAGTAAAACATTCAGAATGATGTAACAAGAGGAATAACACATAAACTTGATTTTAATTCTGGGAACAAGGAAGACTTCTCTGAGATAAGATGTTTATAATTTCTGCAGTTATGTGATTATCCAGTGGATGATGACAGTGGTATCCAGTTGAAAGGAAGAGGATAGGGTCTGGTTGAAGTAGTTCAGAATGTGGTGATGGTTTGGAAATTGGAAGATTTTTAAAAAAGCGGCAAGATGCATTGAGATTTCCTGGGGGAACCGTGAGCTCAGGAGCATTGCTTTTGGACACACGTTTCCAAGGTAGTTATATGTATGGAACTAAAAATAAAAAAAAATTGAAGTTGCACACAAAAATGGTATTTAAAGTCATGAGAATGAATATGATTGCCTAAGGAGAACAGCTAGTGGGAAGATGAAGATGTGAGGAACACCAGCATTTAGGGGCTGATCAGAGCAAGGGCAACTGTCAAAGGGTACTGAGGAGTTGGTGGTGGGACTGAAGGAAAACCAAGTTGATAATATAAAGGTTGCCCACAGGAGTCTTTCCAGGTGGAGCCAGTCAACAGAAAGGTAAGATGAGGACCAAAAAGTCCATTGGATCTAGCAACATGAATGTCAGCAGTGGTCTTAGCAGGAGCGCTTGTGCTAGAATAAATGGGGAAGAAGCCATTCTGGAATAGGTTGAATATGAAGTGAGGAAGTAGATATTGGATATACAGTGACTCTTCCAAGAAGCTTTGCTCTGAAATGGAGTAGACACATTGAAAGGTGGAAGGGGAAATGAAGTCCCGGGAGGATTTGTGAAGCATGTTAGAGTATCATTGAAAAGTTCCAATGGAGAAGCTGAAGAAGTAGGAAAGGGTAACAAAACCAAAGGACAGAAATCTTAGCACAGGAGGAGAGAATGGAACTCTATAACCACCGCAGAAGAAGAGGAAAAATAAACTATTTCAGAGAAATGAAGTTTAGAAGAAAGCAATATAGAGAGTGATAATATTATGGGCCTACTTTCAATAACTAGGAAAATTCCTACCATAACTCTGAAATAATCCATTCCTACATGCAAATATAAGACTTAGCCCTGCTCATTTATGGTATCAGCATTGTCAACTGTGAACACAATGCTGCTTACTCCAAGAGAGAAGTCTTGGTGGATACCCTTCTAACTGAAAGAGGAACTGGTTTTTGTGGAAGATAGAAAGCAATGGTCACATTGGGCTTCTCTCACTTCTTAAGTGGGGTTGTCATGAGTGTAGTCTAGACACTCATGTAGTCTAGACATGTTTGTCTCTCCACAATTTCCAGTTTATTGAATAGCAATAAATTCACAAGCTATATCACTTTCATTGGGATGAATTCACTGAAAATACTCATGGTACACTTGGTGTCATGAGTGGAGCAGTCACGAGTTCTTTTATTCCATTTCAATCTTAATTACTAATATCTGTAGTACTCAAATCACACATCATACTTCACACAGTGATGAACGCAGGTCACAGGCTAACAAAGGGTTAAGGTTTTCAGAGTTAAGGCCACAGGTTTTCAGAGGCTTCAGTGAGTGCAAAGGCAGAGAGCAAATGCAAAGAGAAAGTCATTGTTCTCAGAGGCTAGAGTTCAGAAGGCAGGCACTTACAGTGTCAGCTTGAAGTGGGCCTCCTCTTGCCATGGGCAGGAGAAACACTGAGCTGAAGCCTGGGCACGGAGTCCAAAGTTCATTGATGCAGCTTTGTGGGCAAGACTTGTGACAGGGTTAGAGTGCTGCCATGTCCAGTCTTAGGGTACTCCTTTTATGGGCCTTAGGTGAGGGGGTTACATCTGTTGAGTATGATAAGCTCATGGACCTGGCTTTTGTGATGTGCTTCTAATTTAATTAAATAGGTTCACAGGTGGTCATTTTTATTAGCATAATTGTGCTGTGTAGCTGGGGCTTATTCTTTTCAAAAGCAGCTTGCCTACATAGATTCTTAAAAAGTCATTGTTTTAAGTCAGGATGTTTGAGGTGGTTTATCACACTGCAATTACTAGCTGAAATTATTATCTTGGTTGTTGAGAGAATTTCCCTTCTGGCTAAGCCGCAGGGACTTTCTTACCAACAAGGAGGATACCCTGTGTCTGCTTTTTGATCCACTCAGTCCAGCTTATTACCATCTCTGTGTTGCGAATGGCAAAGTTTTTTCTTTAAATGCAATTTGTCTTTCAAAACTGATTTGAATTTCACCTTTTGAGTACCTGCCAATTGGACCGAATCCACGCAGTGAATGCTTTGGGTTTCTGGGGACGCCCCCTCCTAACAAGCCTAGGAAGTGCCCCTCCTACCTGATACACCTGCCTCTCCTACCTTCGCCCCAGGGCGGCCGTTATCTCTGTGCTGTCACACGGGGAAGTGCCATCTGAGCTGGGACTTTATAACTTTCGATGCTTTTATTCAAACCTGGCCTTCGACCCTGTCTCACATTTGGTTTTGCCTTAGGTGGCACGTCCTGGCCTTAGGAACCCGGGCCCCGCGACCTCCTAGGCTAGGAGGAGGCCTAGGCGCGGGGAGTGGCCACGCCTCCTCCGGCCCTCGGGGGCGGGGCGGGGCGGGGCGCCGCCTCCGTTTGTGGGCCGGACTTGAGAGGGGTGGAACCTGGTCGCGTGCGCAGCCGCTGAGCGCTCCGGGTCGGATACGTTCTTCTCCCGTACTAGTCGGCGGCCCCGGGAAGGTGCTACCGGAAACAGCAGGTGAATGAAGCCGGAAGCGGGTCTAACTGGAACGCAGCGCGCGGTGGCGGGCTACAGTGGGCCCAGCTGGGCGCTCGGGGTCCTTCCGGTGGCGGGCAAGGAAAAGGAATGCTGAGACGTGTTCTGCGTGCGCGCCGCCTCAGGCCCTCGGCGGCTGGGGCTGAGGGTCTGCAGTGCACCCTCAGCGCTTGGGGCGACCTGATGGCCCTGTTAGGAATGGTCGATCCCGATCCCAGGTCGGCGGCTAAACTAAGAGGTGTCGGAGGCTGGCAGTGTGTGTTATGCCCGTGGCTCGGGACCCCCAAGAAAACCACCAGAGACCACGATCAATGCAATTAACAAAGAGTCATTTATTAGCAAGCTCGAGCCTGGACCTCCGCGCACTCGCAACCGGTGACGCCAAGAGGCCCCGAACTCAAATTAAGCAGGGTTTTTATAATGAAAGACAAGCAGGTTTGCAGTGTTCTTTTTTGATTGGTTAGCATATAGAGTTACTTACAGTGCAGGTGATTCTAAGTTTTGGGTCACTCTGACCTCCGAGAGGAAGGTGGTCATTATTTTTAACTTGGTTTCTATGGTAGCAAAGTTTACTTTTGGGTTAGCCTAACCTCTAGAGGAAGAGTGATTGGCCACCTGGCTTTTGCAGATAAGATGAATTGAGAGCAGTTTGGGAAAAACCTCTTATTTACACAAGCACAAACATTTTCTATCTTTTCATGTGCACGGCCACAGAGAGCCACGAAGGGGAGTAAAACGTGCGCACGACCGTAGTGAGGGTCTGGGTAGGTCGTGTGTGTCAGGTGGCAAAGTGATACAGCCTTGGTAAGGTGTTATGATTAGCTGGGATTGTGCTATTTTTATTTTTTTTTAGTATGTTTTCTGTTTGGTGCTGGGAAAGCATGTTTGTCAGTGCACAGTGACAACGAAGTGTTCCGCAGAACATGGACATAAGAGTGTCTTCTGAGGAAAAACTACACAATTGGTGATTACAGGGTGAAAGTAGTTATGCAAAGTGATTTAAAAATTATTTTTACTAGCCCTTCATAGTCTTAGTTATATCCTGGTAACTAAGAAAAGACTAATTTAGTCCGGCTCTGTCTGTCACAGGAGCATAGAGCAAAAGAGACACCTGTCTCGGTGAATCCAAAGCTCCCCTAGGAGTAAGCAGTATCCTGGCTTAAAAGTAGGATCTTTCCTGGGCCCAGGAATTAAGGTGGTTTCCTCAGGACTAATCCCATCCAATATTGAAATCATATCATATAACTCAGTCTTTTGTTTTGATGTGTATTCACCAAAGTTAAGATAAATTGACCTTGGACTGGGGTTGTAGCTTAGTAGTAGAGTGCTTACCTCGAATGCATGGGGCACTGGGTTCGATCCTCAGCATCACATGAGTAAATAAAATACAGGTATTATGTCCATCTACAACTAAAAAAATATTTTTTTAAGAAAAGATAAATTGACTTACCTGTAGACCTATAACAAGTAGTTGGGCAGCTCTAGAGGAATATCTGTGGTCGATAGTTTATGGTTCTTTCTGTAAATCAAGTTCACATTCAGGTTTTCTTGGACATACGTTTTTTTCCCTTTTTTTTTTTTTTTCCCTAAATCAGAGATGATTTAGGGCCCAGTTATAATGTTATGTCCTCACTAAGGTCTAGAATAGTTTGTTAGGTAGGCATTCAACCTAATTCCTTGACCTTTATTCCATGTCATCTTTTTTTAAGGAGGTGTAGTCTAACAATCCTACTTAAAATTGAAACCTAATGATTCTTGCATATACATTTCCAATCTTTCCTTTCCCAGTTCTACTTTTTCCTATAGACCTTACCATCTTTATTTGGCTTACTGATAAATCCAAAGTGCTAAGTCATAAAGTTGATGCAGAATTTGGCAAATTAATAACTTTGTTGGGTTGTGTTTCATTCATAATATATACACAGTGCCTTGATGAATGGAATTTGGGCACTATTAAAATATATAAATTAGGGCTGGGGCCATAGCTCAGTATTAGAGCACTTGCCTTGATGTGTTTGATCCTCAGCACCACATAAAAATAAATAAGATATTGTGTCCATCTACAACTGAAAAGAATTTTAAAAATACATAAATTAGATCAATTCATGATTCACACATTGGATCAACACATGACTCAGATCAGTTCAGGATCCCTAGCAAGATACTATTTTTGGCCAGTATTTTGTGGATTATAGTTAATTTTTCAAGGTAAATGCCACTTTATTGCATCTTGGTTAGGAGTCCTTGTACATTTGAGGGAATACATGTTTTATGACTGGAACTGTATTAGCAGAAAAACAGATGGGAAGGAAGGAACACTGTAATAACAGTTAACATTTCCACGCAGTTCATACTGGCCAGACATGAAGGGTTTATGTGTAATAACATTTAATTCTCAACCATTCTCTAAGGTCTGAGACAATTAAACTGCTTTCTTAGGGTTATTCAATTAGTTAGCAGCAGAGCCAGGATTAAAATTTTAGCTCCTAACTACTTTGCTATCCTGTCACACTCTACGTATGCTAACAAGAATATGTCACAAGGTCTTTGAGAATCTCCACTTCCACCAAACACTCTTCTGGCTCATTAGTGTCCAACACACCATCAACTCATTTGTCACTGTTTCTCCCTTGGGTCACAATGAAAGAGGATCCCTTCTGCTCCCTCTGAACTCTGGATCCCAGCACCACCTCAGGGAGCTCCTGTCACCAGTGTTACCCTCTTCTCCTGATTGTCCTACCAGCAGCATCTGAACATGCTCAGGTCTTATGCATCTTAAGTTATCTCCTGACTCCACATTCCTCCTGTTGCCCTAGCTTTTCCATTTTGTAACTAGAGTATATTCATTATATCACTATGGGTCTCCCAGTCACTCACCATAGCTGGTTCTTGTCAGGATTACTAATAACTTTCATTCTTTTTTTTTCTTTTTTTTTTTTTTTAAGTTGTGAATGGGCCTTTATTTTACTTACTTACATGCAGTGCCAAGGATCAAACCCAGTGCCTCATACATGCTAAGCAAGCACTCTACCACTGAGCCACAACCCCAGCCCATTAATAACTTTCTTAATTGTGATCTATTTTCTGCATCCTACCTCCTTGAAACTTCCATAATGCCATTTTAATTTATTCTTTCTCTTATTCTCAGTCGTCTTTGGGCGCTCTCCCTCCCTTCTCTTCATATCCCTTAAATGTTGCTGCTCTTTAGGATTGTGTTGAAGGCTCCATGTCTGCTCACAGGACCCTCCTGGGACAATCTAACAGTTCTTTCTGTCCCTAGTCTAGCCTTTCTTTAATTCATGCACAACCCTGCAGAGATAGTTTATATAACTCAACACTTAACTGCTTAAAACACATCAGTACATCCCAGCTGCCTTCAGAGAGAATCCAAATGCTTCAGGATTACATGAACTTGACTTCTCAACCTTCTCTGTCTCCTTACTACCTTGTGCTTAGTAGGCGCTCCATAAATATTTGTCGAATGAATATGTGACTTTATCAAACTCAAACAGAACCAAGAACAAGGAGATTAACCAGAGAAATGCAATCTTAGTGCAGAGACTTCCTAGGACAGTAGAGCCATGGCATCGATGGAGCTAGAATACTGGTAATGTAACTGTCTGTTAGGAGGGAGTCCCCAAAACATGCCTAACTAGTAGATGACTCTAATAGTTTGAGCCTTTGCATATGCCTGGCATATGCTACCCCCATTAACCTAGTAAACCATCAGATTTCAGCACTCTGTTCAGGTATCCCTTCCTCTATTAAACCTCTCCAGATCTTTCTTAAAGGAATGTATAAGCTGGTTTATCTTTTCTATAGCATGGTTTTTGAAATATAACAAGAATTATGAAAATGTAAAGACTCTTTAATGTAGAAATTACACTTCCAGGACATAAAAAAGAAATTTGAGTTACTTTAATAACCCATTCTATTCCTAGTTCTTTATCTTGAAGGAAATTTACAAACATTCAAAGAAACAAAATTGCAATAGAGTGGTTAAGATCAGAAGTAGTCAAAGTACTTTATTTTCATAGCTAGTATTTTCAACTTTTTGTCACCTGATACTTGACTAACACTTTTGACATCAATGAGTTGTCCAAACAATAAATTTGTTCATATTCTTTCCATATAATCCTGCATACTCCAATTGCCCTTTTCCTGTGACTACAGGGAATTCATACTAATTTAATATTGGCCTAATAAAAGTTATGCTGGCAGTAAATCATATATTCCAAATTCAAATGGGAATTATTTTATAACATTATAAAGACATAATTAGAACTTTCCACAGAGATGTTCATGCATGCATTAATGATAACAGAGAAAAACTAGAAAAAAACAAATATAGACTAAGAAACTGATTGAGTAAACTGGTTGTTTTGTTTTATTTTGATGGTACTGGCAATTGAACCCAGGACTTCACATATGATAACAAGTGCTCTATCACTGAACTACATGCCCAGCCTAACCCTTTTAAATTTTATTTTGAGACAGGGTTTTGCTAAGTTATTGTGCCTAACTTTGAACTTGTGAATTGATATATTTAACAATGAAATATTACACAGTTAATAAAGCTGATATTAAAATAGGTTTAATGTTAAATGAGAGCCAGGCACAATGACATACTCCTGTGGTCTCAGCTACTTGGGAGACTGAGAGCTCAGGAGTTTGAGGCCAGCCTGGGCAACATAGTAAGACCTCACCTTAAAAAGAAAAAAAAAAATTTGTATGTATATACATAATTCCCAGAAGACATAAAATGGGTTGTTTATACCAAAATATTAAGTATGATTCTCTTCAATGGTAGGATTATGTGTTCTTTTATTTTCTTTTTTGCTTACATGTTATTTTTCTCAATGAACATGTATTATGAATTCAAAATGACTTGTTTGGCTTTGAGATATGTAATGTATTTGCTCCATCCTTTTTGTTTGAAAAATCTGTGCCTTCACTTCAACTGAAATTATTTGAATTTTTTTTTTTTTTCCCCTTGGTGCTAGGGATTGAACTCAGGGCCTTGTGCATGTGAGGCAGGCACTGTACTAACTGAGCTATATCCCCAGCCCCTAAAATTATTTGAATTTTATATTCATTTTTTTAAAATACTCTGTTATTGAGTTGCTAAACACTAATGATAAAACTAACAGACAAGAAAAGCAATTGAACTGGACATCTAGTTAAGTTTGAATCAAATAAACAATCATTGATAGCTAGAAAGTAGAACTTAATTTTCCTTTCTCATTGAATTAATTTGTTTGTCTTCCATTTTTAAAAGCATGCTGATCCCATTTTCAGTGAAGAATTGCTTCCAGTTACTTTGCAACCACAAGGTTCCAGCAGCAGGCTTTAAAAACACTACAAAAGGTGGGCTCATGTTACAGTCTGTTTCCAATGATGTATATCAAAATCTGGCTGTAGAAGACTGGATCCATGACCATGTAAATCTAGAAGGCAAGCCGATTCTTTTCTTTTGGAGAAACTCTCCCTGTGTTGTAATTGGTAGGCATCAGAATCCTTGGCAAGAATGTAACCTGAATCTGTTGAGAGAAGAAGGTATAAAACTGGCTAGGAGAAGAAGTGGAGGAGGAACAGTTTACCATGATATGGGTAATATCAATTTGACTTTCTTTACAACCAAAAAAAAGTATGATAGAATGGAAAATCTGAAATTAATTGTGAGAGCACTGAATGCTGTCCAACCCCAGCTGGATGTACAGGTTACCAAAAGATTTGACCTTTTACTTGATGGACAGTTTAAAATCTCAGGAACAGCCTCAAAGATTGGCCGGACTACTGCTTATCACCATTGCACTTTATTATGTAGTACTGATGGAACCTCTTTGTCTTCTTCACTAAAGAGCCCTTACCAGGGGATCAAGAGCAATGCCACTACTAGCATACCTTCTTTAGTGAAAAATCTTTTGGAGAAAGATCCCACTCTGACCTGTGAAGTATTGATGAATGCTATTGCTGCAGAGTATGCTGCTGATCATCAAATTGATAATCACATTAACCTAATAAACCCAACAGATGAAACACTATTTCCTGGAATAAATAGCAAAGCCAAAGAACTACAAACTTGGGAATGGATATATGGCAAAACACCTAAGTTTAGTATAAACACTACTTTGAATGTGTTATATGAACAGTCACACTTGGAAATTAAAGTATTTGTAGATATAAAAAATGGAAGAATTGAAATCTGCAATATTGTAGCACCTGATCATTGGTTACCACTTGAAATATGTGACAAATTAAATTCAAGTTTTATTGGCAGCAAGTTTTGCCCATCTGAAACTACCATGTTAACAAACATTTTACTTAGAACATGTCCAGAAGACCATGAACTACACAGTAAATGGAATTTTCTCTGTGAAAAAATAAAAGGAATAATGTGACTCCAAGTAATTTTCTGTATGTTGTCAGTTTCAAAAAGAAAGTAAAACTTTTAAATGCATTGTATGTCTAAAAAAAACAAGAGCTGAGCATAATGGCATCTGCTTGTAATTCCAGCAGGCCAAGGTGGGAGCATCACTGAGGTCCAGGAGTTCAGCAGCAACCTGGACAATAGTGAGGACCCTGTCTGAGGGGGAAAAAAGCCTAGTCTCTTTCAGTAATTTCTCCTCATTTGAAATTGTTTATTACCTGTCCTTGACCATCTTCTCTTTTGATGCCTTGAATACTCTTTCTTCATTGATTTTAGTTATATTTCAGCTCCTTCACTTCTTACTGCCTTGGAAGTAGTAGATAATCCAACTTCACAATTGCTTATTTATGCCTCTAAGGAATATAACCCATTTATTGCCACCTCTAATATCATAAACTTAATTCTCTTGGGTATATTATCTTGTCTTTCCATTTTTTCTCACTAAATGAAGCCCATTACATTTTCCCAGCCTTTGACTTCAATCTCCTACCTCCATTTCCCTCCCTCACCAAGCTGAATTATTTCAAGTATACTGCACTTTCTTACCAGTGTTTTCATTTGCTTTTCTCCCTTCACCTTCCATAACCACTTAAAAAAAAAAGTCCAATCGATTTTCTCCTTCTCTATGTAGAGGGCAAGCAAACTAGGGGGTAATATCATGTAATCATGCAGATTTGCTCAATTTCAATTTATAGTTTTTAACTCAATACGTCTTTCTGTTGGTGTCAGATTCATCTCATCTCTGGTTGACTTTCTCTCATTCTTGATTTTTGCAGTACTGGCAATTGAATCCTTGGTCTCACACATGCTAGGCGAGCACTCCATCTCTAAGCTACATGTCCCGCCATTTTTTTTTTTTTTTTTTAGACAGGGTCTTGCTAAATTGCTCAGGCTGGCTTCTAACTTGTGAACCTCCTGCCTCACAAGTAGCTGAGATTAGAAGCAAGCACCACTATGCCCAGCATTCCTCACATTCTTCAGGTGTCTTATTCCTAAAGGTTACCACTCACAAACTCCAGAATTCCACTAGTCTTTTCACAAACCTTGATTCATAATTTCTTGAGAGTTAAAGTCTTCAGAAATGAACCCTTTAGTCTCCACGTTCTCTACTTCAATTTCTCTTTTCTTTCAGTCTCAGAGGAGGAAATGCCTCCCTTTCCTTAAGGATAACCTAATTATACCCTGAATTTTGTCCTCCCCTGCTTATGTTTGGACCTTGCAACTTTATATTTTCTTTATCTTGCATTTTTCTTCCCACTTTTACTGGATCCTTAACCAGAATGAATGAACATGTCTCCCTTTTCCCAAAACTCTTCTGCTCAAGATGCTTGTGAAAAGATTCTCAATCTTTTCATTACCAAATTTCTTCAGAGTATCATTCCTGTTGACCATTTCCTGTCTTTACAGTTAATTCTCATTCTCCTTTTATTTCTAAAACATTTACTACATGATATTATTGAGTGCCTACTGTGTGTCAAGCACTGTGCTAGATACTGGATGTTCATAGGGAGTTAAAAAGAGATGGTTACTGACCTCAGGAAATGAGTTTAGTCACTATTTCTCTGCCATGTTCCATTTTTATCTTTTAAAAATTGGTCTTTGTGGGGGGAGGCGGGTGGGTGCTGTGGATTGAACCCAAGGGCACTTAAGCACTGAGCCACATCCCCAACCCTTTTTATTTTTTATTGATCTTATCACCCATTAATATATCAAGACCTGAGTTTTAAAATCTCTGGCTTGGGAAAGGAGATAAGCCAGTACGTAATTACAAGATAAGAAATGCTATTAAGGAAAAGCTGAGATAGTGATAATGGGCAATAATAGGGGTTGCCTAGGTACAGCTATCAGGAAGATGACATTTAAATAGACGTGAATAAGAAGAAAGCAGCCATGCAAAGTGGATGGATGGGAGGGTAGAAGAATAATCCAGGTTATATCAGTTATTGCTATGTAACAAACCATTCTAAAACTTGATGGCTTAAAACAAGAATCATTTTATTTATAAATATACCATTTGAACAGGACTTTGGTAGGGATAGCTTATTTGATCCAAAAGCATTAACTAGAAGAACTTAACTAGAGTCAAAAATATCTGCATCCAAGATAGCTTGTTCATACGGCTGGCAAATTGGAGCTGGTAGCAGGCTGGGAGCTTTTCTGGTCTGGTCTGACGGCTTGAGTTCCTGTCCACTTGATCTGCCTGGACTTCTTACAAGCTAGTGACTGGGTTCCAAGAATGAGGGACCAAAAAAGCAGGGCAGAACTTATTTCTTTTATGACAGCCTTAGAAGTAATACAGTATCACTTCTAGGGTCTTGAGCACAAATTCAAGGAGAGGTAACAGATATTCTTCTCCATGGAAGGAATTTCAAAATCATAGGATATGTAATGAGATTTTATTGGCAAGTACAATTTGCCACACAGAATGGCATACGGGAAGACCCTAAAGCAGGAAAGAGCTGGTGTCTTTTTTCTGACAGACTGCATTTTGATTCCTTGTACACAAATAGGGTACAACTTTTCATTTCTATGGTTGTACATGATGTAGATTCATACCATTTGTGTAATCATATGTGTACATAGGGTACACATAATGATGTCTGTCTCAGTCCACTATCTTTCCTTCCCCTACCCCTCCCCTCCACTTCCCTCTACACATGAAAAAGTTTCTCCATTCTTCTCTTCCCCACCCCCATCATGTATCATCATCCGCGTATCAGAGAAAACTTTGCGCCTTTGGTTTTTTGGGACTGATTTTACTTAGCATGATATTCTCCAACTCCATCCATTTACCTGCAAATGCCATGATTTTATTCTTCTTTGTGCCTGAATAATATTCCATTGTGTATATATACCACATTTTTTTAAATCCATTCATCTGTTAAAGGGCATCTAGGTTGGTTCTATATTTAGCTATTGTGAATTGATATGGTTGCATCACTGTAATATGCTGATTTTAAGTCCTTTGGGAATAAGCCAGAGAGTGGGATAACTGGGCCAAATGATGGTTCCATTCCAGATTTTCTGAGGCATCTCCATACTGCTTTCCAGAGTGGTTGCACCAATTTGCAGCTCCACCAGTAATGTACAAGTGTACCTTTTCCCAATATCCATGCCAACACTTATTATTCCTTATGTTCTTGATAATAGCCACTCTAATTGGAGTGAGATGAAATGTTAGGGTGATTTTGATATGCATTTCTCTAATTACTAGAGATGATGAGCACTTTTTCATATATTTGTTGATCACCTGTATATCTTCTGTGAAGTGTCTTCCCAGTTCCTTATCCCATTTACTGATTGGGTTCTTTGTATTTTTGGTGTAAAGTTTTTTTAAGTTCTTTATAAATTTTGGAGATTAGTGCTCTGTCTGAAGTGCATGTGGGAAAGCTTTTCTCCCACTCTGTAGGCTCTCTCTTCACATTACTGTTTCCTTTGCTGAGAAAAAACTTTTTATTTTGAATCCATCCCATTTATTGATTCTTGCTTTTATTTCTTGCACTCTGGGAGTCTGCTCCTAAGCCGACATGATGAAGATTCAGGCTTACTTTTTCTTCTATTTGGTGCAGGGTCTCTGGTCTAATTCCTAGGTCCTTGATCCATTTTGAGTTGTTTTGTACAGGGTGAGAGATAGGGGTTTAATTTCATTTTGCTGCATATTGATTTCCAATTTTCCCAGCACCATTTGTTGAAAGGCTATCTTTTCTCCACTGCATGTTGTTGGCACCTTTGTTTAGTATGAGATAACTGTACTTACGTGGGTTTGTCTGTGGGTCTTCTATTCTGTACCATTGGTCTACCTGTTTATTTTGGTGCCAATACCATGCCATTTTTGGCATATAGTAGAGTTCTGTAGTAGAGTTTATAAGTTCTGGTATTTTGATACTTCCTGCATCACTCTTCCTGCTCAGGACTGCTTTGGCTGTTTGAGGTCTCCTTATTCTTCCACATGAATTTCATGATAGCTTTCTCTATTTCTATGAGGAATGTCATTGGGATTTTAATTGGAATTGCATTGAATCTGTATTGTGCCTTTGATAGTATGGCCATTTTGACAGTATTCTGCCCATACAAGAACTTGGGAGATCTTTCCATCTTCTAAGGTCTTCAATATCTTTCTTTAGTAATCTGCAGTTTTCATTGTAGAGTCTTTCAAGAGCTGGGCTTCTTGACAGTGTTGAGGGAATAATCAAACAAAGGGGAAAATCAGGCAAGATGAAGTTGGAGATGAGCAGAGACCAGACCATGTAGAGACTGATAGGCCACAGGAGAGCTTGGTCTTAAGTACAATAAGAAATTTTCATAAAGATTACTCTGCTGTTCTGTGGAGAATGGATTGGAATGAAGCAAGATTGGGAGCGGCCAGCATTTGGAGGCTACTGTTGGAGTGCAGGCAAGTACCATGGAAAGAAGAGGACAGTGTTAGGCCCTTGTTAAAAATTAGGGATGGATGATTCCTGTTTTGGGGACATGACTTAATTTTGGGTGATTTAAAAAGTAAATAATGAGGCAATATTAACTTGCTACGGCTACCATAACACCCACAGTTTGGGTGGCGCCAAGTTCAAGATAAGGTGCCAGCAGGTTTAGTGTCTTTTAAGACCTCCCCTTGGCTTGCAGACATCCCCCTGGTGTCCTCAAAGCTTTCTTTGTGCATGCATATCTGTGACCAAATTTTCTCCTCTTTGGCCCTCAGTCATATGGATTAAGGTCCACCTTAAACACTTCATTTTAACTTAATTACCTCTTTAAAGACCTGATCTTTAATTATGGCTACATTGTTTTAGAAGAGGAAGAGCAGGTGTGCATGCAGGGTTCTGCCTACATCTGGTTATCTCAAAGTGGGGATGGCCTAGTGAAGATTTTACTTTTCCATTTCACAAATATGGTTTGTGTGGGCATGGGTACAAGACCTAGGCTCTGCCAGTGAGAGGCACCAGCTCCAAACTTTGATTTGGAAACTAGTGATGCAGAGAACCCCAGATGGGTGAAAACCCTTAAGACAGTAGTCCAGGAGCCTGACTTTCTGGGGTAGCAAAGGCAGTGAGTCTGGCAATGGCAGTGCCAATAATGGAAGTGATGTAGTCTACCATATCCAGTCCTTGCCACAGGGTGACATGATTAGTTCTGGGTTACAATTCTTCACTGCAAAGCCTCCATATTTCAGTCTGTAACTCTCATGGTGATGGTTTGAACTACCTACTATCCTTTTAATGACCCCCCCCTCCCACACACACACATACACACATACACCCTGCTTACATCAAGTAGAGGTTTTTATTGCTTTTTACTAAGAAAACTTACTGGTACAATCACTTCAGGAGAGTATGGGTTGAAGAAAAGAGGATTTACCGATTTTAGAGGAACTCTAGTGTTTTCTGTTTTGTTAGTGCCTAGGATCAAATCCAGGGCTTGAACATGCTAGGCAAACACTCTACCACTGAGTTAGCACCCCTGACTCCAACTTTACTGTTAAAAAGGAAGGATGGAGGAGAAATGCATGTTTCTCCGAAGCTGTTTCAAGAAGGGAAGGGCCAACTGGGTCAAATGGTCCCAGAAGGTCAAGTAATATGAAGGTTAGAAAGTGCTATAAGATGTGGTGGTATGGAGGTCACTATCAAGCTTAACAAAAGCAATTTCAGTGCAGTGACCGGGACAGCAGCAAGTGAGTTGGAAGTGTCAACAGGTGGTGTGCAAATGGGAAAGAACTGCTTAGAGACAAACCTTTAAGAAGGTTTGTCTTTTGACTTTGAACTTTAAGAAGTTGGTTAATGAGAACAAAAAATAGGGCAGCACCTAGCTGGGGGTGTGCATACTGGCAGGAAAGAGCAGTGAGTGGTGCTCAGAGAGTCAGCGACTCAGTGAGGCTAAAGGTCCAATCTGGGTCACTGCTGAAAATCATGCCATCTTTCTTTTGTATCAGGAATATTAACCTTTTCTTCTATATGTTGTCAAATGTTTTCAAACTTCGTATATGGTTCCTTCTGTTTTAATACGTGATCTGATCCTCTTTCTTTGACAATTCCTGGGTTTTGTGTTATGCTTATACATTTAATAGGGGTTTTAAAAAACACTTGGATTTTCTATTCAATTAGTTCTTTCATTCATTTATATTTAAGTAGAGCAGGACAGAGATCTAATATTTTTTCCAGCCACTATACTGAAATGACGTGTTTATTACATATTAAATACCCATACATACAGATTTACCTTGCGTTTCTAAGTTCTTTATTCTATCCCACTGTTTAACTACTCCTATGCCATACATGTTTAAAGAATCATTGTAATTATGTCTTATAATTGGTCAAGCAAGTCTCCTAGTCTTCTCTGTCATCTAATTTATGAATCAATTTAAGGAGTACTGACAGGAAGTCTTCCATTCAAGAATGCAATTTCTCTTTCTAGTCTTCTGAGTTTTCTCTTAACATCTTTCTGTAAAACTTGTAGTTATTCCTTTAGTTCTTGTACATTCCTTGATAATATATTTAAGGTTGCATCTGGTAGCCTTTTAGTGTTCTAATTTGATCTGGGGACTCCATATATCTAGAATAATGGGAAGCACTGTGTAAACTTTTCTCTAAATACTCTCTCAGCCAGGATCCCTTCGTTCCCCCTTCCATGCTGGGGTTGAACCCAGGGCCTACTGAGCTATACCCTCTGCCTTTAGATGGGATTTTTATAGGAATGGAATAAGAAATAATTTAGAGGGTTGTAGATTGCTGATTCTCTACAGTGTCATATCCATGTGTCTAGAAATCAGATTTTAATATGAAGGTAAAGATGTTTTCACCCAGATGAAAAGCTGTACCACTTCCACATAGTGAGGGCTACCTGGCAAGATAAGCTAGGATATGCTGAAAGGAACATTTGATCAGAACTAATACTAGTCCAAGTGTTCTTATACCCTGAATTTGAGTTTGAATTTTTTAGGTTTGGCATTATCAGTTCCCAAACCTGAAAGCATCAAAGAAAAGTATTGGGCGGGCCGGGGATATAGCTCAGTTGGTAGAGTGCTTGCCTCAAAAGTACAAAGCCCTGGGTTCAATTCCCTGCACCAAAAAAAAAAAAGAAAAAAAAAAGAAAGAAAGTATTGGGAACCTTTCTGGCCTTTTATATCAATCATGTACCTGCTGGCCCATGAAAGCTAAACAAACCTAATGTCTGACGCTGCCCAGGACAGCCCATGGTCTCCACCTGGCTTTGTTACTCCATGCTATGATATTCTTATTCATATTCTTTGTTCCTCTCTGCTAGAATATTCTCCAGATGTTTATATGTGCACTCTCCAGTACCAAATCCTGGGGTACTTGTTTTCCTCTGCCTTAGTTTGTTCTTTAACTTGTGCACTCCTGCTGCCTCTAGCATACATTCCTCTTCTAGTCTGTCACCATGGAACCTAATCTGTCCCCAACCATCACCTGGAATCTGGATGGATGAGCTTATCCAGAATAGTTGACTCTAAGCTATAAGGCTTTATAAAGGTGACAGCCAAAGTGAATGAGGTGCAACATGCACCAAAATGACTCAATGAGTTGATTTGCCTTCATGGAGCTAGATAACAGGAGACCACTGATTGTTGGTGAATGCCAAAGACAATTTTTAAAATTTTAACAGTTAACATTGTACTTGTTTGTTCTTTTATTTGCAGGCGAAGAGGGGTAGATACTGGGGATTGAACCCAGGGCCTCCCATGTGCTAAGCAGGCTCTCTACCACTGAGCTCATCCCCAGCCAGCCACACGTTATTTTCTGGTTACTACCCCCCCACACCCCCATGCCCATCTTAGGACCACTCTAAACTATGGTGACTTTCCCTCTGGAACTCTTGCCCAGGGGCAAGATTAGCATCCAGCTCATATTCATAACAGATACTCATTATTTGTTGACCTATTTTCCAACAGCCAAATAGAGAAAAAGCTTGAGCAAAATCTTAAACCAGATATATTACTATATAAAAAGAAACACTATAGACCTATTGAGTAACACATTTACCAAAATAATTGATTGTTCCTACAGCTGAACAAAGAATCCATAAAGGAGTAGAAATGTAAGTTTATTGTTAATTCATTCATTATAAAAAAGGTTCATAGTAAAAAATAATAATAAAAAATCCAGTATTTACTTGCTGTGATTTAAATGTGTTCCCCAAAAGTTCATGTGTCCCCAGTACATGGTCCCCAGTACAGCAGTGTTGAGGTGGGGCCTCTGGGAGGTGACTGGGTCATGAGGGATGTGCCTTTCAAGAGTGGCTGTGTTATAAAAGCGAGCTCTCTCTGGCATGCCTGCTTTGTCTTGCCATATGATGCCGTCCTCCACGTGCAGAAAGAAGGTCCTCACCAGTTGCCAGCACCTTGCTCTTAAGACTTCTCAGCCTCCACCTCAAGAGCTAAATAAACCTCTATTCTTTATAAATTATCCAGCCTGTGGTATTCAGATAGAGCAATAGAAAATGGACTAAGACATCACTTAAAGTAAATATATATACATTAGGCCACTATCCGTCATATTTTTTTTGTATGCTTGTTATGAAAAATGTCCACTGTTGTTTCATGACATGGTCTTAAATCAAAATCATGGTATCCAAGGGGAAAACGACCCTAGGAAGAGAAAAAAAAAAAAAAAATATATATATAGTTAAAAGTTATACAAAACAGTGCTATACACTAACTCATAAAATTATGTCCTACCTGCAGTTTCTTTCTTTTTTCTTTTTTTTGGGGGGGAGAGGAGTTAAGAATTGAACCCAGGGGCGCTTAACCACTGAGCCACATCCCCAGCCCTTTTTATATTTTATTTAGAGACAGGATCTCGCTAAGTTGCTGAGGCTGGCTTTTAACTTGTGATCCTCCTGTCTCAGCCTTCCAAGCTGCTGGGATTACAGGCTTTTGCCACCTTGTCTGGCTTCTTACCTGCAGTCTCTTAAAATAATCAAGTCCTCTTCCGATCTTAATCATCCATCCATTGTTGAATCTATTGAAATTAATATACTGTATTATATTCAAGGCATTGAAGTCAGATAGTTATTAAAACTGTTTTGTGTTAAGTATGAGCAAAATTTCCCCCTAACCAAGAAAACCACTTCCTCCAGTGACGTGAGTTGAATCTAACCTGGGGTAATCATGGGCTCTACCTACAATGAAACAAAAGAACCACAGAAACAATTAGCTGATTTGATTAGCTATAAAAAAAATTTATCGATTAAGTTAAAACTTATTCTTGAATTTCAGCTTGTTGATAAAACTTCCCTGTTCTGGTAACAAGTGGTTACCAAATATATTCAGGGAAGCTGTTGAGGTGTTCTGGGGGTTTTCCCACCTGCAGATGGGAAAGTAAGCAGGTGGAACCCTGGACTCTGACCTCTGTTGCAACCACAGCAATTGCAATTTCATCTGTTCTGCATATTTAAGTTAATTTTCATTAAAAATAAGGGTGCCACTGTGCCACTGCCATCATTATGACAACTACTATGCTACATGAAGGAAGATATCACAAAAATAACTGCATATACTGTTTTCTTATTGACTCAGCATACTCTTGTATCTACCAAAATATTTACTTACCTACATTAAGTGAAACCACACTAAATATTAATTTTATTAGAAAAGGAATTATTTCAATATCATAATACTTAATGTACCATACAGAAAAGAAGTACTCTCTCTTCCCACATGACACAGGACATGTAAATTTAATTCACTTAGGAAATATTAAACTCACAGAACAAAAGTAAGCTAAGGTTTTATTCTTCTCAAAAGTGAAATTACTAAAACTGAACTTTATTTGAATTTTTAATATTTAAATGTAATGTTTACATGCAATTATATGACAGAGAAATTTTAAACATATATTTCAATTGTATAAAAATAGAAATATTGTACACTAACCTAATTTCTCGGTCATGTATTGAAGAAGAGTATTCTATTTCCAACAGCACTCCATGTCTACTGAGTGACATTTTTATTTCTTCCAGGCCAATTCTTTGCGGCTCTTTTGCACATCCCTGTTAAGAGCAAAAATATAATTTGCTGCCCTATTTATTAATATCTTAAATTATCCCTAAGCTATACAATGAATATCATAGATGAATTAATATGAAAAGATTCTATAGGTGGTCACACAGCATTAGCTGTGGATACAGGCATCACGAATTACCAGCTGAGTGGCTTCATGCAGAAGTTGGCTGGAGTGTGGGCTTCAGAGGCCTATAGTCCACAGGCTCTTCCAGATTAGGATGTATCTTTACTGTGTGTATGATGTTTCTCAAGTCCACTCAGGTGAGACATTCCATGGATTAAGGCCTCTGGTTTCCACAGAAGCACTACCTATCATATTTGCCATGCCAACTAAACTGACCAGTCCCACTACATATAATTATGCTGGGAAGAACAAAGTTCCAGAGGTACAGAAGTTTTTCCAGAAATCCAATGGTGTGCACATTTACCTGAAATGAGGCCTGCTTGACCAAAAGTTTTACTGGAGCAGCATAACTATGGGAGGGACCATCTACTGCCTGAGAACCCTGTACATGGCTTCACTGCACAAAAATAGATGAGTTAAACTGGAGAAGACTGGTTTATTTTTTGGCATAAACCCTTTGAATTTTCATTTTTCATGGTTTCTGTAATTTTTTTTCTACTTTGATGGTCTACTCAACATCTTTACAAAAAAAAAAGAGATATGAAGACAATATTTTGGTTTGTTTATGAAATGCATATGTGGCCTGTCAGATGTCAGAGCTCATTTGACAGTTAAAATTATTGTCTATAGAAATGGTGCTGTGCTCTGTATTTGAGCTTCTGACTTTGCTGGAGGTTCTAGATGAAGGTTGCACATGGGCTCGTTAATGTCAGTCTGTGCTGAGGATTACATTTTTCAGCAAGGAATGCAGAAACCTTTCTGGATTTGGATATGAATGAGGAAGGAAGATGAAATTCAAGGCCAGGCACAGGAAATGAGGGGTTTGAATTAGTAGTCACTTTGGAAATTTTATCATCTTATAGTAAAATGATACTAGAAATCATTTGTAGCCTACCTCTGTTCATCGGGCAGTTTGTTTCAAAGGGTTATTTGCCTCATTCCAGGTCTTTAGAGAAATTTTATGTGTAATTACCATGCATTTATTCCACTTTGGGAAAAAAGAGAACACCTGTTCAGCATTGCATCTTAGACTGGTATCTGTCTCATTAACACACCACCATGAATTCTCCTTTATCCTTTAAAAATGTTATGGCTTTACAAACACAGACAGTCAAGAGTTGTATGTTTTATCTTATATATGGAAGCTAGAAAGGAAAAAAGAAAAGGGAGGTGGGAATCTCATGAAAATCGGAGGGAGATCCATAGAATAGAGGAAAGGGACCTGGGGTAAGAAGGAGGGAAAGGAGAGGAGACCCTGGGGAATGCCACTGGCCAAGTTATATTGATATATTGTGCACATGTACAAATATGTAATAACAAATTCCACCATTATGTATAATTATAATGCACCAATTAAAAATGTGGAAAAATTATGGCTTTGAATTTTGATTTATTTTGACTGAGGAATAAATACATGAATGAAAAAAGGTTCTATTAATTTCTATATTGGTTATATCAAAGATGTAACTCAAGATTGTGAAGCTGTTTTAAGAACAATAGTTTTTATAAAAATAACTGTTCTTTTTCTAACATGAACATTCACAATTCCAACTTATCTCCTTGTCAGTCATTCAAACGGGGCTGCCTACTTATCAAAGTAATCCTGGAAATCATGATTATTTAGAAAAACTCCTATTTAGGTCAAAATCAAATAGAGATGCTTTCTATCATGCTGCTAATCCCAGGTGTAACTGGTAAAGAGACAAAATTGCCAAAAGTGCAGACTGCAAAATCACCTCCAGGAACATCCATGGAAATGACCAACTATTTGAACTAACCAAGGTCAGCAAAATGTCCAAATACAAGATCAACATCCTAAAATCAACAGCATTTTTCTCAAGATGTGCTATGCTCATTATTAGATAATAAGTTTAATTTTAAGGAAATAGATCTAACCAATACATTGATTGCATCCAAATTTTCCTTGATCAGACTATACCTTGTAACTGAATAAAGTTAGTAAGCTAAGAAAGTTCTTCTAGATGCCTACCTTATCCAGAGAGGTGAGAAGGTGAATAGTTTTTACATTACATGGTTTCTTAATAAGCATCTCACAAAATCGCAGGAAGTTATATAGCTGAAAGACATTAAGATGGGTTATTAACAGCTAATGTAGTTATTCCTTGGTACCCTGGGACACTGGTTTCATTGACCCCTTCCCACGCTAAAACCCAGGGATGCTCAAAAGTTCTTTATATAAAATGCTGCAGTATTTGCACAAAATATCTGCATATCCTCCTAAATAAATCATCTGTAGATACTTATAATAGCATTACCTAATACAATGTAGATGCTATATAAATAGTTATTTTACTATGTTGTTTAGGGAATAGTGACAAGAGGAAAGTTTGGACATGTTTTATACAGTCAATTTTTTTTTTGCGGGTGCAGGGGATGCCAGGGATTGAACTCAGGGACACTCGACCACTGAGCCACATCCCCAGTCCTATTTTGTATTTTATTTAGAGACAGGGTCTCACTGAGTTGCTTAGGGCCTCGCTAAGTTGCTGAGGCTGGCTTTGAACTCGTGATCCTCCTGCCTCAGCCTCCCAAGTGCTGGGATTACAGGCATGCACCACCATAACCAGCAGATGTCAATTTTCAAAAAAAGATATTTTCAATCTCCATTGAATCTAGATGTGGAACCCACAAACATAGCTGGTTTGCTATACATTTAAAATAATATTTCATTATACTTCAGTACATTTCACTTACCTGATGAGTCTGTCTAATGTAAGGATCTTCTATCCAAACTTCAGTAACTGTCTCATTAAGGTATTCTTTAAAAAGTGACTCATAACTGAATCCTGTTGCATTCTCTTCTATTTTAATTTGTTTGTGATATTTTCCATCTATAAGACACAAGCTTCAGCAATATCACCAGTGATCATTTTTGTACATTTTATATTTCACATAGTGATTACTCAATTACAAATTAAAAAATTAACTTAGTCACACAAATTAAAAAATTAACTTAGTCACACAGATTAAAAAATTAACTTAGTCACTCAAAAAGTACTTATTTAATGCCTACTCTATTCTATACATATTGTAAGATGTGACACATACAGAAGTATACAAGACAGACCACTCCACAAGTGATTCTGTCTTCATTAAGGTTGGACAATGGGGAAATTCCAGATGTTTCTTGGAATAGGTTTCTGAGCTGGATCCTATAGAATGAACAGTTTATTCAAGAGAGTACTGTATGTACAAAAGCATCTGATAACTTCTTGTTACCATGGGTAGAATCCCATCGAGTAGTATTTGGTCCTCTTTTTAGACTTACCCCCCCCCCTTTTTTTTTTTCTAAAAAAAAAGTTCTAAAGTTCTTCTGAGATTGAAGTGAAAAAACGGGTCAGCACCTCATAGAAATAGAGCAAGCAATCATGAAATTCATTTGGAGGAATAAGAGACCCAGAATAACTAAAGCAATCCTTAGCAAGAAGAGCGAAGCAGGGGGTATCACAATACCAGATCTTCAACTATACTACAGAGCAATAGTAATGAAAACAGCATGGTATTGGTACCAAAATAAACAGGTAGATCAATGGTACAGAATAGAGGACACAGGGACAAACCCACATAAATACAGGTATCTCATACTTGACAAAGGAGCCAAAAACATGCAATGGAGAAAAGATACCTCTTCAACAGAGGCTGGGAAAACTGGAAATCCATATGCAGCAAAATGAAACTAAACCCATATCTCTCACCCTGTACAAAACTCAACTCAAAGTGGATCAAGGACCTAGAAATTAGACCAGAGACTCTGCACCTAATAGAAGAGAAAATAGGTCCAAATCTTCATCATGTTGGCCTAGGACCAGATTTCCTTAACATGACTCCCAAAGCGCAAGAAATAAAAGCTGGAAACAATGATTGGGATAGAGTCAAACTAAAAAGCTTTTTCTCAGCAAAGGAAACAATCAGCAATGTGAAGAGAGAGCCTTCAGAGTGGGAGAAAATCTTTGCCACACACACTTCAGATAGAGCACTAATCTCCAGAATCTACCAAGTACTCAAAAATCTTTACACCAAGAACACTAATAACCCAATCAATAAATGGGCCAAGGAAATGAACAGACACTTTACAGAGGAAGATCTACAAGCAATCAACAGATTTATGAAAAAAATGTTCAACATCACTCGTTATAAGAGAAATGCAAATCAAATCCACCTTAAGATTTCATCTTACCCCAATTAGAATGTCTTTTATTAAGAACACAGGCAACAACAGGTGTTGGCGAGGATGTGGGGAAAAGGGTACACTCTTACATTGCTGGTGGGAGTGCAAGTTAGTGCAGCCACTCTGGAAAGCAGTGTGGAGATTCCTTAGAAAACTTGGAATGGATCCACCATTTGACCCTGCTATCCCACTCCTTGGCCTACACCCAAAGGACTTAAAATCAGATTACTTCAGTGATGCAGCCACATCAATGTTCATAGCTGCTCAATTCACAATAGCTAGATTATGGAATCAACCTAGATGCCCTTCAGTAGATGAATAGATAAAGAAACTGTGGTATGTATACACAATGGAATATTACTCAGCCATAGAGAAGAATAAAATTATGGCATTTGTAGGTAAATGGATGATGTTGGAGACTGTTATGCTAAGTGAGATCAGCCAATCCCAAAAATCCAAAGGCTGAATGGTCTCCCTGATAAATGAATGATGATGCATAATGCGGGGGGTGGGGGAAGGATGGCAAGAAGGGAGGAAGGATAAATAGCATAGAGGGAAGGGAGGGGTGGGGTCGGGGTGGGGGGGGTAAAAATAATAACAGAAATTGTGACAGATACCAGTGCCCTGTGTACATGGCATGAACACACAGATGGTGTGACTCTACTTTGTGTACAACCAGTGAAACAATAGCTGTACTCCATTTGTGTTCAATGAATCAATAAGTAAATAAAAAAAAAAAAAAAGGCGAGGATATAAAAAAAAAAAAAACGGGTCAGCAGGGTCTAAGTTGGTGCCGTGTGTGCTAAATGTGTCAATGACAAGACAAGCATGCTTGCTTACTGAGGAGCAGAAATTTGTTGTGGAAGTGTTGAAGGTATAAGCACAGAGTCACCTAAATAAAGAAAAAGCAAGTGAAGCTTTTTTGAGTCAAAAAAGTGAATAAATAAAAGCTGCACTGGGGTGTGGCTCAGTGGTAGAACACTTACCTAGCATGTTGAAGGTCCTGGGTTCAACTCCTAGCACTACAACCACCCCACAGGCACGTGCATGTGCACACACACACACACACAAACACACACACACTGTTGTGATTTGGATTCTGTTCTAAATATTTCCACAGAGATAATGTTAGCAACTATGCATCAACTTTCAAGCCAAGCTAGACACATACATTAATTTAACTTGGTGCTGATGGCACTATATTTCATTGTTTTGGAGATAAATTTCATTCTAGATTCGAACTTGTGGTAAAGGAAGTACAGTTTTATTTCCACTCAGAGAGTTCAGTGGGGATCAGCAGGATATGTTGGTACAGAACACTAGGAAGAGCTGGGCAGAGAGTTGTGAGAACAGGGAGGAAGACCAAAGGACTGAGGACAAGAGGTTTGAGGGCAGCAGAACTGTTGGCCACAGTGTGCACTTCAGATTCAAGTGGCAATGCCCATATATACAGATGTCTGTAAACTGGGTCTTATGAGTAGGGTATTAAAATCTCACCTCTAATCATTATGAATACATAACTCTTGAAATATTTTGAATTATAACAAAATTGGAGAGAAATCCCAGGAGTTTCTTTGGCTGCTGTAATGATTTTAGACTTACAACTAAAATCCAGGATCCATAGTGGTAGTCCTTTTTCTTTTCTTTTCTTTTTTTTTTAGATGTTGATGGACCTTTATTTTATTCATTTATTTATATGTGGTGCTGAGAATTGAACCCAGTGCCTCACACAGACTAGGCAAGCACTCTACCACTGAGCCACAACCCCAGCCCCTAGAGATTAAGTACATGAATTAAATCTCAAAATTACAGTGTTAACCAATGCAATAAAAGGAAAACCATCATTTAACTATAGAGAAGTTGGGGGGGTGTCACAGGGATGTTGACAACTCTTAGGTCATTATTTGGAGCAGAACAACAGAAGTTACACAGATTATTTAAAGTTAGGGAGGTAGAAACAGTAACAGAACAAAGAAATGTCCTAGCCTTTAGGGTATATGCAGGTCAAGTTGCGGGGGAGAGGCTTTCATTGCTGGACTTTCCAAATTTTTACTTTCACATCCTGTTCACATATTACCTTGATTCAAATTTTTAAAAAAGAAATAGCTGTACATTACATGAGCTGGATTTCTAATCTGTCTCTGTCTTGAAAGTTAGTTGAGTTCCTCCTGTTCTTTTTTCTAAAGTTGAGTTTACATGCCTTGCCACGGGGACATTGGAAATAGTTTATATTTATAGCCCCGGTGTCTCTGTAAGTTTCTGGAGCTCTTTGAAGTCTGCCTTGTGTGCTCTTGATTTATAAGATGGTGGCGAATCATTCCAAATAAAGCCTTCTTTCTCATTGGCTTGTTATTAATGAGTTAATACAGGTGATGTGCTTAGAACAGAGACTGGCACCAGGGCAGTTTCAGGTGGTCTTTGGTCCCTCTCTTGCACAGCCTGACAACTCACAAGTAGTCACTCTCAATTACTGTGTGACTGTCTTGTGTGCTTGGGGATGCAGCTGAAGCCCATCCTGGGAGGCAGTGCAGCACTTGGGGGTCCCTAATTCATTGATGACACTGCACTGACCTCCCTCACAGGCCTCTTGGGCCTCCTTGGCCTCCTTCATCTGCTGGGCCTAGAAGGACTGTCTCATCTTTCCCATCATCGTCCCATCCGACACACCCTCCTCTACCCACTTGGCCAGCATTGGCTCATCCTGGAAGTAGTTCTTAAACTGGGGTCCATACAGGCTTCCTGGGGATCTGCACATTCCTTTAAAAAAATGGCAAAGTTCTGCAGTATGTATAGCTTTCATCAGATGCTCAAAGGGGTGTGTGTTCCCACCCCACCCTCCAACTTAAAAAAAAAAAAAAAAAGGTTAAGATAACTCCAGCACAGAGAAGAGGAAATGGAGAGTAAGTCTATAATCTTCCCAGGCACAAATAGTCCATACCACACGGGGCTCCAAAAGACAAAAGCCAGAAATACTGAGTGAACCGACTGTATCACTGTAACTTACACAGACATTTTCTTTCTACTTTTTTCTTTTTTCAGTGCGGGGGATCCAGGCCTCACACACACGCGGTTAAGTTAGCATTTTACTACAAAGCCACACCACATTCTGGACACATTTTCTGAACACAGTCTTTCTACCTTCTTTTTCTTGATCCACGTATTTCTTTATGTTTTCTGCTCTATCCATGTAGCCAGAAATTTTTTCTCTGAGATTACGTTTCTTAGCATCATCCTTGGTCCCTATAAATTAAAATTAAAAAAGAAAGAAAATTCTCAAGTTTCAAAACGGTTTTTCTATTTAGCTCAAGCATTATGTCTAGTTTCCCCAAAATTTCCTATTTTATCATGGTTGCCTCAGTCTTAAAATGCATGGATGCTAAGCTCAAATTTGCCTTGATGCACCTGGAGCAGCTTTGTTTAGGAATGGGTCTCTGATGATATAACCTCTGGGAAAGCTAATCTGGTGGGCTGAGAATCTGGTAGCTTCCTACATGTCGAACCTAAGTCTAAGCACTATTTTGTCCTAATTACCCACAAGTTTTAAATTTTAGTGTAATTAAAAGATAATAAGGACTATCTTCCATAAAACCAACTTCTCTTTCAGACTTCTCCATTTATAATTAGTGCTCAATCATTTTCTCAGCTGCCAAAAAACTTATTTCTGACCATCTAATGCCAAAAAAACCCTTATCTACCCCCCCAAAATCACTTCTGATTTCCTCTTTTCTATCCTTTGACATTGCTTATATTTTCCATAGTAGTTTCATTTTTAATTTCTCATTGTTGTAGCAAACTTTATTTGAATTTCATCAATTTTTCTACTAATGAAAGTTTGTTTTCTTTCTTGGAAAAATAGTCTGAATTTGCCCACTCAATTTAACTACTTGCCATTTGGTCTTTAGGAATGAAATATTTCTAAGTGATCTTTAAGCTAAGCTCAGCAATGTAATAGCCTTTTCTAGTTGTATAAATGTAATAATTCTTTCTTAATCATCATCCTTGATCAGCTGGCAATAGTAGACCCTGTAGGCCCACCCTTCAACCATCATGCCTTGGTTTTCCAAGGCTTGAAACCTGACAGCTATCTTTGATTGCCATTGTATTTCACTCCCACATCCAATCATGTGCCAATGCTAGTAATTCAACATCTATACTGTCCCCCCCTTATCCTAATATTGATATCATCCCCTGGTTCATTTAGGCCCTATCATGTTTCACTGGAATGCTTGGAGGAACTCTCATTTGTCTGTTGGACTCCAGTATCTATAGGCTAATGTCTATTCTACACCCTTACCACATTCAGTCATTTATTCTAGTGAGAACTTAACTACCTTCCAGATATTGTTCTAAGTACTGGGAATACCGCAGTTAATAAAACAGGCAAAATTCTCCCCTTTAGGTGGGAAGAAAGACAATAATAAAAATAAATAGGTTAAACATGTATATTAGATTGTGATAAGTGCTATTAAATTTTTTAAAAAAGGAAGAAAGACAGGGTTGGCTGGGAAGAGGTTGTTACTTTATACTGAAGGTCAGGGAAAGCCTCACAAAGGTGTTATTTGTGTAAAGGCCTGAAATAGGAGAGAGGAGAGGGAGTGTGTCATGAAAATACATGAGAGAAAGCATATTCCTAAGAGATACCAACAGTGAAATGCAATTCTCTCTCTCTTTTTTTTTTTTTTTTTTTGGTACTGGGGATTGAACCCAGGGGCACTCCACCACTAAGCCACATCCCCAGCCCTATTTTGTATTTTATTTAGAGACAGGGTCTCACTGAGTTGCTTAAGGCCTTGCTAAGTTGCTGAGGCTGGCTTTGAACTCGCGATCCTCCTGCCTCAGCCTCCCAAGTGCTGAGATTACAGGCGTGCGCCACCATGCCCGGCAAGTGAAATGCAATTCTAATACCATCATTCTCCTTGCTTACAGAATGAGTCAAATGTGATCCAAACCTTAAGCTACTTTATTTCTTACTCTTCTTCATACATACACTGAACCAAACTCAACTATTTATTGGCAAAACTGCACAAACAGAATATGAATACTCTTAGCTGAATTTGACTTCTAAAATTCTACTTTTTCTTCCAAAGCCTCTACCAAACACCGCCTCTATCTTTTGACCCCCATGTGACATTTACCTGTTCAAATCCTCGTTGCACTCATCTATCTCTCTCTGGACACTTACTCTCTATATTGGAGTTATTTGCATTGGGGTCTTAACCTGTCTCTCACATCACTGTTTCTTAATGACCCTAGAATCAATGAAGCACAATGGAGCAAAACTCCTATGACTCTCCTGCTTCAGATTCCTACAGCAGCCACGACTTGAGCAGTGAAACTATACTCTCTTTCTGTGGTTCAGTATAGAAGTCATGGAGATCTTGGGCTCCACTTGTGCTACTACCATCTCCTAGTGGCAGAACTTGAAAGCTAACTACTTTTCCGTGCTAGAAAATTAGAATACTATCAACTCATGATTCGTAGAACAATTTTAATGATGAAACCAGTCATCACCATTACTATCATCGTCATGAAACAGGCTCTACCAAGGTGGAGTTTATAATTTTGAAAAAGAGCACCAACCTTTGAAGGGAACCCTCTGCTGTCTTGAAGCTTCTGTAACTTGAATTATAACAAGCTTAAACTAGAAAGCACACAGGAAATTATCTTAGACAACACTGGGGCTCCTGGATTGGGGTGCAGGCACTAGTCTTAGTCAATTTACTACCTAATTACTGGATGTCTGCTGGGCCAGGGTTATGCTGAGAGTTAAGGAATTTTGAAGTACTTCTTAATAATGAATAACTATGTAACACAAAAAGTCTCATTGTGCCTGTTCACAATCCTGTGGATTTGTTATACTGAATTTCCGTACATCTGCTTACGAAAAAATATTTTATTTTTGTGGTTTTATATTTACTTTTAATGAAAATGTCCAAAAATTATAGTACTATAATGAACATATTTATTACCCTATGTTTGGATTTTTAAAAGTGTTAGCAGATCTATCTATCTAATCTATCTATCAATCTTTATCTATCTATCTATCTATCTATCTATTGGTGCTGGGAGCTGGGAACTGAACCCAGGGCCTCTAGCCATGCTAGGCAAGTGCTCTACCACTGAACTACACTCCCAGCCCCAACTGTTTAAAAAAAAAAATTTTTTTTTTGCTTAAGTAAAATTAATACTGACAGCAAAATATTTCTTTCTGAAAACACTTCAGTCTGCATCTCTAAACAGTTTTCAGGGGAAAAAAATACTGCTTAACAAAATTAGTAATTTCAGTGTCACCCGATCCACACTCAAACTCTAACTGATCCAAAAAATGTCTTTTAAAGTTAGTTCAAACCTACCTACTATCGATCAAGGATTATACAGTAATTTGGTTAAATTTCATTAAGTCTTTTAAAATCTAGAATAGTACTCTCAATTTTCATGATGACATCAGCCTATTAGAGGCATATAAAGAAACCAGCCCATTTGTCCTGTAGACATCCCACCTTCTTGTTGACTGTTTCCTGGCGATTTGGAAGAATCACTTTCGGGTTTCATTTCGCTGCAGACACAGCGGAAACCAGCTATAGTTTCGAAACCTACGGCCCTGCCCTCCGTGGCTCACTGCTCACCTTTCAGAACCTGCAGGAGCAGGTCAATCCCCTCCTGGTAGCACACCAGAGCCTGCGGGTACCGGGACTCCGAATCCAGTTCCACCGCTCGTTTTAGCACAGTGGCGGCAGCGGTGCTGTCGGGATCAAGCGCCACGCCGGGCTTGGCCATAATTACAACGCCGCTCAGCCTCAATCCAGGCTGGACTTGAGCTGGTCGTCCGCGTTGCCGGGAAGCGGTCACGTGACGCCGGCGCTTTCCTCCTCCAATCCTCCTTTAGTGGGAAGGACTTGTCTGTGACTAACCCGCCCTTCCCCGGAACCAAAGGGTCGCGCGCCTTGCGACGGAAAGATTTGAGTGGCGTACTTGTTCGTCCTTCCTGCGCTGGGTTTCCCCCGGTGGGGAGCTTCGGGCTGCGCTGTTAGCAGGCGCGGGTGAGTGGGGAGTGCGTGGTTTGAAGTATGTCATTGTTCACCGGGAGTGTGTATCTGGGAACTCTCTGCGGCACGCGGTCGATTTGTCCCTATCCATGTTGAGTTGGCAGGTCATGGCGACTATATGGGCCTGTGTCCCAACCCCATCGCTTTGCCTGCGAAAAGCTATTGATTCTTCGCCGGTTCGAGGGACCCCGGGCCGTGATCCCTAACTCGTGGCGCTCTAGGGCGGAACCGCTGAAGCTGGACAGCTTGGGAAAGGAATTCAAGTTTGTTTTAATATTTTCTCTGCTTCTGCTTTATTCGTCACTTACGAATATGGGCTTCCCCTGAAGATCAGTCCAACTGAATTTTCTAAAAAGAAGACAAGATTGCCCTGTTTTTATTTTTAGATTGTTGCATCTTAGAATGCAAACCATTCGGAGCTGGCAGTTACTTGCCATTTGCCCAAAACTGATTTTTTGGGGGCAGCCACGGTTTGATCGTCACCTACCCAAAGTTGCTTCTGCCTTTTTAGTCAAGAGGCAATTATGAGGGCTGCCTACTACTAGTTAGTCCCTACGGGTTTAGAGAAGAGAAATACATTTCTTGTCTTAAGAGATCTTGGTTTACTGCAAGGAAAATTCCGTGTTCTACGTTTTTAATTAGTGTTTTTGCCTTTATACTTAAATGCATGTGTCTGTATTTTATTGGTGCATTATAATTATACATAATAGTGGGATTTGTTTTTATACATTCAGGCATGCATGCTCTATAACATCATTTGGTCAGTATCGTTCCATGTCTTATGTCTTGTCTCTTTAGAAAAAGAAATCGTCTTTTAAGAGAACCACTACATGCATGGTGAATGTTAAAAAAAAAAAAAAAAAAAAAAGCCTGTCGGACATTACAGGACGTAAAAGGAACAGTCACCCTTGTAGCCTACCCCACAGGGGTATGCTAGTTTTTGACAAGATTCCAGAGTTTTTCTGTGTATACACACACCTTCACAGGCATTTTTAAAAATAGAAATGGGTTCACATACCTCATATGATGCATGGGATTTTCCTGTTTATGCAGCTGTACAAAAGAATAGTTATGCAGTAGAAGACCGCACAATTGCTTTCAAGTCCAAGAATACCTTATAAGAATAATCTCTACTTCATTAAGATGTAACTCTGGAGGCTGGGGTGCAGCTCACTGGTAGAATTCTTAGCATGTATGAGGACCTAGGCTCAGTTCCCTGCACTGTAGTGGGGGAAATGACATAGCTTCTTACCATCACAGCTGATGTCTGTAAATTTCATTCAGCAAAAATATCAGATGCCTGCAATGGGGCAGATGCTACTTAGGAAGATGTTTGGAATATACCTGTGAGTACAACCAGAAACTACAAAATTAAAAATGCTTGTCTCGTATAAGTAATGTGGACAAACACTAAACAACAAATCTAACAATGATGGTAAGATTCTGACTGGGAAAAATATCAAGTAGAATAGAGAGGTTGGGAGTACATTTGTATGGGTGAAATGTCAAATAATATGAAAGGGCAGACCTCATTGAGAAAATAGGATTTAAGCCCCAAATTGAAAGAGGTGAAGGGATTAACCATGTTAGGATCCTTCCAGTTCAGGGGAGGATGCCTGCTTGGCTAGATGCAGGGCAAGAAAGGGGAAAGTTATCTGATGATTAAACAAGTAATTAGAGGTGGAAGCCCTAGAGATGGAGGGAATTAAGGTGGAGTGGGGGAGTTAAGGGCTTTGTCTTTCATTGTGATTAAATGGAGAGGCAGTGGAGATTTTAATTTTTCAATACATAAGCTTTATTTTTTGAGTAATTTTGGATTTCCAGAATAGTTGTGAAGATAGTACAGAGTTCCTATATGTGCCAAACCCATTACTAATCATATATTAGTATGGTACATTTATTAACCAGTGAACCAATATTGATACCCTATTAACTAAAATCCATACTTATTTTATGCAGATTTCCTTTGTCGTGCCCAATGTCCTTTTTATTTCCAGGATCCCATCTAGAATACCCATCTAGAATTGCTTTAAAGCAGTTATACTGTATATGGTATTCTAATGATCATATCTCCTCAGCTTCTCCTTGACTAATTTCTCATACTTTCCTTGTTTTGGATTACCTTGACAGTTTTGAGGCTGTTAGGTGTTTGAGGAAATACTGGTCAAATATTTTGCACAATGTCCCTTGATTGGAGTCTGTTGTTTTTCTTTTAGAGTGGGCCTATGGATTTGGGGGGAAACAAACAAACAAACATGGAGGTAAAGTGCCGTTCTCATTATATCACATCAAGTGTACATGCTAACAGCTGTACTGTTATCACTGTTGATGCTAATTAATGTTGATCAGCTGGCTGGGCTAGTATATTTCAGGTTTCTCGTCTGTGAAGTTATTTTCCCGTTTTCTGCACTGTACTCATTGAGAGTGGGTTACCAACCATAAACCACACTTAGGGGTGAGGAGTTTTGCTCCACTTCCTTATAGTGTCTACATAAATTACTTAGACTTCTTCTATACAGGACATTTGTTTCTTTTTTCTTATTAATTTACCAACTTATTAATATTTTATGAACTTATTATATTTTGGTTCAGGTTATAAGCCAATTATTTGTTATTGATTTTTTTGAGTAGTCCTTTTGTTACTCTAAGATGTTCCAAACATCAGCCATTCTCAAGGAGACTTGCTCCCTTTTGTTAGAAGAATGCTATTAGAAGCCTAGATCTGGGTGCTGAGTTTGTTCATTGCTACTGGGTATTACTGATTTTAGGTTCTCTCAATTAACAGAGCTAACCCATATATATACTTACATGTATAATTATTTCCAAATCCTTCACTGACTACACAAAGCTAAATGTTGAGTTCCAACTGAAATCCAACTAAACCTGTTTAGTTACAACTAAACCTCCCCTTCTTAAGTGTAAGCTTCTCTTCAACAGTGAGAAACTTGGCTCTGGAAGGTTTTGAGCAGAGTGATGTGAATTAACAAGATAACATACTGCTGTTATGGGAAGATGATATTAGGGGAGTTGGAATGGAAGTTAGAAGGTCAGTTCAGAGGATTTTGTTGAAATCTTAGTGATAAAGGAAAGATTTAGTAAATCACAAAGTTAAATGAGTAAGATTAATATATAATGCTTAACTTGGGAGGAAGAAGTATGACACAATAATTTAACATTAGATTGGTTCAGTTGCTGAGCAGTTTTTCTGAGATCTGGCTCTTTTCAGGGATATCTTGGGTGATTGTCAACTCCATTTGTCTACATCACAGGAATACTTGAAGAGTTTAAATGTGCTAGAGTCTGATGGACACTGATATAGCACATACCCTATTTTAGTGTATAGAATATTCTTATTAGCTTCATAATGAATTAATGATCTTACAATAATAAAAGCTATAATTTATTGAGGGTTTCTCCTATGGCAGGTACTGTTTCAAGTGTTTTCTAGAATAATTCACATGAAAGATGGGTATTATTTTCTTTTCTGAGGGAAGAAATTAAAACACAAATTAAGTACGCTGTCCAAGATAGATAGATACTTCATGAACCTAATCTTTCAGTTTTCAGTGTCCATCGGTATAGTAGGCTCTGACTGTTTCATGTCTAAGTCAATATGATCATTATATATCACAGAAGTAATGTCTGTGTGTTTAGAATCATTCCAAAATGCAAATAAGCCAGAGTGAGAGTTTTCTTCTTTTTAACAGAAAATTATTCTGAGTAGTGAAAACAAGTAGTACTAGGAATCAGGAGAACTGGGCTCCAGAGCACATATTCTCAATGGCTGGATGACACTGGAAAACAGATTGAACTTTCTGTTATTCTGTGACAACGCATTCTTTATCTGCCCTCGTTACTGAAGATGTGTCAAATGATAGTAAACTCCCATTTCCCCATTTTGTGAAATCAACCAAGGCTCTAACTCATTGGACCAAGAGGGGATGAATGTGGTTAATGTATAATTACTACCTGTGGTCTTGCTGAAATCTAAATGAAACACTTATTGTAAATTCTTGCACTTATATTAAAATAAATTTTTACTGGTAAACTTCAATCATGTTTACAGTTAATGTGCTGATTTGTTGGGTAATGCTGAAGAAGGGATGTCCTGTCCATTTCCAAATCCTATTTGACTGATAGGTCTGCTTTCTGCTTCTCACAGCTGCTAAAGAGAACAGTTGCTCCACTAATGGCAGGGATTTTGCGCTCAGTAGCTCAGAGGCCCCCAGGCAGTCTACAGGTAAGCATTTCTTTTCAAGAACCCTTTTTTACCCTCTATTCCTTATGATTTTTCCCCCTAATTACAAAACATAAAGGCATGTTAAGTTCTACAAGATAAATTTTTTTTGCAGTTTCCTTTTTTATATTAATTTTTCAATGTTGGGGGTCAATTTATTTGTTTATAGTTTATCTGCAGTTTTGTCCCTAAAGATTTGAAATCACAGCTGGGTGTGGTGATGTACACCTGTAGTCCCAATCACTTGGGAGGCTCAGGCTGGAGGATCACCTCAACCTACAGGTTTGAGATCAACCTATTGAGATACTGTCTCAAAAACAGATTTGGAATCACAAAGCAATATTACTGAAAAAATTTGAATGAAAATCAACTACCATTGATTCTCCTTAATCTGCTTTAGTTTTCTTAAAGTTGTAGAGGTTTTTTTCTCTTCAGTTATGAAAAAAGTTCATTTTTGGTGGGTATGGTGGTGTCCACATGTAGTTGCAGCTATTTGGAAGTCTGAGGCAGGAGGATCACAAGTTCAGGGTCAGTCTCAGCAACTTAAAGCCTATATCAAAATTTTTAAAATAATATAAAAAGGGCTGGGAACGTAGCTCAGTGGTAGAGTATCCCTGAGTTCAATCCCCAGTACCACAAAATAAGTATATAAATAAGTAAGAAGCAAGCAAGAGTTTATTATTTCAATCTTTGAAAAATATAGAAAAGCAAGAAGAGAAACAATCTTCCAGAGATATTAATGGTAATAATTTCATGTCTACCTTTCATTTTTTTCTTTTAGAGAGTACAGTGGTGTAGCCTAATCTTTCCTGAGGCCCCAGCAAGATAGCTGTAGATATATACTAGGTCTTGATATAGACCTACAACTGACTGTAGATGATTAATAATGTCAAATACTTTACATACATTATCTTAACTGCAGATTAATCCTATGAAGTTGGTATTATTTCCTTTTTAATGCCAAGGAAATCATCCTCCAAGAGGGTGTCTCATGTCTCACAGCTGTGGGCAGTAGAACCAGGATTAGAAACCCAGTGTTTTCCTTTCTCACCCCATCTCCTGTGGCCTATTTTCTAGTTATTTATGCCATCCCTGCAATACAGGGAAGGCTAAAAAGGAATGACAGCAGTGACTTGCCAATCCCCAAAGCACTTCCTGTGTGAAAAGCTGCCAATTAATCCTTTTTCTTCAGTAGTTTGAGAAAAAGAAGAAGAATTGGAGGAATACAGAGTGGAACAAGAGATAGGAGCTAGGAGTGATGGCATTGTTAAAACCAGAAAGAAAAATGGAAACTCTCTTTTGGATTTCTTTTACTTTTTCTCTTTTTTGGCTGGGGGAAGGATGCAGTACTGGGGATTGAACTCAGGACCTGGCACATGCTAGGCAAGTGCTTTACCACTGAACTACATCCCAGCCCTTTTTATTGTATTTTATTTTATATTTTAATTGTAGGTGGACACAATACCTTTATTTTTATGTGGTGCTGAGGATCAAACCCAGGGCCCCATGCGTACTAGGTGAGCACGCTACCACTGAGCCACACCCCAGCCCTCCCAGCCCTTTTTAATTAATTATTTATTTAAATTTTGAGATAGGGTCTTACTAAGTTCTCCAAGCTAGCCTTGAATTTGCTATTCCTCTTGCATCGGCCTCCTGCGTAGCTGGTCTATAGGTGTGTAAAACCACACCCAGCTTTTACATTGTTTTGTTGAAGGTGAGTTATTGCACAGTTGTCTAGAGCATGAGTTTGTAAACCGTATCTTCCAGGCCAGATTCAGCCTGCCACTATTTTGGGTCAATTTATGGAAACAGTTACACCCTATAATGGCAGAGTCAGGTCTTGGCAGTGGAGACCATAGAGCTCCAAAGCTGGAAATAGTATATGGTCCTTCCCAGAAAAAGTTACTGAGCTGGTTAATGATTGGATGGGAAATATTCATTCTGCTAGGAAGCTGAGATCAATCTTTTGTACAAAAACAATTGTACATTGGGTCAGAATGGACTGGTCACCTAAGAATTGGTTGGTGTGGATTTCTGCACTACAATTGTTTTATTTCATATTCTAGACTGTGACAAAAAGTGTGGAGTCTCTCATTGATACAGTTTGGAGTCGTCACAAATTTACCAAATCAAGAATTCCAGATAAAGTAAGAACAATGTGTCTTTCTTTGAATGCTACTGTTTTTTTTTAATATTATGTATTAAAAGGTACCTGTTTTGTAATATTGAAAGCTTGTATGTTAAGTTATATGTGTAGTGGTACAGAGTTTAAAGCAATGGTATTGGTGAATATGATGATTGTTAAAAATAAAACTATTACTTGTGCTACTGGCTTTTGCAGGGTGGGTTTTATGTGTTGTTTTGTTTTTTCCCCTGTTTATTCCTGTTTGGTTTTTTTCCTTTTATTTCCTTTCTTTTATTTATTTATTTATTTATTTAATCATCATTGTCCTGAGAAAGCAATGGGCCTTGCTGCCCAGGCACTCACAGTGAAACTCTTCATCTTCACTTTCTATATCAACTTTTGCTACTTTAAATCTTTCAGATTTTTCCATAACATTGATATGTACCTACCAATCTTTTAAAAAACACCAACTAAGCCCTCCATTGATTTTGGGTTTCATTTTGTATTGGTTTTGTTTATTTTGCTTTTTAATTAATAGACATTATTGCATAAAGGAGTTTAGGCTTACCGGAAAATTGATCAGAAAATATAGACTTCCTTATATACTCCCTCCCCAACATACAGTTTCCCTTGATATTAGCAGCTTGCATTAGTGTATAGTTGTTGCAACTGATGAAACTATATTGATATGTTAACTAAAGATCATAGTTTAGGGTTCACTCTTTATGTTGTATAGTTTATGGGCTTTGACAAAGATATAATGTCATATATCCACTATCACACTATAGTTCAGAATAGTTTCACTGTTCAAAAAATCACCTGTGTTTCACCTGGTCATCCCTTCTTCCCAACTCCCAAACCCCGGCAACCACTGATCTTTTTGCTGTTTATAGGGTTATCTTTTCCAGCATGTTTGTAATTGGAATCAGGCAGTATGTAGCCTTTTCTAACTGGCTTCTTTCACTTAGTAGCATACATTTAGAGTTCCTCCCTGTCTTTTCATGGCTTAATAGCTTATTTCTTCTTATTGCTGAATGTTTCATGGTGTGGATTTACATAGTTTATTTGTATATATTCACCTATGAAAAGACATCTTGATTGTTTCCAGTTTGGAGCAGTAATAAGGTAGTACAAATACCTATATGCAGGTCTTTGTATGGACATAAGTGCCAACACTCTGGTAAATGCCTACGAGCATGGTTGCTAGATTTTATGGTAAAGACTATGTTTAGCTTTGTGAAGCCTGGGGTTTTTTTGTTTTTTGGGTGGTTGGTTGGTTGGTTGGTTGGTTTTGGGGTCCCCCACGCCTGCATTATTTTATAGTAGTAAAATACAGAGATAAAAGCCAAGTGTGGTGATGCTCACGTGTAATCCCAGCGGCTCAGGAGGCTGAAGCAAGACGATTTCGAGTTCAAAGCCAGCCTCAGTAAAAGCGAGGCGCTAAGCAACTCAGTGAGACCCTGTCTTTAAATAAAATACAGAATAGGTCTGGGGATGTGAGTCAGTGGTCGAGTGCCCCTGAGTTCCATCCTCAGTCTCCTCCGCCCCCCAAAAAAACAGATAAAAAGTTACTGTCTTAACTAGTCCCTTTTCAAGATTTCAGAGGTTTTTAGAGTTTGGAGTATTTGCTGGACTTTACTGATTGAGTATCCCAGTTTGCTTTGAGTTTGGTAGATTTCAGAGCATTTCAGATTTTCAGATGAAGGATATTCAACCTGTAGTGCTGATGCATTCTCTTGTCATTTGATTTCTTTCGTGTCATTTGGTTGCTCATGCTTTGTTCCCACAGGTTAAAAAACAAAACAGAATCCTTGCCTGTGATATTTTTCTTAAGAAGATGAAATTCATAGACCCCCTTTGAGTAATCAGACTGGACTGGTAGAAATGTTCAGCTTCAGGTGGAGGATTATATAGAGATTAGGTGGTGTGTGTGGGGGGGTGTGCGCGCACATGCACGCACATGCCAGTTCAAGCATTTTTTTAAGAAAAAATGGGATGGGAGGTACATAGAAACTGTTAAGTTGAAAGTTCACTATTTATAATTCTTCCTTTATAGGTATTTCAGCCTTCACCAGCAGATCATGAAAAATATGGTGGGGATCCACAGCACCCTCATAAACTACACATTGTTACCAGAATAAAAAGTACAAAAAGACGTCCATATTGGGAAAAAGACACAATAAAGATGCTTGGATTAGAAAAAGTATGCAACTATTTTAGTCGTGTTTAGTGTTAAGTTTGCTTTACATTTCATACTTTAAAGCTGTCTCTTGTGTTTAAATGTATTACTTAATGTAACTTGTTTATAATTTTGATTTAAACAGACCAAACCTTCAGTTTAACATTTTCAGAAACAGAGCCTTTTGCTTTTTAAATTGATCCACAGCCTTGTTCCTTTGTTTGTAGGCACATACACCTCAAGTTCACAAGAATATCCCTTCGGTGAATGCAAAACTGAAAGTGGTTAAACATTTGATAAGGTTTGTTGTTCATTATCTCAGCAGTTTTTAAAAATGTGTTATCTAGTGTAATTCTAAATGCTGCTTCTTCTGTCACAGAATCCAGCCCCTGAAGCTGCCGCAAGGACTTCCAACAGAAGAGAACATGTCTACCACGTGCCTCAAGAGCACTGGGGAGTTAGTAGTGCAGTGGCATCTAAAGCCTGTGGAGTAGGAAGCAGTTAAGTCCTGACATCACAGCTTCAGATTAAAAAGTGCACATCACTTTTATTTAAAGTTGGTGAGAGAATGTTTTCATTAAAATCTTTAAGATGTATTTTAAATCCCAGTGTATTCATCGAGTGCTATGATTCTTCCTTACCATATAGAAGTTTGAAGTTTGGTGCTACTACTTGATTTAATCTTCCTTTTCCCCTAAGAATTTCACTCTAAAATAGGTAAGAACAGCATTGTTTGAACGTCTAAATTTAGATCCACTGAAACCATAGAAGTAACTTTAATTTTTTGTAGAAATTATTTCCTAATTTAATTCTACAGATTCTGTTGAGTATCTCTATGTAGTCCATTTCATGTTGCTATAACAAAATCCCTGACCATAGTTCATAAGGAAAAGAGGTTTATTTTGGCTTAAGTTTTAAACACTAAAAAGTCCAAACTTGAGCAGCCACCCCTGGTGAGGGCCTCCTACAGTGTCGTAACATGGCAGATGACGTAGTGTATTCTGAGCACGTGGGACTTGAGCAGCCACCCCTGGTGAGGGCCTCCTACAGTGTCATATCATGGCAGATGACGTAGTGTATTCTGAGCACGTGGGAGAATGGCAAATGGTGGAGGAGACCACGTGGCAAGAGATCTGGCTGAGGAAGCCGAAATGACATTACTGCTTTTATAGGACAGGCATTGATCCCTTCTGAGAGGTCGCCCCATGACCCCACCCTCCATTGAAGATCCCACCACCTCAGTACCCCTCTTAAATATTCTCTCGCTCCTCAGTACCAGTGCACTGGGGACTCAGCTTTCAGCACATGAACATTTGGGGAACCAGCTGTATCTAAACCATAACAGGCTCTTTGACTGCTGTGCTGTGTGTTGGAGAAATACACATGGTCCCAGCACACCAGGAGCTTATGGTTTGTTTCGAGAACAGAGATGCAGCCAAAAGCATGAAATATGGGATGTTTCTGGATCCAGCAATCCAGTGCCTCAGAGTCTGTAAGTTCACATATGGACATGGGTTCATGTTGTCCCTAAATTTAATACCAAAAACAGTACTTATTTTCTAATTCTCAATCCGATTTGAGGCTGAGGCAGAAGGATCTCAAGTTCAAGTCCACTCTGTGTGAAACAGACCCTGCCTCAAATAAAATCCATAAAAGGGCTGAGAGCGTATCTCAGTGGTGGAGCACTTGCCTAGCACACATGAAGCCCTGATTCCCAGGACTTTAAAACCATTTTTAAAAAATTTCATTCGGCCTAAACTTTATTATTGCACTCTGCATGAACAAAACATGTTCAGCCGTATGTAACTATTTTGTTTATGGAACAAGAGTGTGAAATGAAAGCATTTAGAAATTATTTAAAAGTAGACTTCTATTTTTCAATTTCAAAATGGATGTTCTTGTTTACAGTTGAGGATGCTAGTTAAAAGAAGAAAAAGGTGGAAGAAATCTTTTAGGGGGCATTACTTCATTTCCTTCTATTTCTGATACCTGGAGGAATGGAGAAAAGTACATTTTAGGGGAGGGTCAATACTGGAGAAGCCTACAGCAGCTCGGCAGCTTGTTAAAGATGAGGAACCTCTGTGTTCTAGTCACCCTTTATTCTCCTTTGTCTCTTGCACCATCTAGCTCAGATAACACCAATGTTGGCATACTCCTTGTCCTGATATCTTATGTAGGTCTTGATGTTTTTGAGCACTGCATTAAAGCAGAATTGTCATTTGAGATAATGGCATGAAATGAAATCAGATCTCATTGATTAGCTTAAAGGCTTTAGTTTTAATTCTGCCATTATTGAATATCCAGTGTGCATGTGGCCTGGAGGAGATGGAAACCTGAAGGATACTGACTTAAGCACTCAAGTCCAGTTTTAGAGAGAGACTTGTGTGCTTCATTATCAGGTGTTCTTGCTTGCAGTGGGGTTGAAGTCATCTGTGTTTAATACCAACATCTTGGTCCTTGTCTCCATTGCCAATTCAATAACAAGGACAAGGTTTTGAGAAGAAGGAAGATGTTTTATTGGTTTGCTAGCAAAGGAGAAAATGGGAATCCTGTGATTGTCCCTCCTGGGGGAAACAGGGCTCTCAAAAGAGGAATATTAGGCCTGGGATCCAGGTATTATCAGAGAGGATTAATGAGCGTCCACAAGGTATCCTTGAGAGAGCCCTACTTCCAGTTCCCAGATTTGGAGTTTTCTTTATTCTCATGGGCACTGAAGGACACGATAGCTTAGCCTGGGATGCAAAAAATGTTAGTCTTGTTACCCCTGCTGTTAGGGAGGGGGAGATGGGGAAGAAAAAGAAAATGGAAAAAATATGTCAGTTTTAAAACAGCCACTGTGGTTGAGCAGCAAGGTTTGTACTCAAAGCATAAAGTGGGCTCCAGACATGTAAGATTAGAGCAGCCCCTTTGAATTTAGTGCCATCCATTACTTGCTAACGTTAATGTTGGATAGATCAAGGGAAAGTACATTGGTTAATTTTTGCCCAAAGAGTACAGAGTTTGAGTAGAAAATCTCAACCTCAACAACCCACAACTAGAGAAAGGAATCTAAATGCTAAGTTGAATATTCAGAAATGCAGTTGTCTAGAAGGAAGTCTGTAGAGGACACATGGGCATGGGCCAGTGCATTCTTTTTTTTTGGTTGTTTTTTTGCTCTTTTTAGATATACATGACAGTAGAGGGTATTTTGACATATACATATATGGAGTATAACTAATTCTAATTAGGGTCCCATTCTTGTGATTGTACATGATGAGAAGTTTCACTGGTGGTATATTCATATATGAACATAGGAAAATAATGTCTGATTCATTCTACTGTCTTCCATTCTGATCCCCCCTCCCTTCCCTTCATTCCCCCTTGTCTACTCCACTGAAATTCTGTTCTTCCCCCTGCCTTATTGTGTGTTAGCATCCTCATAGCAGAGAGAACATTGGCTTATTTCATTTAGCATGATGTCTCCAGATACATCCATTTACCAGCAAAAGTCATAAAGTCATTCTTTATGGCTGAGTAATACTCCATTGTGTATATATACTACATTTTCTTTATTCATTCATCTGTTGAAGATCATCTAGGTTGGTTCCATAGCTTAGCTGTTGTAAATTGAGGTGCTATAAATATTGATGTGGCAGCAATGTCAGGGGGTGAGAGGAGAAGTCCCAGGACTCCTTAATACAGGAGCCCCATGCACTGTGGAACCAAACGCATCAATGAAGCCCTGTCGTGAGAGCAGAAGAGGATTGATAGGATTACAAAAGGCTTTCAGCAGAGAAGTTGTGTCTTCTTTATCTGCACGTTATAGGGTGGACAACATGTCTACCTGGCATACACTTGCCCTACCCAGTATTGTAAAACCTAAACCAGCCAACAGAGTCCTGATGTTAGGAACATAGTGGTCATGGGATTAAGGTAAAGGGGTGTAGGAGAACTGGTGTATTTGAGCAGTCTTTATGTGAAATGGGTGTATCTTTTACCTGATTGTAGCATGGGGATGGATACTGTATCTGACTGGAGGATATTTATAAGATGGAAGGCATCGATACTGCACAGGGCCTTCAACATCAGTGATGAGAACGTTACTCTGTCACATATGTAAAGCTGAGATGTTTTCCCCTCGCTTTCTATGTACAATGCAACAGAGACCAAATACCAAACTAACTTCCTTTCTTCTCTCTCCCTCTCTCTTCTCCTTCACTCTTTTTCTCTTTCTGTGGTACTGGGGATTTTGTGTGTGTGTGTGTGTGTGTGTGTGTGTGTGTTAGTTATTGGCATATATTAGGCAAGCAGTCTACCACTGAGTTACATCTTCAGACCTTTTTTAAATTTTATTTTGAAGCTGGGTCTCCCTAAATTGCCTAGGCTGGCCTCAAACTTGCAATCCTCCTGCCTCAGTCTCCTGAGTATCTGGGGTTACAGGCCTGTGTCACTGTGCCTGGCACATATTTCTTATGGTGTCACAGGTCCTGTGGCATGTGAGGCATGGAAGGCCAAGAGAAAGAAAAATGAGAATGTAATTATGAGTAAGTCCAGCCAGGGAAATTGTTTTAGGCTTTTTTTTTTGCATCTAAACCTATTTATAAAACAACATTTCTTCAGCTCTCAGTAAGACTATATTTTAAATGAAGTGATATTTTATACAGTAGGATGCAGACATGGAATGATCCTTTATGCCTGAAGGGGACATGGGAAAAAATATATATATGTATATATATTACGTATATAAAATATATTTATAATTTTTTAAATTGAGAATGACTGATGAATTAACAGTATTTAGTGATGCCAACTTTCAGTTAACATCTTTGACATTTTCCTCAGTAAATCCTGAGAATCAGCAGATGGGCTGGAGATGGGTATATGATGAAGACCGGGACAGTTCTATCCTATCTAACAATCATTCTGTACATGTGCAGAATATTGGCATGGAAATTATGAGGCGTATGAAACTTGTGTGTTATTTCCATATTGTCTGTACCGTGCTCTTAAATCCTAGATGAAAACAAGCCATGTTGAAGGAATAGAGAGGTCCCGACCTCCATTAGTGCCTAACCCTGTGAAGCACATGTTGTCAGACCCCTCCCATACCCATGGACCTCTCAGAATTCTCAGTTAGTTTGCTTCTCTGTGCCTACAGCCTCTTCTTCTTGGAAGTACACAAAAGTATGCTGCCTTCTTTCTTGGTACATCACAGTAGCATGGAATTGTCCCTCATCCCACCGCATGAGCAAATGACTCTCAGAAACATATCTCAATACTCCAGCTCATGCCCCATGGACAGAGTATTTCTGAGGTGTCTGTTGTCACATTTCTGACAGCAGCTTTCCTGCAGGGTTGGGCACTGGGGCCCAAAGTAGTAGCTGACTCATTGATACTTGTTTTTTTGATGGTCTTCCCTCCACTGTATCACCAGTATACCAACACTGGTATCTTCATACCAGTGTTCCCCACACCTCCTAGATAAACAACCTGAACTCAAATCCTTGTTTCAGTTTGCTTCTGGGGTAACCCAACTATGACATCTCAAGTATGGAGTCTGTGCAGGATATCTCTTGGCAATTCAGTCCTAAAGAGAATACTGGGGGAATCAATTCATGGTACAAGTCAGTGTATTAATTCTTTTTGTTTTGTTTTGTTTTTTGGTACGGGATTGAACCCAGGGGGGCTTAATCACTGAGTCACATCCCCAACCCTTTTTATAATTTATTTAGAGACAGGGTCTTGCTAAATTGCTTAGGGCCTTGCTAGGTTGCTGAGGCGACTGAACTTACAATCCTCCTGCTTCAGTTTCCCAAGCCTCTGGGATTACAGGCTTGCACCACTGCACCCAGCAGTATAGTAATTCTTGTTTTTCAAATCACTTGGAAATTATCTTGCCTAAATGTATTTTATGCTTGCAGTAGTGACATTGAAGGAGCTGGTGATTAGATTAAGTGTGTGTTTCTGGGGAAAGCCCTGAAGAAATCATTCTTAAAGTAGACATGAAGAACATTCTGGATTGTCCATATGCAGGGATGAGAATCAAAATATTTAACAACTGATATAGTCTGGGCTTCAACTAACCATCTTCAACCAAAGATGATTTTGCTGCAGGCTGCCACCCCAGGCAACTACTGGTTCTTTCCTGTAAAACAAGGATTCCTGATTCTGTCTGGGTCAAATCTTTAGCTAGGTTAAGAGGTCATTGGGCATAGAAGGGTTTATTTGGTTTTCTCCATGTGGCTCACAGGTAGGATTCCTTCTCAGAAGAGATGGTGCAAGCAGAAATATCCATTGAACTTACCAGATAGAGCTACAAGTCCAGCAGGGGCCACCTGGAGGGACTTTGTGAATTTACACTCTAACATATTATTGTGTCCTCTCCTGACACACAAGTAAAAATTATCAGGTGATTCAATTTAGAGAATTGTCTCCACTCCATCTAGGTAGTCTGGGCAAGACCAAAGAGCAAAGCAGTCAAAGGACAGGTGTTAAATGGAGAAGAATCCACCCCCACCCCACACCACACACACAGGGACTTGAAATAGGAACAGAGAGAGAAAAAGATGGGGTGGGAAAATCTTTGGAGTTTATTTGTGCAGTGAAGGTGCCGATAGTTTCACATGGTGGGATACTATAAAGTATCCCCAGGACCCCAGAGCAGAGTTGCATGGTTTCTCTCTTTCTTTGTTGTTGGTTCTGGGGAAACTTTGGATAGCCTTCTAATAATTTCCTTATATTGCTTAAAAAATTTCAGAAGTGATTCTGTTCTGTTTGCATCCAGAGGACCATAATTAATGCCAGTGCCAACTGCTTTTATCTTCAGCCTTCTTCTGTGGGCAGTAGACCCCTTAGAAAGAGAATTTGTGACAAGAACTGAATATAGAGGAAAAGAAGCCAGTCCATGCACCTTCAGCAAACAAGAGAAAGAAACACAGGAGGTTGGTATAGGCCTGAAGGATATGCACATGCCACTGGAAGGTCAGCTTCACCTCCATCAGCTCTCAGTTACTTATGGAGCTAGAATTCTCTCCCTGGCTCCTCCACTGTCCCATGGGTTGACTGGCTTATGCACAAGGAGCTCCTCATGTGCAAAGCCCTTGTGATGTGGGAAGATATCAAGAAAAGGACAAAGGTTCATAAAAGGCCATTATTCTGATAGATGGGGTACAGGTGGGCTTTGAAGTCAATGAGGTCATGTTGGAATGTGTGGACATCAATTGCCATAATATTCATGTTGGCTGCAAAGCAATTGTATGTATATCTATGTACATTTCATGGGAATCACATCATGAACTAGGTAGATTTTTGTCTTTGCTTATTTCTGTGTGTGCATATAGTGCTGGGGATTGAATCCAGGGCCTTGTGCATGTTAGTCAAGGGCTCTACCATTGAGCTACCTCTTCAGCCCCCTCTTTCTTCTTCTGTTAATGCTTAACTTTCATTAAGAAATTAAAAATGAATTTTCTTTCATAATTTAAGCCATTTTGCCAGGGTTGAGTAAAACACATTCATATTGAACTTAAAAAGAGGGCATTTGAGTACCCTACCAACGTGGCTCACATACAGAGTTTTGCCTAGAAGCCATGTCTTCTATAGAATTTAGCTCTGGCAAGAAGATCATTGACGAGGTCAGTGTCTATGTCTGCAGGGGTGACAATGGTTTCAATTCCTGACTTAAAGGCAGAGAGACCACCTGAAATGAAAAAAGAGAGGTTTGGACTATACTATTAACTGTCAACAGAAATAAAATGCAAGCATTCCCTGGACATCCCAGCCCCAACCCCAGGCAAATCTTCCAAAGCCTATAGTCCCATCACTTGCTTCCCTTCCTCTCTTCCTGAAAGGATATGCTACCCTGAGAATCATTAAGAAAACTCCATCTATTTTATTTCTCTCCCTCTCTCTCTCTCTCTATCTCTCTCTCTCTCTCCCCAAGTTTTTTGTTTTTCTTCCTGTGAGAGTCAGATTTGTGTTTTATGTAGTCCAGAGTTGGCAGAAATAGATGCCCGCAAATCTTCAGTCTGAGATTGTAGCACCCCCTCATTTATTCAGTACACTCCTATGTTCACCCACTCATTCATTCATTCAGCACATGTTTTTAAACACCCACTCTGTGCCAGGAAAAGTGCCACAGCGAGTGCAAGTTACCTGTATTCATTTCTTTGTACGGGTATGTGATCTTGCATGTGCTATTTTACCCTAGAATTTTATCCTCACTAGTTATTTATGTATCTTAACATAATTGTGCTTTGCTCTGGTGTCAAAAGAAAAAGATCCTGGTCTTGATTCCTTCTGTCAAGACCCTTGAAATAGAAAACAGAAAATTTTTCTGAATTCAGATAAAGTGTGGAAAGAAAAAAGGTTTACGTGTACGCTGCTTCTGCAGGAGGGAAACAGGAATTGGTGTGACCAGATGTGTAGAAAGAGGAAGCCGTGAGCCTAAAAAAACAATCTGACTTTCTAGCTGGGATAGCTGGCTGCATGTTGGTCCTCCAAAGTCACAGAAAATGCAGAAGAAAGAGCAAATTTATAGCAGGAAGCAAGTAGTGAATTCCATCTGCGAGATGCTGTACTTGAGGGGTCCTTTGTTCAGCCATGCAGAGATTTCCACTTGGACCTATCAGAATATCTGAAGCCCTCAGAATGCCCAGAGTAAGTTTATTCAAGCAATTTGGAAAATGACTAATAACTTCTTCCATCAGGGGAAAGCCAATGAAAAGAAGATAAATGCACTCTTTTGTGTTAACCTTTGCATTATCTCTCAAGGCATCACTCAATGATTTAATATAAGACAAGAGATGCAATAAGAACACCAATATCCTGAAGAAGGACAAAGGAAGTTGGCCAAGGTGGACCACCTATGGTTCAGAGAATGTACTGCATCTCTTCCATAGCTCCTCCCCAACCCCCTGTTGACCCAGTGGGAATGCTCTTAGGAAGGTTCAGGGCACATATGACTTTAATAATCTCATCCACTGCTCATTTCAACCAAGTACTAAAAATATCGCCTACCTTGAAGGTGTTGAGCGGAACTCCACTTGGGGAATTTTCTCTGGATTGCCTTAATTCTGTCTTTGAGAATACCAACACCTTGCAAAAGGTGCTCTTTGCTGTCCCAGGAACCAACAGGGCGGTGGATTTGTTTATCGAGCTAGAAAATTCAGATAAGAATATCAGCATCTGGTCCAGGCAACACAATTTTCTGCTGATCCTTCTTTCTCCGCTTTGTGTTCAAAGTCATAGATGCTGGCCAAAAGTCAATTCTACCATCCTGTCTTCCACAGGGAAAAGAGTCAGAGACACAAAGATTTGGGAGAAGCAGATATGCACAGTGTTAGCTAGGAACTCTAATATACAAAAAGGAGAGGAGGAGGGGAACAAAAAATTGTTTAAAATAAAGATTGGCACCCAAAGTCTAGACATTCGTAATTTTCAAAAAATCCAGTTAATTCAAATAAAAGTTTGTTTCTAACTGGGATGTCTAGAAATCTGGGTTTCTCCAAACAATTTAAAACAGAGCCTGAAGGCCAGTCACAGTGGTATATACCTATAATCCCAGTGATTTGGGATGCTGAGTTTGGAGTCTAACAAAATTGAGGCCAGCCTCAGGAACTTCAGTCCTAAGCAACTTAGCAAGACCCTCTCTCAAAATAAAAACATAAAAGGGGCTGGGGATGTAGCTTAGTGGAGAGCACCTCTGGGTTCAATCCCCAGGACTGCAAAATTAATTAATTAATTAATTAATTAATTAAGAGTCAAAGGACTGGGGATATAACTCAGGGATAGAGAGATTGCCTAGCATGCATGAGACCCTGGCTTCAAACACCAATATCATGAGGGGAAAAAAAGAAGAAAAGAGAAAAATAAAATATAGCTTGAATGCAAATAGGCTGATAATTTGGATTCCCTTCCTCGAATTTACCTCAAGAAAAAGGTGGTTCAAATAAGGCTTAATTATAAAGCTGACCAGGGATTGATCTCAGGGACACTCAACCACTAAGCCACATCTCCAGCCCTGTTTTGTATTTTACTTAGAGACAGAGTCTCACTGATTTGACTAGTGCCTCACTTTTGCTGAGGATGGTTTTGAACTTGTGATCCTCCTGCCTCAACCTCCTGAGGCACTGGGATTATAGGCATGCACCCGACTTTCATGGATGAAATTTAAAAGTTTAAGACTTCCAAGAAGACATCTGTAATAATGAGTGCCCTTTATAAAACCTTCCCAATTGAAGTAATTGCATATTATTTATTGCAGAATTGTATTTATGATACATATAAAATGCTTTTAAGAAAGTATTGAATAACTGATAATAAGCCTTGAATGAACAAAGATGTGTTACAGAAATCCAGAGCAAGTCATGTTGAAGCACCTGCAGAGGGACCCTGGGGAGGTTGGGGCCTGGAAGCACTGCAAAGGGATTTCTTTTGGGTTGAGCTTCTGCAAGGAAGGACAAAGTGGCTGATGGAAAGTCTCTAGCTAAATACCTGCATCAGGCCAAATTTAAGTCCCCGATGGTCCCAGCCTTCTTGCAGGGTAGTTCCCCCATGGCTTTCTCTGGAGATGATGGCTGCAATAATAGCAGGGTCGATGCAGTGCTTCTGCCCCACTTCCTTGATCAGAGTCTGATAAGGCTTTATGGCCTTCAAATCCATCTCAGCAAACATTTCAGAGCCATGGATCCCTAAACCAATAGAAAAGAGACTGTTTTCTCCAGAAGAGGACCTTTTCCCAAAGCTACTAATTTAGCCACAGCCCCTGACCACTGCTCTTGGCTTGGAACAACCTTTTCTATGATATCCTTTTGACCCCTGACTGGAGAAACCCTGACAAGTCCACACCTTTGATAGGTGCCACTTGTGCTGTTTGTCTTTCTCCCTTCTGTCATGTGGGTGCCTTGAGAGGACTCCTGGTCTAGCAGTTGGCCAGTCTGAGTTTGAATCTTGGTCTGCCACCCCACCACTTATTTTGTACTAGGGGAAGTCCCTCTTGCCTACTGATCTCAGCACTGGGATCTGTAATTTGAAGATATGGGGTTCCATGTGACCCTGTGGACCCTGTGGTTCCTTCCATCTCTGACCCTCTAATACTGGGATAACATCACAAGGGAGATTTGGGAACAGGATGACAAAGGGAAGGAAGTACAAAGAGTGAAAGACTTGCTTCAAAATGTTCAATGCTAAGCTGGGTGCAGTCATGGGCCAAAGTTCCAGCTACTTGAAAGGCTGAGGCAGGAGGATCTCCTGACCCCAGGAGTTCAAGGCTGGCCTGGACAGTACAGAAAGACCTTGTCTCTTAAAAAAAAAATAGCAAAGAAAAAAGAACCTTTATTCTTCACATGCTTACGTGAAGTAAGCCTAACAAGAAAATAAAGACAAAATCTAATGTTTAATTTAAGGAATGGTTCCAATATGTAGAAATAAGCACATCTGGATGAGATTTGAAAAGGTTGGGTGGAGTGGGGTAGAAAAAGTTTGTTAGGGTTGGGCAGAAGTCTGTCCTTCTTTAACTTTGAATTTTGATATAATGATGCCAACTTTTTGAAATTAAGTTAACTTCCTAAGAATCTGGAAATGATGAAAGGGTGAAGTTTGCTCTCATTTTTGCTTACCGCAGTTAATCAAATTGTCTATGTCACAGGGGGCCCCTGAGGTCTCCATGGTCATGATGTCCCCGTAGCAGCCGTGATATAGGCGAGGATGCAGGTGAGGGTTCATGGAATGGGTGAATGGATAGGAGCCCCTGGAAGTGCCTGGGAGGCAGAATGATAATCCACAGGAAGCCTGTGAGAAGGTATTGCTTGAGCTGCTATTAAAGCATAAAACCCTGCTAAACCAAAAGTGAAGGCCATAGACTTAGTCCTCAAGTCCCTTTTTCCATTCTTGGCACATCGGACAAAACAGAAGTGCCCCATTCCCACTCTGCTCCAACCTTTTGGCTATTTTTTTTTTTAACTACAGTACTTAATTCTAAAACACCACACAAAGTATTATGAAAATTAAATTGTATGTGTCTCAAATATATTTGCTAAAGTCTTTTTTAAAATATTTTTTTAGTTGTCAATGGACTATCCATCCATCTATCTATCTATCTATCTATCTATCTATCTATCTATCTATCTATCTATTTACTTATTTATATGCAGTACTGAAGATCAAACCCAGTGTTAGGTCCTTAGGCCAAAGTAACTCCATTTTGAAAATCAACACCTGCCCACCCAGGCATGATCTTCCCAGTAGGCCCACCCTGAAAGAGTCCCTAACTACCAAACCACAGCAAAGACACCAAATAACAATCACAAGGCCGGACAGGTTATCTTCTAACTACTCCATCATACATGACTATGTAGTTAAGAAGTTTCTTCCAGCAGGCTGCTGCACCTTGCAGAAGGGCAGCCTGGCAGACTTTCTCTGTCTATAAACCCTTACTTGAATTCAGAGATGTGTCTCTCATGGATATTTGAGCCAGCTACCCTAACACCCAGGGCCTCACACTTGCCAGGCAAGCGCTCTACCACTGAGTCACAACCCCAGCCCATTTTTGCTCTATTCTTGATCAGAATTAAAATAGTCACCATTTTTTCCCCTGGCCTGGAGATCAAACCAAGGGCTTCCCACATGCTAAGCATGCACTTTACACTGAGCTACACCCCCAGCCAATCATGAGAGTTTCAAGCAGGAACTTCGGGAATATTTTTAAACACTTCCAACAGCATTTCTGGGGATATGAACATCTCAATGAATGATTTGCCTTTGTTTACAAAGATAAGAAAGATGCTATAACAAGTGAAACATATTTTGTGTCTTACTGGTATGAAGATGAGATTCTAAGTCTATTTAATAGAATTAGAAATTTAAAAAAACTAAAATTGGTTTAAAAAATAAACCAATTCTTATTTTTTTACTCTGTTATTATGACATGAACAGTTCCATTCAGGTCTATTTGCTGAAAGCAGTAGGACATTTTCTGTAATGTTGAAAAGTTTGTTCTTATAATTCCAAAACTTGCTATAAGACTTCTATAAGAATTAACTTCGTTAAAATATTTGATATAAGAAATTATATCAGGGGTGGGGGTGTACTCAGTGGTAGAGCACTTGTGTAGCATGGGTGAGATCCTGGATTTGATCTCCAGCATTGCAAGAAAAAAAATTGTATCATCTCACTTAATGATATAAACTATTTTTGTCATTGTTTTGCTTACAGTACTGGGGACTGAACCCAGGGTCACTCTACCACTGAGCTACATCCTCAATCATTTTTATTTGTTGTTTTGAGATAGGGTCTTGAATTTGCAATCCTCCTGCCTCAGTCTCCCAAGTTGTTAGAATTATAAATTGTGGTTTTTAATAGACAGATGGATTTGACCTACCTACCACAAGTACAATTCTGATTAATATAACAGTATAAAGAAATAGTATACTTTCCTAGAATTAAGCATATAATGAGTAGAACTGTTATATTTATTTTATAAGAAAAACAAAGTAATTCTAAAGATGAACTTTTTAAAAGCATGCAAAAGCAAAACTCACCAAAACAAATAAAAATACAGGGGCAGCTCACTCCCATCCATAATCAAGCAAAAAATGAAGTAGGAATGGACCAGAAAGTTAGATGACAAAACTCTCAAATAATCTTAGGATATTGAGGAAGTCTATCCAGATAATTAAAGAGGTAGAAGCAGAAAAGTCATTAAGCTCTCTAAGAAGTGTGAATTTCCATGTGATCCACAGAGAGGCTGTCCTATTGGCCCCTCCAAGGCCTCCTGTCCCGTGCCTCATGCTCACAGTGCATGAAGGAGACCGAGCTGCCACCTCATCCACAGGCCCTGCATCTGGGGATTCAACCAACTGTGGGTCAAAAACATTAGGGAAAAAAATGCACCTATACTGTACATTTATAATTTTTATTGTCATTATTTCCCAAATAATACAGAAATCGGGTTGGGGAAAGTGGCTCAGTGGTAGAGCACTTAAGGCCCTGGGTTCAGTCTCTAGCACTAAAAAATAAATAAATAAAATCAAAAAATTTTTAAAAATAAAGACTCTAATATTGTGTAACTTCTAATATTGTATAACTAATTGTATAACTTCATAGAATTTACATTGTATTAGATATGTCATTTAGAGATGATTTACAGTTCATGGGAGGAAGTGCATAGGTTTTATGCAAATACTATGCCATTTTATACTAAGTTCTTGAGCATCCTCAGATTTTGGTACTCCACAGGAGTCCCAGAACCAGTTCTCCCAGACACAGAGGGACAACTGTGTACTTGAGCTAATGAATGACATATTCCCATAACACAGACCACATGCAAAATTGAGGTGTGGAGGTTGGAAGTGAGGCTGTAGATGGAAAACATCTATCCAGAAGTTGACTTCTCTTTCCCCATCTGCTACCACCATGGTCCAAACCAGCATCATTGTTCATCAGATTATTCTAACAACCTCCTGACCTACCTCCCTTCTTCACTCTGGCCATCTGTTCTCAACCCAGCAGCCAGAGTAATCCTGGGAACATGTATGGGATCTATCAGTCGTCCCTCAGAGGAGCTGCCAAATCCGCACTGTGTCCTCACAGTCCACCTGATCTGACCATCTACTCCTTTCCCAACTTCTCCTTCCCTTCCCTCACTCGCATTCTTCTATGTGCTTATCCTTCAACATACAAGGCAGATTTCTGCCTTGAGTCCTTGCACTGGTGGTTCCTTTGGCCTAGAATGCTGTTCCTCTAGGTATCTACATGATTTACTGCCTGATTGCCTTTAGGTCTCTGTTCAAATATCACATTATCAGCAGCAGATATAGAAAATTCATAGATAAAAACCGGAAACATTCCTTAAACATAAAAAATGCTCAATCACACTCAAAGAGAGATCCATATTAAAACATAACCAAGGTGGTATTTTTAAGCTCTTAGATTGTCAACAAACCAAAAGTTTGACAACATATTCTGTGTATGAAATAATGAGACATAGGGAGTGTATTTGTCAGCTTTCTGACACTATAAAAAAAAAATGGGCTCCTCCTACCAGATCTACTGAACCAGAATCTTTAAGTTTGAGGCCAAAGAATCCACACTTTAACCAGATACCCAGTTGACTTATATGCATAAAGTTTGAGAACCACTGCTTCAAGAGAACTGCAATATGACCATGGATGCTATACTATTTGGGCTGGCATAAAAAAAGGCTCTTTTAAAATCAGAGTCACTTTTCGGTTGTATACAGATAATATGGTAGTTCATAATTAATCCACTGACTATTTAACTCTGCTCCCACCTGGCAATTAGAAATGAAAAAAAAAAGTAAAACTATGCTGCCCTGTTTTTGACCATAAGTACCTGGAAATTATTGCTTTGGGGTAGCCCTACTTTTCCAAATTAGAATTAAATATTTTGGAAATATTTTCTTCTTGATTGTTAGCCTATAAATAAAGGAACTTGAACATTGCTTACAATGGATCTTCATTTTTCTGAAGCTGAAGTTTTGATTTTTTCTCATTCAAAGACCCTTACCATCTCACCAACCTACTTTCTAGCTTTCCCCTTAGAAATGCCCCTTGTTCTGATCACTGACCTGCTTATTCTATGACCAACAATTTTCATGCATTTCTTTCTCTGCCCATTACTGAACTCATTCCTCTCATCCTGCAGGTTCTTCCTTTATCGTTAAAGCACCAAGCATGCTTCAACTGCCATGCCCTCCCTGAAACTTGACTTTCAGGTTTGAACTTCCTAGCTGGGTGTGAGACCTTCCTCTCAAATTTCTCTGATGGTGGATTCTTTTCTCTATGTATGCTTTTCATTCTACCTACTGCCTGGCATTGATAATTTTTCTTTCTTTATCTTGCCTCCCAAGATACAGAAAGCTCCGTTGTATACAATTCCTGATAAGATATCAAGCCTAGTAGATGCACCATCAGGCAGGAAGTAAGTAGATTGACCAATATTTAAATTTAAAATTCCTACTGATACATTCTTCACCTGCTTGGCAAGAAAAATACACTCCTAATTATAGAAATAAGCATCTGATTAATGGCCAAGCAGTCAGGGCAGCTCATTCTTCCATTACATTTCTCTTTCTGATTTATGACCATATTTGATGCTTTTCATGAACACCATGCAAACAAAGATAAATGTCAATGACTTACCAATAAGGACTGTAAGTCCCCAAAACACAACAGAGGGTAGCATGGTGGTGAATCTTATCCTCCAGGACCTGTTCTGATTTGAAATAGAAACTGATTAATTTTAAAATGTAAATATGTCTTAAAGGAAGTTGCTCTGATTAAAAAAAAAAAAAAGCTTAGAGTCATTTCTAACTCAGTATCCATTTTCCATTTCCAAGATCGTATTCTCACAACCTCAGCAGGTGGTTCATTGGTTTATACTCTTTCCTAAGCATAAAACTCCTAGTTCATTTGAATCCAATTGTGGTTTAACATGGGCCCACACACATCTTCTACCTCACCCCTCACATACTTAGAAGAGTGTTGCTGTTTTTCCCAAATAGGCTCTTTTCTTGGTTTCATTCAAAGGCAGCTTACAGGTTTTATAAGATACAAGAAAGTCAGATTTACCTGGTTTGCAACCTCCCAGAGAAAACCTCCCCTCTCTCTTTGAGAGGGTCTTTGGTAGCAGCAACCTGAAGGTCAAGATTTCGTGGAGCAATACTCTTTGTCCTATAAAATAGGTTTAACAATCGGAGAATCCATTAGTCAGTAGATCACTGTGCCTGTGGCTTCAGCTGAAAAGACCTCAGTGTGGCTCCACTGTGAAGGAAGCTTTTAAACAGCATGTAGACTCACCTGCCTCTTCTTACCTTCTTCCTTTGTACCAAGGATTGGTAGAGGAGCTTTATATATATGGTTTAAAACCCTCTCTTTAAACCATTGGCCTAATTAGGCCTGATCATAATAATACTTTGGGTTTAGGTAGCCCTCTTTAATAAAAGGACTTCAAAGTACTTATTAACCACTATTAATTAATTAATCTAATGAAGCCCTAGACTGTACTGGAGGCATCTATTTGGTGGATTGTTTCTGGATATCTAAAATTGTGCTATGTAAACAGCTTTTGAATTTGAGACTAAGAAGCAGTTCCTTAGCCTAAAAAAAGATAACTAAACAGGAAATACCAGCCACTCTCATTGCTGGATTGGTGGTTGGCCTTGTTCCCCATTCCAATGTCACATGATCCCCATACCAATGTCACATGAGCTCATGCCACCAGGTCATATGATTGTGATAGGTGAACTTAGGTCCTGGCACTAAGTCCACCTTTGTCAAACAGGTGTGAGAATGTCACCTGCTCTGGGATGGCAATACCAAGCCAGGGAGTAGCAACGTAGTGCTTTTTGCCTAAACTTTCCGAGGAGGTGAAACAAAAAGATTTAGCCAAGGATGAACATTTTTTTAAGAACAGAGTTTCTTTCTCTCTCTCTCTCTCTCTCTCTCTCTCTCTCTCTCTTTCTTTCTTTCTTACTTTCTTTCTTTCTACTGGGGATGAAACCCAGGCCTCACACATACTAGGCAAACATTCTACCATTGAGTTGCATCCCCAGTCCAAGAATACGGTATCTTTCTTTAGGCTTATGCTCCAAAGAAGAGATGAAGCTTATTGTGCAACCCCAGAAACAGGAAACGGAAGGGCTGTTTTTACCACAGGCAAAGCCCATTTCCCAGAGGAGGCCGGTTTCCAGCTGCACACAATCCTTCCACCATCCCACCAGGAGATGGGAAGACAACAGCACTGGGCCAGAAGATTTTCCAGCTCCCTGCCCAAGAGTCAGCCTCTGCTCCCAGGAAACCATGGCCTCGTGACACTGACCTCTGCACCATCTCAGGACATTTCCTCTGTCCTGCACGCCTTCCTGCTTAGAGAGAAGCTGTACTTCAAGTAGCCTCAAGCTTAGCATTCAGGGAAGTGGGCAGAAGTGTTCTGAGCCAATGAATGATCCCTGCCTTGACTCTCAGGAAAATGACATGCAGGTCCTTCTCCACTGCTATGTCACTTCTGGGGTCAGGGCTGCTCCTCATTAAGGGGTTTTGCATGCCCAGAGACAGCCCTCAGAAACACATAGATTATTACTGATGACAGTGGCATATTGCATGTCACACTGATGTGTTCCTGGCCTGCCCCAGTGCAGGTGAGTTGGGCCCTTCTGTGAGGCTTCTAGGCTAAGTGCAATGAGATATTTCAAGAAAGGAGGAAGCAGGAATGGACATAGAATTGAAAGTTAGGTAAAAATAGGTGAAGGCCGAAGCTGTCCTCAGGTGCTCCTGGAGAATAAGTGTTCATAAAACATTTAAAGCAGGGCATGATGGCACCCTGCTGGACTAGTCCCACACTCAGGAGGCTGAGGTGGGAGAATCAGCCTCCCAGACCAGCCTGGGCAGCATAGCAAGACTCCACCTCAAAACAAAATCAAAATTTAAAGTACTATTAAATGTTAAGCTTATTTTTTTTTTCCTTTCATGCTTTTAGAACTGGGCTATGAGCACTTCTAGGTATCGGGCTCTTAATGGCCAGATCCTCTGCAACATAATCAATTGTTTTCAAATATGTGGATTATTCTTTGCCCAAACTATGAGAAAACAAATGAATATGTATTCAAAACCCTTCGAATGCCAGATTCCTATGCACATTACATTATTCAATCCTAGCCCTATGAGAAAGGTATTGTTATTTTAGAATTGAGACTCAATAAGTTAAGCATTTTGTCAAAGATGGCATAGTTAGCATGTGGCGGAGCCAGGATTTGAACCCATGCCTGTAAGATTCCATCATGAGGAACCAGCACTACAGACCTATGACCTTACATAGGTCATAGGTCTGCAACAGGTCAAATCGATCTGCACACGAAGCACCACCTATGGTTTAAGGAAGTAACACCAGCCACAGATGATTACACCACTGTCTTTCAAGTATTTGTAGATGCTGTTTCAACTTCTAAAATACAAAGTAATATCAGTTAACTAAATCACAGTGCCTTTTTCTCGATTTATATTTTCTCCATTGAGAACTTGCACTGTGGACTTGGTAGAATACTCGTAAGGGGTGTGGCTAGGTTTGTTGCACTCAAAGTCTCTTTTTTCATTTTAAAATTTGTAATTTTTTTATTAGTATACTTTTATTCTATAGCATTTTCTTTTTTCTTATTGGTGCATGATAGTAGCACATAATGGTGGAATTTGTTGTTACATATTCATACATGCACACAATATAACAATATAGTTTGGCCAATATTACTTCTAAGCACTTCCCCTGTTCCTTTCCCCTACCCCCTGGTCTTTTCCTCCACTCTACCAATATCCCTTCAATTTTCATGACCTACCCCACTGCATACACCTTTCTTTCCCTATTTCCTCTCCTAACTTCCACATACAATAGAAAACATAAGACCCTTGACCTTTTGATTTTGACTTATTTCACCTAACACAATGTTCTCAAGTTCTGTCCATTTTCCCGCAAATGACCTATTTTCATTTTTCTTTTGGCTGAGTAAAACTCCATTGTGCATATATACCACATTTTCTCTATCCATTCATCCACTGATGGACACCTAGGCTGGTTCCATACTTTGGCTCTTGTGAATTGTCTGCTATAAACATGGGTATGCAGTTATCACTATAGTATGAGGACTTGAATTCTTCAGGATAAATACCAAGGAGTGTATACCTGGGTCATATAGTGGCTCCATGCCTAGTCTTTTTTAAAAAATATTTTTTTGGTTGTTGATAGACCTATTTTTTATTTAATTATATGTGATGCTGAGAATCAAACCCAGTGCCTCACACATGCTAGGCAAGCACACCACCACTGAGATACAACCCCAGCCCCATGCCTAGTCTTTTGAGGAACCTCCATACTGATTTCCATAGTGGTTGTACTAATTTACAATCCTACCAACAGTGTAAAAGTGTTCCTTTTTCTCCATATCCTCTCCAGTATTTATTATTTGTATTCTTGATAATTGCCATTCTGACTGGTGTGAGATGAAATCTCAGTATAGTTTTGATTTGCATTTCCTAATTGCTAATAATGTTGAACTTTTTTCATATTTCATTTGTATTTTTCATTTGTATTTCTTCTCTTGTGAAGTGTCTGTTTAATTCATTTGCCATTTATTAATTGGGTTATTTGGGGGGGGTTGGTGTTAAGTTTTCTGGTTCTTTATATATTCTGGATGTTAATCCTGTCAAAAGAGTAATTAACAAAGATTTTCTCCCATTCTGTAGGTTCTCTCTTCACATTCTTAATGTACAGAAGCTTTTTTAATTGGATGCCATCCTATTTATTAATCTTAGCATTATTTCATGAGCTTTAGGGGTCCTATTGAGAAAGTTATTGCCTGTGCCTATATGCTGGAGTGTCAACCCTATGTTTTCTAGGCTTTACATAATTTCTTATTTCCTATGTCTTTGATCCATTTTGATTTATTTTATTTATTTATTTTTGGTACCAGGAATTGATCCCAAGGACACTTAGCCACATCCCCAGCCCTTTTAGATTTTATTTTGAGACAGAGTCTTCCTAGGTTGCTTACAGGCTTGACAAGTTGCTGAAGCTACTTTGAACCTGCAATCCTTCTGCCTCTGCCTCCCAAGCCTCCTGCATCATAGATGTGTACCACCATGCCTGGATTCTAGGTTTGATTTTTGTGCAAGCTCAGTGAGAGATAAGGGTCTAGTCTCATTTTTCTACATATGGATAACCTGTTTTCCCAGCACCATTTGTTAAAGAAGTTGTCTTTTCTCCAACGGAAAGTCTATAACCTAGTGGTTAAATGTGAGTTCTATTAAACGAGGATCTTAGACATGTCTTGACATTTGAAAGAAATTCACTGAATGAGTCCTCATCTCTTTCTGGGGATACAGAGCATGACTGTGCATGTAAGTGGTATTGACATTGCCAGGAAAGGCTTGAGAGGATTGTGGCACTTGCCACAAACTCCATAGATCCCTCAGGCTTCCCAAAATGAAAACACAATCACATGCAAACAATGTCCTTGTGATACAAACAAAACTCCACCTTGCTATACAAAAATAACCCTGGTCCTTTGCCCCTTCCAAGACCCTTCAGCACAGTAATTCTCCGGTAGTTTCTTATGATTCCTGATACATTTGAGGTTCCTGACTTCAGTGATGAAGAATTCAGTCACCCATAACATCTAAGGCCTCAGCAAGAAACTCTGAGTCAAGTTGTATGGACAGAACCCACTTGCTTTGGTCAGTCTCACCAAAAACACAGTGTGGCAGGGAGAGCCGGAGTTGACAGGGTTTACAATCTTAGCTCCACTACTCACCATGGAAGGACGGGCCAGGCCTCATTTTCCCATGTGTAGGTAAAAAAGGCTGGATAAGAGCAGGGGATCTGTGAGGTCTGGCTCCAAACATCTATTGATGGTGGTGAGTCCAGTTCATCTTGCATCCAGAAGAGGGAAGTCCAAATGGGAGGTGCAGTAGAGAGGCTTAAATAGAGGTCAGTCTGTATTATGGTTTTTGCCATTTTTCATGGGATCTTGGACTACACTTTAGTTCTCACTAAAGTCATAAGTGCTAAATAAGTCATCTTGCATCTTAGGGTGGATTTCCAAGTAAATTTTTTTCTCTATCTTTTAATTGGCAAACAATAGAAGTCCTTTATCATAGGTGGGCACAGAATTTAAATTGGAGACCTTGGTCCTCAACCTTTTTCACCCTGATAAGGACAGCACAGAGGAAGTGTTGCCTGATTGTTGGTCTCAGTGGATTTCCTTGTCAGGCTACCTAGGTCATGGTAGATAAGAGCATTATCTTACTTCACTTCACTTTACCTGCGTCTAGGGTAGCCTCAAAAATTTCTGAAATAATGGAAGTGACTGAGAAGTACATTGAATTGACAATTAGGATTCTTTTGATCATAACTTCCAGGAGACTCTCAGGTCTGGGTTCTGGTTGGTTCTCAATTGGAGCCACAGCTGGGGGAATCATCACTGGGCCATGTGTCTATTACCTTGATGTTCAGGTCCAAGCCTGTAGTCAACAGCCTCTGTCAATTCCACAGAATTTTCTCTTTTTCCTTTTGCTTCCTCTCAGCTTCTTAACCTCCTGCCCTCTCTGCGGTTAATCCGAGGACATGTTGTACTGATGGATGACAGAGACTTAAAGAAATGTCATTTTCAGGTACAATCTAAAATTTTAACCAGGGGATATAATGCCCGAAGTCTCATTTTTCTCAAAGTGAAAAATGAGTCAATCTGCCAGGGGACACAGAAACCAGAGGGTAAGGACGGCACGCATCTCTGCAAAAGCCCATTGTTTTCATGATATAACACAGGCACTTTAAAAATCCCTCATCGTGAAGGAGAATGTAAAATGTGCACGGATGTTTAAGATAGAATATAACATTCAAATAAAAGCTCTCTCCCAACTTCCCAGAGTGGCCCTTCTATGCCTCCACCATTGGAAAGCTGCAGTGGAGAAGTTCAGGAAGCACTGCCCTCGTTAGGAGATGAGTGATGATGGAAACTGAGGCCCCATGTGTGTGCAAGGAAGAGGATCTGGTGGGGGTTCCCTGAGGGACTCCTCAAATCACATCACAGAAGGAGCTACCCTTGTGGTCCAAGGCTGCCTAGGTCAGTGCCCTTGGTGGTTAAGGAGTCCAGCACTGCCAGCTCCTAGGTGTTCTCTCCCTCTCCATCCCCAGGCACTAATCTATGGAGGTGGAGACTAGGTTGTTGCTGCCATCTTGTTATTTGGGCAATCCAGCCACAGCCCTCCTTTCTCAGGAAAAAAAGTCAAGGAGTATGACCATGGGCAACTCGTTTAACCTTTCTGAGTTAATTTTCCTCATATGTAAAATGGAGATGATAATAATACCCCCTGACTTTGTTTCAAAGATAAAGGTAAATTATACACGTGAAAACATGTTATCAACTACAGTGCTTCACACACATGCCACTTATTATCATGCTGGGTTGCACACTCAGGTCTTGATGGCTTAGCTTCTTGTTGATTTATTCATTTGTTTGTTTATTTATCCATGGACTCAGGAAAAATAATGAGGAGTTGATTTATAGGACAGGAAGTAGGAGGCAACGCTTCACTTCAGACTTGAGGGAAATACAACAAGACAAGCCTGCCTGGTGGAACTGGAGAAAGACAGTACCAGGAAAAGTCACACAAGTGACTGCAACCCAAGAATTGTGGCTATGGTGCAACTTAGGAACCTGTGGGATGAAGGAACTGCAGGATAATTCATGGCAAATTCAGTGCCAATGGCCAGAGGGCAGGCAGAAGTCCTTCCATCAAACTGTACTAGAAAATTCCATTCAGTCTCAGAAAATTCCAACACCAGGCCTGTACTTCTGAGCATGTTTCTTGTCTTAATTTTAACCTACTAAATGAAAGGTAAGATGCCATACCCCCACATGGCAGCATCACTGGGCTTCCCATGGCAATTCGTTTTCTTTTTTGAGACAGGGTCTCCCTAATGTTGGCCCCTGGTCTTGGACTCCTGGGCTCCAGCCATCCTCTTTCTTCAGCCTCTTGAATAGCTTGTTTTGCAGGTTTCACTATTGTGCCCAGCTCCCAATGTCAAATGTTTGATCAGCATTTCAGAGAAGAAGATAAACAAATGGTCAACAAAGCCCATGAAAAAAAACATCATTAGGTAAACATCATTAGGTATCAGAAAAAAGCAAATTAAAATCACAATGACATAATATTTCTCAAAAAAAAAAAAACCTAAGATCAAATAGTGGCTCTATCTTGACTCTATGAGAGGCAAGAACTCTCACACATTCCTGGTTGGGATATAAAGTGGTATGATTGTTTTGGAGAACTGTTGAGCAGTTTCTTATAAAGTTAAACATACATATGCCCTACGGCCCATTTCTGGGCATTTACCCAAGTAAGATGAAAAACAAATATTTCCCAAAAGACTAATACTAGAATGTTTGACCTGCATGTAGAGGGGCTCAGACTTCATCCCCAGCACTGAAATCAAACAAACGAAAAGTTCATAGCAGCTTTATTCAAAATAGCCCCAAACTGGAATCACTCCAAAAAATGTATTAGTGGAAGAATTTAGCAGTATAGCTATATAATGAAATAATATAGAGATTTTAAAATAAACAAATTGGGAAAGAACTTCACTTGACCTAGACTGGGTTAGGTGTCCACTTCTGGGACCATTCACCATGCCTAGGAAGAGATCAGTCTATGAAGGGGATTCCTTGTGGTTTGGAAAGGAGAAGGTAGAAGTCTGGATTTTAAAAAAATGTGTTGTAGTTGTTTTTTACACATTCAAGGGGAAAGAGAGCAGGGGCAATATCTGGAGAACTGGCCTTCGGGCCATTTTGTCATGGCTGATTGTGGCAGGTCTTGAACATATTCAAATGCTGTCAAGGATAGTGAGGATTTAGGAAACAGAAGAGTCATTCAACCAGGTAAAGTTGAAGTCAGGAGTTCAGTAGAGATTGGGCTTAGAATGGAATGGGAATACTTCTTTCATTATAACAGGAAAAGAAAAACTTGCATAGGGATATGGTTCAATGTATTAAATTAATGGGAGAAAACAGAATTCTCTAATGGTTCCTAGATCCTCTCTGAAATAAGAGATCGAATCATGCACTGAGAGTAAAAATCATGTGGGATTAGAACGTGGAGAAAATGTGGAAATGTTGCTCTGGAGAAGTGGAGAGAGAACTTTCAGAGAGCAAAAGAGACCACTGGGATCCATATATGGACTAATGGAGGTGGGGGTCTGCAAGTGTTTTGAGGCATTCAAGTGCTTGGTTTTGATTCCCTGAGTATGCATAGGGAGAAAACAGAAGGCTGGAATGGCCCAGGGTCAAGGGGCAGCTCGGTAGATGCTGTGGAGAGACACAGGAAGTCTGGTAAGTGAGCCAGAGAATTGGCAGGAATATGGCAGAGGGAATGGAACATGAAGTTGAAACTGGTAGGGAGCAAAGGAAGAAAGTAGGGGCTAGTTGGGAGCCAAGGGGTTGGCTCAAGTTTAAGGCTCTGGAGGTGGGGTGGATCTGACACCCTTTGGCCCCAGCTTATGTTGTGAGACTTATCTCCATCTCCACCCATAGCTTCAACAGTAAACTGCAAGCTTCCACCTGCTTGTGCCCACTCTTTGCCATGCCCCCAGCTCTCTCCCTGTCCCTACCTCCTGCAGCCCTTATTTCTAGGAGAACTGGATCTTCTATGGCTCTGTCCTATTCATTCTCCTTGATAACATGAGCCAAATCACGGGCAGATGGACTGTTTGGGGGTGGCAGTGGAACAATGGGCAGGTGCCGGCCATCCTGGGCTGTGAGTAAAGGCTCTGGTGATCTTTCATCAGCCAGAGGCCCTCACAGGGCACAGAGCAGAAGCAGGGGTAAGGCCTGTGCTGGAGGCTGTTTAATAATAAGTTTTCTTGTTTAACAACACGAAATCATTCGTGATGTATTGTTAATCTCTTAAGCAGGTTATTAAATGATATTAATAAATATTTCCAATTTTTAAGTATGTATATGTACAGGCATGGGAAGTAATTGGAATTTCATCTTTTCACCTGATGTTATACAATTATTCTTCACAGTGGCTCTACCACACTGACACTCGAAAGCGGGCTAGGGGTGTCCCTGCTCTCCATATCAGCAAACACTAGGTTTGCAGTTAGTCTTAGATGTGACATCTCATTTTCTCATTGAGTTTTCCTCACTGGGCTTCTTTTCATATATGCTTATTGGCCAATCCAGTTACGCCTTCTCTGAACTGCCTATTTATGTCTTTGGATCACTTTTCTCTAAGTTGGTTGCCTTTTCTCATCTTTAAACCTAGGAGTCCTAATACACTATAGTCTGGATCCTAATGTTTTTTTAATCACATGCTAAAAAAGGAAAGGAAGGGAGGGAGGAAAGAAGGAAAGAGTAGGAGGAAGGAAGGGAAAAGGGAAGGGAAGAAGGAAGAAAAGAACAGGAAAATAAAGATAAAATGAAAAAAGGAATTTTGCATCAAAAGTCCAAAATGCTAAGCAATTATGGGGATATAATCAGTCCTTTCCAGTAATTTTCAAGTGTTCTCCAAGGAACTTGAATTGAATTAGTCGTCATTGGAAAGAAATGCTGTTTTAAGATTCTCTAAGATCTTAAAGAATCCTGCTTGTATCTAAAGTTCCACCAAGTTTAACCCTGCAGGTGTTTGCTATGAGGGGCTTCCCTAGGCCTCCAGGGTGTCGTGAGAATTGCAAGGTCGTCTTCCAGAATTCAATTGCTCAGTGACCAGATGGTGGATATTAAAAGGTCAGTCTCAATTGTTCATACTTCTCAGGGTAAAATTGAAAATTGAAGGGATAGACTCTGAGTTTCAGTTTCTGGTGGGCATAGCAACATAAAGCTCTGGAAAATGTTGACCTCCCTGAAGGCCCAATCCAGAGACAACAATGGAGAGAGGACATCTCAGGATTCACAGCTGGCAACACTCACCCTCCAGATGCAACCCACTCTCAGCGGGTGTTCCTGAAGCTGGCTAGGGGTAAGAATGTCTCACACATGTCTCCAGCCCTCAAGGACCCTGGGGTCTAGAAAACAAACTGTTCAAGACGGAGGGAAACGACCCGGTGGGCAATTACACCCTGCAAACAACAGAGGGAAGCACTGAGCTCACCTCTGAATCTGAAAACTGCCAGCCAACCAAGGTGCTGGCTGGGCCAGTGAGTAGCTCCTCACCTCATCATCCGACAGCTCCCTGAATTAATTAAAATTTCAGATTCCAGAACATTCATCCAAAACCTCCTACAGGGTGATAATTTGGCTATAAAAATATAATAAAAACAGGAGAATAAAATGGGAGCTTCAGGCTTTCTTAATCTTTGTTTTCTCTTGCTTCTCTATTACATAAGCTTGAACATAAAATGTTCAATGCCAATTATCTATAAGTTAATTATCCACTTTGAAAATTATAAACAACTCCCTATAGAACTGGAACAAGCCAGGATTGTACAGTAGGCAATGTCTATTTAGCATTTTATATTTGTACCATGGAATTTTTAAGTGGGCCTTTGAATCAGTTAAAAGTAGTTGAAATAACCCCTCTGAGAAAGATCAAGCAGGTTTGATCTCCCCTGTTATGTTCAGCTGAAGTCCAGTCCTTGGTATCTGGAACAAATAATTAAGTGAGACACAGAAGAGGGAAAATGAGAGAGAGAAAGAGAGAAGAGAGAGGTACCAACTCAAGGCTCCAATATCTGAAAATTAGGGTCTTATATCCTTAAATGTGGGACATTCTCTTCCCTACATGGACCTGGTTGAAGACCTTACCCCATTTTCTCCCATTGGTTATCTTATGATACCGGATTAGAATATTTTCCAATTTTCCCACATTGGTTACTTTAGAAGACCTAATTAGAATACTGCCCACTTTACTTCCACTGGTCACTTTAAAGTTTGAACCTGTGGAGGGAGTTGTCATGGTGATATCCTCAGTGGCTGAAGTTATCTTGGTGATAGGATGGGATTTGTTGTAAACAGGGTCAGGACTCCTCTCCTCATCTTATCCTCCAGCAGCTTTGTTTTAATACCCTGTCCACCATCTTTGTGTCCCTGAACTCCAAATTAATAGACATACAAGAAAAGGGATTAAGTGACTTTTCCAACACCTCCCATCTAATAAGTGATGGAGCTGACACTAGAATCCAAACATTCAGACTCTGTCATGTATTGAATCAGATGATTTTTAAGGCATTCTTTAACCCTGAGATTCCAGGATTCACTGATTTATTTCATCATTTCCAACAGCAGGCATTTAATCTCTCACCCACATGGCTGCGCAAAGCCCCCTCTTCAGGGTCACAGAGGCCTAACCATTTTTTTCCCTAAATTCATATTTTATTTCTTTAATTTTTTATACCTTTTCTGCACATTTTTATTGGTACATTGTAGTTACATAATAATGGGATTTGTTTTTACATATTTATACATGCACACAATATAATAATATAATTTGGTTAATATCACTCCCCAGCACTTCCCCCATTCCTCCCCTAGTCCTACCTTAATTTTGACATTGCCTGTCAATTCTGCCAAAACACTCACCTCCAGTCCCAGTGGAAAGTATACCTGGGCAAAAGAAATACAATGTGAGCTACATATTTAATTTGAAATTTTCTATTAGCTATGTGAGATGCATTTTAATACTATACTTTGTTTGGCCTAGTAGGTACAAAACATTATTTTAGTATGTAATGAAAATAAAAGTCAAGATATTTTTACAATCTTCTTTTCCATACTAAGTCTGTGTCCCTTGGATTTATAGCACATCTCAGTTCAAACTAGCCACATTTCAAGCGCTCTACTGTCTTACATGGCTAGTGTTACTGTATTAGGACAGTTCTGCATGATAACTATTAACGTGAATCTTTGATACCCTAAGGCATAGGGGTTTTTCATATGTGTAGAGGGAATTTGACATTGTACAGGTCATGCAGTTCTAGGCTCCCTGGAAATGTGTGTGGGTGCTTAAAGCCTTAGGCCTCAATTCAAAGTCTGTTCTGCTCATCACTGGCTATTTGACTGTAATCAGCTAATGACTTCTCTGGGCCCTTATTAGCTACAAAAAGAGAATGCTATTATCTATCTATGGTATTTTTTGCAAGAACAGAATTCAATATTCCATATGCAGCATCTCTTGCTATGCCTGTCACGTGAATCTATCATTTGACAAATGGTAACTCTGCACTACCATTATTGCTTCTCCTAAGTTGTTCAGTTATGCTTGACTTTCTGTGACAAGATTAGGTCACAGATAGCCATCACTTGGAGAGGAGGAGAAGAAGTGCCCTCCTCAATACTCCCATGCACCAGCAGCCAGTCCCCTTACCACTGGGTTGAATAGGGCCATTCCAAAACTCATGAATAAATGTGGCCTTATTTGGAAACAGGGTCTCTGCAGATATAATAAAACTGAAGCCATCCTGATTAGGGTGGGTCCAGGTGTAATGACTGGCATCCTTAAAGGAAGGCCACACGAACACATGGGGGACACACAGAGAAGGTCATGTGAGGGTAGACGCAGAGATTGGGGTGACGTGACTACAGGCCAATGAACCTAGGAAGGGGAAGGCTTCTTTCCCAGAGCCCTCAGGACTATGGTCCTGCTGACCTCTTGATCTTGGATTTCCAGCCTCTAAAACTGTGAGAGGGTACATTTCTATTGTTTTAAACCACTCAGTTTGAGATCGTTTATTATGGTAGCCTTAGAAAACTAATATACCTCTGTATTTGGATTCTCTTTTGGGGTAGTCTCACCAACAGACTGTTGATCCATTTTCTGTCATACATATCTTTGCAGCTCCAGTTCTTGGCAGAGTACTTGGCACATTTCAGGTGCTCTTAAATGTTTGTGGACCGGGACAGATGTGAGAAAGCACACATGGAAAGCCAAACCTAGTATCTTAGTCCATGTTGTGCTACTATAGCAAAATACCATGGATGGGTAATTTATAATAAGCAGAAATTTATTGGCTAAAAGTTCTGGAGACAAAAAAGTCAATCAAGATCCAGGAGGTAGCATCTGGCAAGGGCCTTTTTGCTGAATCATGACATGACAGAAGGCAAGAAGGTGAGAAAGGGCAAGAGGGGACCAAGCTGAGCCCTTGTTAGAGTGCCGGTACCACCTGTGAGAATGTGGCCCTCAAGGCCTAATCATATCTTAAAGGGCCCAACTTTTTTTTTTATGTGCTGGGAATTGAACCCAGGGCCCTGATTGTGCTGGAGAGTAGCCCATGAAACCCTGATTGGCATTTGACTGTAAGACACAGAGGCAGAAAGAACCACAGGGCACGGGCTGGGCAGAAACCGTGAGGCTGGAAAAGTCATGAGGGAGGGAACAGACAGGAGAGGAGAGAGCAACCAGAAAAGCCAATGGCTGTTAGAAATGGTAGGTGTCAATACAGAGATGGAGGCCTCCAGAGTCTCAAGGAAGACAGACCACCAAGAGATAGAAGGTCTCCTGAGGAATGTTCCAGTTCTTCCTGCGGCCTACCCACCCTCTGCTGAGGTGACTTCCTATGCTTATACATTTCCTTTAGGACTTTCCAAGAAATCACCAAACCTGAGGTAGCCTGGGCATTTTCCTCAACTGCAGGCCTAAACGTATTTAAATTTAAATAGACTACTTCTAGGCAATTTTGTTTTTACTTTATAGACAAGGAAACTGCAAGTCATATTAGCACATTGATGGGGTTTTTTGTTTGTTTTTGGTACAGGGAATTGAGCCCAGGGACACTTAACCACTGAGCCACATCCTGAGCCCCCACCTCCTTTTAAAAATTTTTTGAGAGAGGGTCTCTCTAAGTTGCTTAGGACCTCACTAAGTTGCTGAGGTTGGCCTCAAACTTGCAATCCTCCTGCCTCAGTCTCCCAAGTCACTGGGATTACCGGCATGAGCCACGGTGCCTGGCTGCATTGGTGGGTTTAAAGCTTATATTTCTCTCTCCTCTCTCACTATTTTACCCTCTCCCGTAGGTTAGTTAGAAGCATAGACATGACAGAGAAGATGGCAACAGGAGGGATACATTTTGATGGAGCAAGGTACACATTGATGTGAGAAATTGTCAGCAGCTGCTGGTACATGGGTGGAGACATCAGGGCAAGTGTCTCCCAGGCACTGGGGCAAGACTCAGCTGTGCTTAGGAATGAATAAAAAATCATGGACTGCAAACCACTTGCCACAGAGGTCAAGGATAAAGTCAGAGTAACAACCACCTTTTACAAATGCTTGGCTATTTTGTATTTTCACTCTGCTCATCCTAGGAAGGAGGGCCTGACACGCTGTAATCAGTGTTGCTCCATCAGGCTCTAAGACAGTTTCAATTGATTTTCTCTTCTGGGATATTTCAGATGTCCCATGCAGCTTCATCACATAAGGCAGCAGCAGACACTCTGAGGCCACATAAGCTCTGAGTTCTTCCCAGATAAATGGCATGATTCCAGAATCCTGGGTGTCTGTGGTTTGAGGCATGTGAATTATCAAGAGATGAGTCATGTGTCCATGAGCCAAATGAGAAATACCTGGCAGAGTAAGTCTTTTACCTGAGGAGGACGGCGAGGCTTCCCTGCAGGACTGTTGGAAGGTCGCCCTCTCCTCAGGACAACCAACCCACTGAGTAAGAATGTTGGAAGTGGAGCTGACAGATCCTGAAAAACAAGCTTCCCAAGGGCAGGATGGGCCTGCCCAGGGGGTTCTCTTCAACACATACAAACTTAGGGACCTGATGTCTTTCCAGGATGTGGAAGCAAAATTAAACCAGTGCTACCAAAAATGATTGTCATTTTTGTAAGTAAATTTCCTGTTTTTTTTCCTTCCTCTAAACTCTTTAAGCAGAAAACAATGGCATCTCAGCCCCTCTTTTTGTTTTCTTGCTAGGCAATTATGCTCCTGGGAGAGCATTCAACTCAGGTTAAATAAGCTCTGTCTGAGGTCCCAGAAGGGAGCCTTGGGGAATCACACTGATCTCACTGAAATGGGAGTAAGAGAACATCCTCTTTCCCCAATGGGACCCACTCTGCTTCCCCAAACAGGGCTTCTCTCTGAGTACATGTGAACTTCATCATCTGCAGTTTGAACTTTTTGTTACTAGAGGAATAAAAAGAATGCAGGTCTATCTTTACAATAACATTAATTTCTATAGCTATTGGGTTCTACCACATCAGGGACTGAACTTTACATACATTATTTCATTTCCTCCTCATGGCACAAGTGGGGAAATTCAAGTAGAGAGATGAAATAACTCTCAAAAGACCAAATTCGAAACCATATCTCTGGTGGTCTTTATCCTAGAATGTCTCAATATTTGCATATTCAGCTGAATTTAGTATGCACTGAATATTCCAGACAAACAATCCTCTACAACGAGATGCAATCAAAACAGATTGTAATTACAACATAAGAGGAGTGTCCCCTATTTCAAGTGCTTGGAATCAGAGGTATTTCCCATTTTGGAATAGTTGCATATACATAATGGGATATTTTGGGGATGGGACCCACATCTCAACAAAAAACCCATTTGAGTTTCATATGTATTTTACACACCAGCCTGAAGATAATTTTAAGCAATACTTTCAGTGCACATGCACATGTTTTGACTATGACCTAGCACGTGAGGTCAGGTGTGGAATTTTCCACAACATCATATTGCTGCTCAAAATGTTTTAGATTTTGGAGCATTTTGGATTTCAGATTTTTGGATAAGGGGTGCTCAACCTGTACCTAGAAGCAGTACAATTACATTGAAAGAAGAGGAAATTAAGAAACCTAACAATGATAAGTCAGAGAGGATGAGATTAGTAAAGACTCATGGACTCCTGACATAGTTATTTGAAAAACAATTTCCCACTGTTTTGTAAGATTAAACATTCGTGTATCTTATGACCTGTCATCTGCTTTCAAGAATATACTCAAGAGGAACTTGAGCATGTATCTATAACACAACCTGGAGTTACATATAAGAATGTTCATAACATCATTATTTATAGCAAAACAGACAGAATACGAGATAACCTAAATACTTACCAATAGGAAAATAGTGAAATAAATGCTGAAACATTTATTTAAAAGAATACCACCTGCAGTATTGCAATTATTCATTAAAAATAAATTATTCACATTTAATTCTCAGTAACAGGTATGAATCTTAATAAAATTAGGTATAATTTTAAAAAAGCATGTTCAAGAAAAAACACTTTCTGAAAGGTTTAAAAAATGCAAATCAGAAATGGCAGAATAAGGACTTCTGAAAATCAACTCCTCCATAAATGCAAGGAAAACACTGGCAAGAAATTGCCAACACCAGTGTTTAGAAAACTGTGGAAATGAGCTAAATGTTTGCAAATAACCTGAGCATTGTGTTTCAAGTGTTCCCTGAACATCCACGTGCAAAAGCCTCGGTCCTCAGCCTTTGGAACTATTGGGAGGTGGTGAAACCTTTAAAAGGTGGGGCCTAGGGGAAGGAAGTTAGGTGGTTGGGGTGTAACCTTGAAGGGGCCATTGGAATTCTGACCCATTCCTCTCCCTCCGCTCTTGCCTCCTGGCTGTCATGAGGTGAACGATCCTCCTCCCCCATGCACTCCTGCCATGATGTGCTGCGCTGCCACAAGCCCAGAGCAACAGGGCCAAGTGACCATGGGACTGAAACCTCTGCAACCACGAGTCAAAATAAATCCTTCCTCCTTTTAAGGTATTTTTTTACAGTACAAGAAAACTGATCAGCCCAGTAGGCTTGAAACCCAACAACCTTTTTACCACAGTAGCTGTGAGAAATAGCGGCTAGCAGCCATTGGGGGGAAATCAACGAGTCCGGAGTGCCCCAAAGCTCCATTGCCCAGTATTGGTATCATGACAGTCAAGAAGAGACTGAAGAGTGGTTCTAAACTGAAGGATGGTAAAGAGATGAGAATTGAATGTAGCACATGATCTGGTCTATAGCTCCTTTTGCTCTAAAGAGTGTTACTGGGACCTGTGGAAAACTTGAATGGGTCTGAGAATTAAATAACGGTCATATACCAAAGTAGATTTCCTGGTTTCAATTTCTATGTAGGAGAATGCCCTGATTTGTAAAAACTATGCACAGAAGTATTCAAAGATAATGGGACATCATGTGGCAACTCTCAGATGGTTCAGGAAAAAGTGAGTTATTTAAGGTGCTCTTGAGATGTTTTTGGCAAATTTGAAATTCCTTCCAAAACTAAAGCTTATATCAAAAAGCTTCCAAAAATGCAAAAAAATAAGCTACCCACTGGAGAAAGATTTTTGAATAATATATAAATGATAGAAGATCAGTACCCAAAATGGAAAATAAATCCTATCAATCAAATAGTGATACATGGAAACTAGAAAAATGATGAAGATACGTAAAGAAATGTTTCACTGACAAAAAGCCATAAATGAAGAAATAAACAACTGCTTAATATCTTTAGAATTCAAGGAAATGAAAAACAATGCAATAACATCAAGCTACACATTGATAACATTAAGCTATAATGCAATAACATTTCACACCCACTAGATTGGTGAAAATTTTAAATATCAACTGTGTTGACAGATGCAGCAAAGGGAGTATTCATACATTGATGGCGGAAGTGTAATGGTTAGGACCACTTTGGAAAACATCTTGACATCACTTAATATAAAATACAACAATTCCACAACAAAATAAATACCTTATTGAACAGCACTGTCTATAGAAAAAAAGTGCCAGTCACACAGGTAATTTTAAATTTTCTAATATCTCATTTAAAAAATAAAAAAATGCCCAGGTGAGGTGCGTGCACACCTATAATCCCAGCTCCTCAGAAGTCTAAGGCAGGAGGATCAGAAGTTCAAGACCAACCTCAGCAATTTAGTGAGACCTTGTCTCACAATAAAAAATAAATATGATTGGGGATATTGCTCAGTGGTAGAGTGCCCCTGGGTTCAATCCCCAGTACCACAAAAATAAATAAATAAGTAATAAACAAATCAGTTGGAATTAATTTTAATAATACAATCATCTCCGTATCCGTAAGGTTTGGTTCCAGGAACCCCATCTCCCACGAACACCAAAATTCAGTCGCTCAGATCCCTTGTATAAAATGATGTATGTTTGCATAGGACCTCTGTGCATCCTCTCTCACACTTGACATCATCTTTAAATTATTTTTAATATCTAAAACAATGTAATCCTGTGTAAATAGTTGCAACGTGGGCTCAGAGGTGTGCCTGTCATTCCAGCCACTCTGCTGAGGCAAGAGGATCACAAGCTTGAGGTCAGCCTCAGCAACGAAGTGATACCCTGTCTGAAAGTGAATTTTAAAAAGGGTGGGGATGTATCTTTGTTGTAGAATCCCCCAGGTTCAATTCCCCCCGCAAAAGTTGTTATGCTGTTACCATTTAGGGAATAAAAACAAGAAGAAAAAAAATGTCTGTACACAGTACAGATGCAGCTCTTGCAGGTCTGACTATAGCACCAACTGCAATTTATTTAGCCCAATATATCTAAGATTTTATCATTTCAGCATACCATAAATATCAAAACATTGTTAGTGAAACATTTTGCCTTCTTTTTCTTTCATACTGTCTTCAAAATCTAGTGGTATTTTAGACTAGTGAATATATTAAAGCACCATATTTTAGGAGCCTGTTAGGCAGATGAGGCTGGTGCCCTTTGCACAGGACAGCACAGCTCCAAACACTCGGCATCTGTCGGGAGGCTTATGCAACAATGTCCGAGGTTGCATTGTCCTCGGAAGCAAAATCTATGACAATACAAATATCCATCATCAAGATAAGTAATAAACTGCATCACATACATACAAAATGGAATTCCAGACGGCCATGAAAACAAACACAGTACAGCTGTTTGTTTCTCAAAACTTAACCAGTTTGTTTCTCAAAAACAATATTAGAAGGAAGAAACAATTTATGAAATAAACATATGGAAAATGATTCCATTTACATAGAATTCAAAAACAAGCTCAAACAAATGATTTCCAATCTAGGCATATATACACGACTGGGAAAGAAGCCCAGAGATTGGTTAACTGCAACAATCCAGTCTAGGGCCCCCTGGTGGTGGTGGAGAGGAAGAACTTGGGGAATTTCTCTGAGAGCAGTAAGGTCTGTTTTCTAACTTGAGAAATGTAGAGGTGTTGGTTTCATTATTCTTCAAAATGTTATATAAATATATTTAAATATGAACAATGCACATTAAAATGTGTTTAGTAAGGCTCTTGTGGAAAATTTGATGAAGCAAAGGAATATTAGATGCATATATATTCATATGTAGAACTTATCTCTGTAAAAAAACACATTGTATTCAAAAGAATTGATATAATTGATTGCCTCTGGGGAGAGGAGCCAAGTGGCTAGAGAACAGGAATGTTCGAATAATACGAATATATTACCTAATGAATCATAGAATCATCAGTTTCTATGATTTCATTGTTTGGACCCCATCCCTGGGCCAGGGTTGAGGGTCCAGACACTTGCATTTACATAAAACCTTCCTGGCTGGGGATATAACTCAGTGATAGAGCACTTGCCTACTATGCAGAGGTGCTGGGTGTGATCCTTGTAAACGTAAATTGGTAATTAGTTATTAAGACTTCACTTAATTAAGTGCACTTTGGGAACCACCACTACAGCCTCATTTCTTCACAAATATTCATTATATGTTTATTATATGCAGATCACTCTTCTTCCATCATAAAAAGGTAAAATAAATAGGAAATAGTAGCAGCTAAGAGGTTTTAGAAATTCTCTTCTGATTACTTCTATTTTCTCATAGAAATGAGGAATACTCATCAACTCAAATTGTTCTGAGGATTAAGAAATGACCCATAACAACATGGATGAACCTTAAAAACATTATTGCTAAGTGAAAGAAGTTAATCACAAAATAATTGCTATCGTGTGGTTTGTATGAAAATTCTAGAATAGGCAAATCTATGCTACAGAAACAGTGAGAAAATAGTCATTTGATGAATTTGTTTTATTGCTATAGATAATTGATACATGCCCCTCTTTACTTTTTTATTTTTATTTTTAAAAAATATTTCAGACAAGTTTAATTTTATGTGGTTTGATCACAATTAAAATTTGAAAAACACATAAAAGATAAACAAAATTATAAAAATCTTTATAAGCTATTTTTAAATGCTAAAGTTATTCTCCTAGACAAAAGAACAGATTCATCAATATGCAGATGATGATCATGCCCATAATTCTAGCTACTAGGAAGGCTGAAGCCAGAGAAATGCAAATATGAAGACAGTTTCAACAACTTAGCAAGAACCCAGAAAGAACAGGTTTCTATAGATCGCTAGCATCACATCTCTCTATATAAAGTCTGCCGATCTGGGTCCAGGTATTCCCATTCCTTTTCAGAGAAATCAATGGTCACATCCCTGAATGTCAATGGTTTCTTTATGTGCATTCTGTGTTTGCTTGCCTGTATTCCTGGACCAGTGACTTACATGGTGGTTTTTTTATTGCAGTTGTTTCTCTTTGTAATTTCCATCAGTTTTGCAGAAGTATATATCCAGGGAGCTCTTCATACTGTCTTACTGAAAAATCTCATTTCCTGGCTTTCAGGTGCCCAGTGTTCTCCCTACTGTTCTTTCAGTTCCTATGTAGCACAGAAACCTGGGGGTCCTGAGCATAGGAGGGGGAATCTGGAAACGGACCTGAAAATTGTCAGGCTTCAGAGACCACATGTCCCTCTTTAAACCATACATTCATGGCAGGGATTATAACTTAGTTACATTTGAATTTCCATCACCAGGCCCTAACATCTGACTAAATAACTAAAGTTTTTTAGTTTAGAAGTGCTCTCTCCCTCTTTCTCTTTCTTTCTCTCTTTCTCTCTCTGTCTCGCCTTCCCAGCTGCCATGACCTGAGCAGCTTTGCCCTACCACATACTTCTGCCATCTCAGTCCCAAGCAATGGAACCAGAGGACTGGGACCTCTAAACCATTCTATGCTGGTTTCCATGGTGAGGGTGGCACTGTACACCAGACAGGTCTTTGTGTTCAGCACATCATGGCAATAGTTCACTACTTCAAAATTGTGCAATGACCATTATGTAATCAGGATTGAGAGGTTCCTTGGGGAAGATCCACCCTGTGAAGTTGGAGTGAGACTTCATAAGATGTCATAAGAAACTCTATTAGATGTTAACACAACCCACCTTATAAATGCAAAGACTAAAATTCATGAATAAAACAGGAAAATTATCCTGACTTAGATGTTGGGTATTTTTTATTTTAAAAAAGGCTCTTGTATATAGTAGTAGTTTTTGTCTATTTTAACGTTGTGGTCATTTGTACCTCGATTTCAATATTTTCTTAACCTTTGAGACTGTTTCATTATTACCCCCCACAAAAACTTTTCTTAATATCACATTGAGTACATTTTAATTGCCTTCTACTTTTAAAACCCCAAAGTCATTAGTTGGGATCTGCTGTTCTTGCTAATGTATGGCATTTAATCTGCCTGGATTTATTTCTACTCTTTTTTTTTTTTTTTTTTTTTTTTGCGGTGCTGGGGATTGAACCTAGAGCCTTGTGCTTGTGAGGCAAGCACTCTACCAACTGAGCTATATCCCCAGCCCATTATTTCTACTCTTGACCAAAGTTTCATAAGAAACAATAGAAGATTTGGGGCAGAGGGTGGGAGGGAGGATATTTTATTGAGAACTGCTTTCAAAAGACTTATCTGTAAGCTCTGTATTAACATCAGAAATTGGATTAGAACTGAAAAATTTGGTTGCATCTGCTTCTGCTAATGAAAACTTCAGTTTTTAATTCCAGATTAGAGAATTATTTTGATAACCATGTTTCAAGTACAAACTAAAATCTTAGACTTATTTATTTACATCATTCTTTTTAAAAAATTTCTTTCTTTCTTTCTTTTTTTTTTTTTTTGGAACCAGGGATTGAACTCAGGGACACTCGGCCACTGAGCCACATCCCCAGCCCTATTTTGTATTTTATTTAGAGACAGGGTCTCACTGAGTTGCTTAGGGCCTCGCTAAGTTGCTGAGGCTGGCTTTGAACTTGCGATCCTCCTGACTCAGCCTCCCAAGTCGCTTGGATTACAGGCGTGTGCCACCACGCCAGGCTACAATTTATTTCTTACGTGGACTTATTTCTAGAAAAATGTGGTGATAATTCCTGTGACAACAGGTAGTTAAGTAGCCTTTCAATGTAATGCTTAAAAATAAGATGTGAAGTCAAATAGTTTGAAGCCCAGCTCTGCCAACTTACCAGATTTGGAATTTGGAAAATGATCCTCTTTGAGGATCCTCTCCAGTCTAGAGCAATCTTTAATGGGCACACAAATCACTTGAGGATGGTGTTAAAGTGCAGCTCTGATCCAGTAGGACTGGGCTGGGGCCCAAGATTCTGTATTTGGGTGGGTGATACTGGTGCTCTGGTGTGCAGAGGAACATATGTTGACAATCAGGGCTGTGCCTTGCTTTTGCTTGGTAAGATACCCTCATCTTAAACCCCTCTGGCATTCCACCACTACACATGTGGGCACAAGCATTTGCATTGTGATCCCTACCAAATAAGAAAGCATGGTACACACATTTCTATAAAGTGTCACATCGTCGGGCTGAGAAAGCATGTAGGACATGAGCAGCAGTCAGGCAGGAAAGAGAAGTTGGTGTCAGGGAGGAAATATATGCTGACAGAGAAGCAGGGACATAGGACAAGGAACCCTGGTACCCTGCGTGTCTCCGTGATAAGCCCTGCCTGACTTGCTCCTCACCAGATGGTCAGCTTTTATCAAGGACTTTGCTCTTATTAGTTCTTGTCTCCCATTGGGATGTGAAGAGAGAAAGAGACGCCACCTTCTGCTTTCCAGATCTGAGACAGTCAAACTCATTCCCTTTGGATTGTCATTACTATTATTTTGCAGTGCTGGGGATGGAACCCAGGATCTCACACACGCTAAGCAAGTGTTCTGCCGCTGAACTACATCCCCAGCTCCCATCTTTTGTTCTCAGAGGTTTTCTTTGTTTCCAACATAAAAGCCATCCCATTATTTGTGTGCCTGTAAATGAATTCTGGTTTCTTTTCAGCAGTAAGAACAAATCCTTCTTTTGAATTAATCAGAGCTTTTAGACTTTGGGGAGAAACAACACAAGATGGCGCATGATTATGTTCTCAAGCATAGAGGTGAAGGCTTGAGTAATGACAGAGTCCCTGCTGTTTTCTGGAACAATGGGAATTCAGGGAGCAAGCACGGTTCTTTGCACTGCTCATTGGATGGGAACATTTGTGCCCAGTGCGTTCAGCACACTGTGATGCTCAGAGTTTTCCTTGTTGAAGATCTCACACTCTGGGGGCCCTGCTTCTTAAAGAGCTTTTACTCCTGTAGCCACACAAAAGTCTCATTGCATGATGGAAGTCAATCAGTTTCAAGCTAAAGTGGAATAGAGAATGAACTTTATTATAGTCAGCCAGCTGATCGGAAGATGGCAAGTATTCTCACCCTAAAGAGCTGACTTAGGAGTGGTTTATGCGGGAGATGGGTATACAGACTGGTGGGTGCCATCTCACAAGTGGCACCCAAGTGACACACATCTGATCTGAATCACCTAGTCACTAGAGGTTTCCATTTCTGCAAATGTCAAGAACAAAGATCATTATTTCCTCAGTCTATTATTGTCACTCATTAATTTGTACAAGTGTAGTTCCTGACATGTTATACACTGGACAAGCTAGAGGGGTAACTGACCCAAGTCCCTCTTGCTGGTCACCAAACTCATGGAATGAAATAAAACATTTTTACCTTTTTACTGTGAAACACAAGGACCATGTGAAATTAGGTAGGAATTTGATCTCAGAGCTTGGCTTCACTCTTTCTTGGTAGAGTACTTGCCTAGCATGCAGGAGGCTCTGGGTTCAACCCTCAATAATGAAAAAAAATCCCCCTTACATTTCCCCAGCACAAGAAATATAAATATATTACTGGGGCATAGGAATTGTCTACTCTGTCTGTGCTAGAAACCTAGACTCAGGTCATGGAATGAAGTTGTACCTAGGGAAGTTGAGTCACTTTGATCTGGCTCTGCCTCAATTACATGAGGCGTATGCCAGGCAGCCTGGGGAAGGGATTAGAGAGGGCTGCAGGCAAGGTAGACAGAGAAGGAAGTGGGAAGAAGGAGTCTGGATGGGCTGACTCACAAAATAGAGAGGTCCCTTGATCCCATCTAGCCAGCTAAGCCCAAAGTGTGAGGAATGGGGATTTTGAATAATCCTGAAAAGCAGAAGGAGACTGTGGAGTAGCACTCCAGGTAGCTGTATGAATGACCACGTCTGCATTCTATTTGTTCCAGGTGATCCTGGAGAATTTGTATGACAATAATTCTCCAAGTTGGCTACATATTAGAATCACAGGGAGTGATCCCTGGGATTAAAGAAAAGTCCCCATGCCTAGGGCAGATCTCAGACCCCAGAATCTCTGGAGGTGGGCTGCCAGCAGTTTTAAAGCTTTCCAGGTGGTCTAATGTGCAGCCAGGGTGAACTCTTGTGTAAGAGGAGACAAGGACATTTTTAGCATGAAAAGGGAACATCATCCAATCTGTTTTTGTTTGCTTGTATTATGGGTCAGATCTGGAATGTACTCCAAAAACTCATGTGTTGAAAGCAAGGTCCCCAATGCAGCAAGGTTCAGAGGTGGGGCTTTTAGGCAATGATTGGATCATGAAGGCTCTGACCTCATCAGTGGATTAATCCATTGGTAGTTGAATGGCCTACTAGAAGACAGGACCTAATTGGAGGAAGTAGTTCACTGGGGGCATGCTCTGGAAGGATTTATCTTCTCCTTCTTTCCTTCCCCTCTCTCTCTTCCTCTCCCCCCTTCTCTCCCCGTGTCCTCCCTTTCCCTCTCTTCTTCCCAGTTGCCATGAACTGAAGACTTTTTCTCTGCCATGTCCATCCGCCATGATGCTACTGCCTTGGTGCCAGCTGACCAGGGACTGAAACCTCTGAAACCATGAGCCAAAGTAAATCTTTCCTCCTCTAAGTTGTTCTCGTCAGGTATTTTGATCACAGTGATGAAAAGCTGACTAACACAGCTGGTTTATTTTTGTAGTACTGGGATTGAGCCCAGGGATTCAAGCATGCTAGGCATGCACGCCATCGCTCTACCATGTCCCTAGCCCTTTTTAAATTTTTATTTTGAAGCAGGGTCTCCATAAGGTGTCCAGGGCAGCCTTGAATTTATAATCCTCCTGCCTCAGCCTCCTGAGTAACTTGGATAACAGACAAGTACCACTGTGCCTGGCTCAGCTAACTCTTCATTAATAGAGGAGTCTTCAGGGCTCCTTCGGCCTACTGTCCCATTCTTCATAGACTACAGACCTCCTGCTCACACACCTGCCCTCAATCCCAGCCCTAAAAGACCTGAGTCCTGGGGGTTTCTTTTTATTGTACTGGGATTGAATCCAGGGGTGCTTTCCCACTGAGCTACATTACCAGCTCTTATTATTTTATTTTATTTATTTTATTTTTATTCTGAGACAGGGTCTGGCTAAGTTGCTTAGGGCCTCTCTAAGTTGCTGAGGCTAGCCTCAAACTTGTGACCCTCATGCCTCAACCTCCCTAGTTGCTGGGATTATAGGCAAGTACCACCATGCCCAGCTTTTTTTTTTTAATCCTGGCATTTTCACAGAGAACATTGTCTGAATTTAAATGGATTTGAAATTGTCCACTTTGTTTTCAATCACTGAGAACAGCTTACGTCCTTTCCAGAGACCAATAGCAAGAGACACCTGACAAAGAGCAGTAAAGAAGGATCAGACTAAAGAAAATAGACTTTAAAGAGTTAAAATAAAGTGGTACTGGCATATGTGTAGAGAGATGGCCAATGGACAAACATGAACACTCTACAAATAGACCAGAAATATGAGAATTTGGTATGTGATAATGTGACATTTCCAATCAATAGGGAGAACATGGACTATATTATAAGTGATGTTGGGACAACCAGGTAGCCATTTGGGAAAAGTGAAGTTAGACCATGCTGTGGTTTAAATGTGTCCCTCCAAAATTCAGGTGTTACCAATATGATAGTGTTAAGAGGTAGAACCATTAAGGGTAAGTAGGTCATCAGGGATCCCTCCTCATGAATGGAATTAAAACCAGCAGAAAAGAGGTTTAACATAAGGTACCATCTTGGAAGCAGAGAGCAGCACTCACCAAACAACTGAAATTGTCAGTGCCTGGGTCTTGGACTTCCCAACCCCTAGTACTTTGAGAAATAACTTTGTGTTCTTTATAAATTATGGTCTGGACTTGGGGGTGTATCTCAATGGTAGAGAACATGCTTAGCAAGTGTGAGGGTGTTTAACATATGTGAAATCCTGGTTCAATCCCCAGCACAAAAACCTGAAGCATAAATTTCCTAGTCTGTGGTATTCTGTTTCAGGTGCACAAACAGATTTACACAGACCAGTACCTTGTACTATAACTAGGGTAAATTCTAGCTAGGTAAAAAATTTTAGTATAAGAAATGAGCCAAAAAAATAGTTTTTCAATATGTAGAAAATGATTTTAACATTTTAAAAGACAAACAAAATCAAGATAAAATATGCAAAACTCAGAGAGGGTGATGCTATTAAACATATAAAAAGTTCCTGCAAATATTAAGTAAATAGTAAAAATGGCCAACGAATATGAACAGATTCCAGAGAAGAAATGCCAAAGACTCTTAAACATATGCAAAGATTTTACCCTCATTCATAATATGAAAAATGAAATTAAAACTAAACTGGGGGCTGGAGCTACAGCTCAGTAGTAGAGTGCTTGCCAAGCATGTGCGAGGCCCTGGGTTTGCTCCCCAGCATGGCAAAACAAACATCAAACAAAACTAAACTAAGATAACATCTTTTGCTGACATCATATTGGTAAAATTTTTTTTAATTCATTCTACATTAAGGCTGTGGGAAAATAAACACATATTGTTGGTAAGAATGAAATGTATGAAGAATAATTTATTGTTATCTTTCAAAATGATGAAAACCTAAGATATATAATAAAATACTATTCCACAATCAAAAGTAGTGAAGTACTGACATGTACTAGCATGTGGATGAGATTTGTAAATACTACACTAAGTGAAAGAGGCCCGTCTGTTGTATCAGTCATTTTAAGTGGAATATCCAGTACTGGGATGTAGCTCTAGAGGAGAGCGCTTGCCTATCGCGCACCAAGTCCTGAGTTCAACCCCCAGGACTATATAAGTGATAAAGGAATGTCCTCAGTGGGCAAATCTATAGGGAAGGAAATCAGATTGGTGGTCACTAAGTCTGTAGGATTGAGGGGAAATGAAGAATGACTGACTGGTAATGGACAGAGGGTTTCTCCTGGGCTGGTTCATGCTTTGGTTTTAGATAGTGGAGATGGTTGCACAACTTACTGAACGTACTAATGAGAGACTGGATGCATAAAAGGACAATGGCCAAGCCACACATGAGAATAGAACTTGGACCCACAATTTGAAACACCCAGCCCATTACAGCAACCAGCCCAGGAAGCCAGCCTGCTCTGCATAAGCCAGACTTGTAAGAAGTCAGACCACCCTCTCTATTACCCAGTTAGTAGGTTCTTTTCCTACTCGACACTGTTCTCAAATGACCAAACAGTTCTGAGAGCAGGCAGGGAACTTTACCCCATGGAGAAGGGGAGCTTGTGTTCTAAAGGCACCTTCCTGAACAGGTCTGGGGTTGGGATTTTGCCTAGGACCGGGTTATGAGGAGGGTCAGGGTGGGGGGGTAAGAATAATAACAGAATGTGTGACAGACATCATTGCCCTGTGTACATGTATGAATGCACAGATGGTGTGACTCTAGTTTGTGTGCAACCAGTGAAACAATAGCTGTACTCCATTTGTGTTCAATGAATCAATAAGTAAAAAAAAAAGATCATCTGCAGTGTCAACATGGTGCCCAAACCAGATGAAGCTAGTCTGGGGTTTCTCTAGGCAGGTGATAACTTGGTACTGGCAGTTGGAAGCATGTAGTTATCAGCATCCCTCCCCAACTCTCCCAAACAAGTGGCATCTGTAAGCAAAGAGAGCTGACAGGACAACAGGCTGTCAGTAATTGGGGTTCAGACCAGTGGCATCTCTAGCAGCTGATTTGGGAAACAAATCATAACCACTGTAATGACTGGTCCCTAATAGCCAGGAAGAGATTAATAACTGAGAGCTGCCCTAATGTTCCTCCCTGCTTCCAGTTCAGGACCAACAAAAGAAAGGTGAACATACCCTCCCAACCAATCAATAGTACGTCCCCTTTCTAGTTAGCCTCCTGTTATGGTTTGGATATGAAGTGTTCCCCAGAAGCTCCTGTGTTAATACAGGAATGTTTGGAGGTGAAATGATTGGATTTTAACCTAAGCAGGCCGTGACTGTAGGCAAGTAGGGCATGGCTGGAGGAGGTGGGTCACTGGTGTGTGTCCTGGAAAGGTACATCTTCCCCCTTTCTCTCTCCGCTTCCCAGCTGCCATGAGTGGAGCAGCACTCCTCCACCTTGCCCTTCCGCCCTGGTGTTCTGCCTCACCTTGGGCCCAGAGCAACGGACTCAGCCTGTTTATGATCGGAGATCTCTGAAACCACGAGCTCCAAATAAAATTTTTCTCTTCTAAGTTCTTACCTCACAGTACATTGTGGTGTAATTTAAGGATATTAATATTAAAATAAAGAGTGGCAGAAGGTTACTTAAGACTGTCACTGGAAGAGATCCCAGGAGATTCTAGAGAGGGGGACCTCAACTCAGAACTAGTGGGGTTCTTTATAAACATCACAGATATGAATTGAGAGGCACAGACAGATTTATTTAGGAAAGCAGAGGCAAGTTCAAGGGAGAATGTGGGAGAAGCATCAATCCCTCAGTTTGGGGTATTAATGTTTACAGAGGGCCAATAGCTGAGGGAAGAACTGGAGGTGGACTTGCCCAATCTTGGCCTATTTTCCCTGCCCTTGGCATTGTCCCCACATCTCCTTGTGTTTTGCAAGGTTGCTCATTTTGCTTGTTTTTCATTCCCATGGTCCATGGGCATCTCCCACATTTCAGTGGTTCATGGCTGCTTTTCTGAGAGTTCAAAGCCAGCCTCAGCAACTTAGTGAGATCCTGTCTCAAAAAATAGAAGGCCTGGGGATGTGGCTTAGTGGTTAAGCATCCTGGGTTCAAGCTCCAGTGCTCCTACACCAAAATATCCTAGTTTTGTGACTCAATCTGGGACCTACAATACGACTGAGGGACTTTGGTGTTTGGGCTGCTATAGCTGAAAAAGCACAAGGGTGGGACAGAAGAAAACACATGCCAACTCCAGGGGGCTGTGTCCTGTCTCCATGCAGGGCCGAGTAGAATCTGAACCAAAGGTTAAGGCAGCAAAATGAACAGACATAAGATGAAGACAGAGATGCCATTCCAGTCCCCACCAGACATCTGCAAGCTCAGGTGCACAGTGAGTGTTTTCAGCAGAGGTGACCTTCAAATCCCTGAAAAGGAACCTAGGCAGCCATTTCATCATAACCCACGCATCAGAGGTGTTATTTGCAGCAAAACTACTTAGGAAAACCAAGTATTGCACAGCTGTGTGATCTCCCAAGTGAGTGATTTTTAAGTTGACTACAAATGAATGAAGCCAGAGGGTTTATTTGGTTTAGCTCCCTGCATCCCCCTGGTAACAATTTCATCTTGTGCAAACATTCTGCTTCTGTGGTTTTATCAGGTCCCAAATTGGGTCTCTTTGCAATAGTACGAGGGTAAATATACTGCACACCCTGCTACAAAGGGTACTGGCTTATGGAGCCTAGGGGTTTCTTTCATGGTCCCTGCCTTTTGTTCAACCCTGGTGGTTCCTGCCTGTCTCGGGCTCAGTGCAAATGATTTATGCTTCCCTTCTCCCAATTTTTTTTTTTTTTTTTGTACCAGGGATTGAACCCAGGGTTGCTTCACCACTGAGCCACAGCCCCAGCCCTTTTTATTTTTTTTAGTTTGAGACAGGATCTTGCTAAAATGCTTAGGGTCTCCCTAAGTTGCTGAGCCGGGCTGTGCAATCTTCCTGCCTCAGCCTTCTGAGCATTACAGGCATGAACCACCATGCCCAGCAATTTCCCTGGAGTTTTTGTTATAAAAATGCACTTGGCTTTGGGCCTGCTGATATTTTTCCAACTGTACCTGTTTCTGTGGCTGGTTGTGGGCCTGGGATCTGATCCTTTCTGGTCAGCATCTGTAATGGCTCAATAAACCTTTCCTCTGTCTTGAGAGTTTCCGTTTCACAACTATTAATCTGCTTCTAGAATGGAAAATAAAATCAATTGAGACCTTTGAGCTCGAGGGTAATTTTGCCTTGTAATTTTGACACAGCATACCAGGATGATTGGCCGCCCCGATGCCTAACCAAACATCCACATGCCTCTCATGCATGCCAGTCATCTAAATATGTGTATGTGCCAGTTAGGGGAATATAGGAACTTGAAAAGATAGGCTTTAAAATGGAATGGATCTGGGTTTGGATCATGGTGCTGTTGAGTTTCTGTTGATCAGCAGCTCTGGCCTGGCTGGCACTTCTCTTGTCTGTTCAATTGAATAAAAATGGCCCATCTGGTCAGGGCTGATATGTGAGTTTAGCACCTCATAAATGGCCTCGCCTCTTGTGTGAATGCTGGCCTCCCTTCTTCTCCAGAACTTCCCTGTGATTTTTATTTATTTCCTTTTTAGAGAAATGAGCTAATTGTGTCCTGAGCTAATTATCCATATACCAGCTAGAAGAGGAGCCTTTGGGAACAAGGACTGTATCTTTCATCTTTGGTTTATGGTTCCTGGCAGGTAGAAGGAGTCCTTAGGAGCTAACTGCTGTCTAATGAGTACCCTTGTTCTCTTCCTAACCTCTAACTCTGCTGCACCTACCTGGAGCTCCTGTTGCAACATCCTGGTGCTCCTGGGTTGCTTTTCTTTCTCAGGATGAGAAACACCACCTGCGGAAATGCGAGTGACTCCCACTTCCTGGGCACCTGCGTCCGGTGGGAGCAGCACAACTTAGTGCTGTGATCTCAGGACTTTATTCACCTGTTTCCCCTAGGGGCTCGCACTGGGGCCTCACATCTGATTTTCCTTTTGCCCAAGATCTGTACATCTATCTGCAAAGGAGATGCTTTTGTGAAGTCTTCTCTGTCTTGTTCTTGGTGTCATTGGATTCAGCCCTGAGGGGAGACTTGGAAGGCAGAGGGTGGGGAGAGTGAGAAGGAAGTGGCCCCAGGGGAGTTCAAGGGCACCATGGTCATGAGGAGGGTGCAGGGGCCTCTGACACAGAGGCAGGCACTCTACACTGTCCCTTGGTGCAGGCCCTGCCAATGTGGTAATCTCTCCTCTTCTGTGTGGACCACTGTCTCCAAACATTCTCTGATTTGATAGTTCTCAGGGGCAGAGGCTCTGGTGTCTGTCGTGCTTCATGTGGTACTGAACACATAGGAATTGCTTCAAAAAAATTGTTTACGGACAGACCAAAGATGAAATGCTGAGAACTGCTCTAGAATGCCACTCTGTGGAAGGGCTGATATTGTTCAGTTGACAGAATGGGACATCAAGTCCTTGTATAGCATATGATCCTCAGATTCAGTAATGTACCAATTGCCCAGTGGATGTACTCAATGTTACCTTCAATGGCATGGCTCCACTGGTGACTGAAGTGACCACCAAAAGGGAAGAGTTTAGCTAAGATCTGGATACTTTGGGTGGGAAGCTGGGGAGCTTGGGTGTAGGAGGTTTTGTGGTCCGGCAAAGGAGAGAAGGTAACTTTAGATGCGAGATATCCTAGGGTTAAGATCATATTGCAAAGTTTGCAAGTGACTTTCCCAAAACTATTTCACCCAACACATATACCTTTTTTCTCATTAAAAGTTTTCAGTTAAATTTGAATCTGATTTTTATTCAAAAAGTCAATGTTATATTTGCCAGATAAAATACAGAAGTCCAGTTAAATTTGAATTTCAGATAGACAATGAATAATATTTTAGTGTAAATGTGGTGCACATATCATATGGGACTTACACTAAAAAATGTATTCATTGTTGAGTCTGAGGGTATAACCCAGTGGTAGAATTTTGCTTAGGAAGGGTGAGGCCCTGGGTTCAATACCCAGGATCAAAAAACATTATTGTTTTTATGGATTTCATATTTAAACTGAACTTGTATTTGCTAAACTTGGCTGTGGTAGTCAGTGAGGTACAGGGTTCATTTCACAGAAATCCACAGGGGTGCTAACATTTGTGGAAATACTGTTAAAGAGATACAGTCCATTATTTACAACACCCACACACACACACCAGATGACAAAATGCAGATAACAATTCTTCATTTAATGTGATTTATGCAATTTTTATTCAAGCTCAGAATTGCAGTTGCAAACCCCATTCATTGATGTTATTTGCATAATAATTGAGGTCTCATGGATGACAATAAACTTGGGTTTCATCTGAAGTGCTAGAAGCCATGTCTCTTGAGGTATTTGGCTCGTGCAAGGACATCATTGCAGAAGTCACAGCCCAGGTCCTGGTTGCTTCTGACAAAGCCAGGGCCCCCACTATAGGCGCAGAGTCCACCTGAAATTCATGTAATAGGTTAATCCTGTCCCAACAGTCCCTCCTTGCTTCTGGATACCCAATAGAAAACTTCGATTGTCCTTCCTAACTGCCTCTCGGGGCAAGTGTGGTTTAGGGGAATCTGGTGCAATGTCACATCTGTCTCTATTGATCCATGTTATGAAGCTGACCAATGGTGCTATACATACCTCTCAGGCACTGGTCGGGGGTCCAGGTAGGAAACCTCCTCTGGATTTCTTTGATTCTAGTAGTCAGAACCTCAGTTATCTGGGAAACCTGTGATTCAGTGATCCAAGATGTGGGAGCATAAAGATTTGAGTCCTAGAGGGAGGGAGGCAGAGGAAAACCAAGGTAAGCCAGGTGGGAGAGTGACACAGTAACACAGGCTCAGTGCCACTCTTTCTTTTCTTTTCTCATTCCACCTGTTGTTATGGTTTAAATAAGTGACCCCCAAAAACTCATGTGCGAGAAAATGCAGAAATATTCAGAGGTGACATGGTTAGATTATGGAAACTCTAATCTAATCATGGATTAATTCATTTTGTGGATTAATAATTTGAGAGGACAACTGTATTGGGTGGTGACTGCAAGAATAGGGTGTGACTGGAAGAAGTAGGTCACTGGAGACATGATTCTGGGGCTTTTATTTTGTCCCTAGAGAGCAGAGCTCTCCCTGCTATCTGGCTGTTTTGCCCTGAGCTGTTTTCCTCTGCCACACCCTTCCACCATGATATTCTGCTTCATCTTGGGCCCAGAGCTATGGAATTGGTTGACCATGGACTGTACCTCTGAAGCCATGAAATAACCTTTTTCTCCTCTAAGTTGTTCTTTTTGGGTATATTAGTCACAGCAATGCAAAAGCTGACTGAAACACCTGTGGTGGAACCAAAGCCACCTTACATCTCCCTGGGGGATTATATAGCAAAGCTTATTTGGATGGCTACTGTCAAAAACTCAAAAGACACCTGAGGATGTGAAGAAACTGGAATCTTTGTGCACTGCTGATGGGAAGGCAAAGTGGTGCAACCAACCATGGAAACAGCATGGAGATTCCTCAAAAAATAAAATAAAACTAGAAGTACAATATGATCTAGTAATTCCACTTGTGGGTATTAATCCAAAAGAATTGAGATCAGAATCTCAAGAGGTATCAGTCCTCCTGGGTTCATAGCAGAGCTCCTCACAATTGCCAAGAGATAGAAACAACCCAAATGTCCTTGATAGATAAATGGACAGAGAAAATGTGATATATTTATCACAACAAAACAACAATGATCTGAGACACAACAGGAAATATCAGGCCCCACTCTTACCCTTGCCTCCACTGATTCCCCAGAATGGTTAATCCAAGGGATGGCAGAGAGGACCCATTCCCTGGAAGTCTATCTGACAAGTGATACCAGGCAGAATTAGTGAAAAGATAAAACTCCATCTTCAGAACTAGGAATTATGTAGAAAGAAAGACAAGGGAAAAGGAATTTAATATTTGTTAAGAATCTACCTAATATCAGATACTTTTCCATATGACTTCATTGAATCTTCATATCAATCCTATAAGAATGGCGTTTCTGGGTGTGTGGCTCAGTGGTAGAGTGCTTGCTGGGCATGCACAAGGCTTGATCCCCAGAACCAACATCCCCCAAATGGAATTTTACAGATGGGGAAACTGAGGTGCAATGAGGTAAAATGACTTATTCCAGGTCACATAGGTAGGTAGAAAATAATGTAGCAAAGATGCTACCTGGGGTTTTTCTCCTGGACTACTCCCTTATTAGAAATTCAGAATAGTGTGCCCCTAACAATATCCTGGAAATACAGCTTTATCTACTTTGATCCCAGAGAAGCTGCCTGAAGGTGCTGTTCATGTCTCCCAGGGAAAGCTGTGGCCCTCACAAACTCCAGGCAGCACCATTCATTCTGGATTCTATGGAGGGGTTTCCTCAGGATGGTGCCTCTAAGTGGGGTGCATGTGACATTAACTGATGGAGAATTACCTGCACCACCCTGACTCCATCGTCCATGTTGCCCACGTTGCCTGCGTTGCCCACGTTGACCAGAAAGTTGCCACCCTGAGACTGTCTGGATAAGACACCAGCGATCACGGCAGGATCCACACAGTACCTCTGGCCAACGGTTCGCATCATGGGTTGATATCTCACAAGATAGGGCATGTCTATTTCAGCCAGCCTTTCGGAAGCACGAACTCCTAAAGCACACACAAAGGAAGGAGGAGCTTGGTGTGACTTTTACTGAAATGGGGCCCAGAGAAACCGGGAGAGAGAAAGGGGCCACATGGATCTGGCTAGCGCTCTAGGCTGAGAAGCCCAATGTTTGGTCTCAAATCCATAGTGACCATTCTCAGACCTGAGATTAGGACTCTCTTCCTGTGAGCGTAAGTCACTGTCTCATGCATCTCCTAAGGCAGGCACCCTCTGTGGCCCCCAGTGACCCTCAGCTAGGCACTTGGGGGCACTTCGATACTCTAGGACAATTCTGGGGGCCTGAGAAACACTAGTCCTGTCCTAAACACACCAGACAGGGTTACCCAGTAAAATGCACCATGTCTGTCTATCATTTTCAACAGGCCATGGTGTGAAGGAGAAATTCCCCTAACTCTTCAGTGAGTTCTAGGAGTTACCTTCCACAGGTTTGCTGACAATTGCTCATCTTTTCACTCCTAAGTGACACCAAGAAATCATGTAAATTTGTTTATTTTTTGTGGTACTAGAGATTGAACCAAGGCATGCTAGAAGAGCATGTTTTTTGTGGTACTAGGGATTGAACCTCAGGCATGCTAGAAGAGCAATCTACCACTGAGCTACATTCCCGGCCCTTTTTATTTTTTATTTTGAGATAGACTCTCACTAAGTTGCTGAGGCTGGCCTCAAACTTGTGACCCTCTCGTCTCAGCATCCTGCATAACTGGGATCACAGGTGTGCACCGAAAATCCCAGCTTCAAATCATGTAAGTTTAAACCTTTAACAAAATGCTGGAGAAAATGAAAACCGATACTAATTTACCTGGCTAGCCTTACCTCCTAAACAATTTTACGATTGAAAAAGCACTCTCATCCCATTATATTGACCAGAGTTTATAACGCCGTAAAGTGGACTGTGACCCCCCACCCCAACAGAGGCTCAGAGGAGCTAAGTGACTTCTTTAAGACACAGTCAGTCATAATAAGGGGGGTGGGGTAGGGAAGAATAGAAGTAACTTGGATTAGACAAAGGGGAATGAAGGGAAGGGAGAGGGAATGGGAATAGGAAAGATAGGAGAATGAATCAGACATTACTTTCCTACGTACACATATGATTACACAACCAATGTAATTCTACATCATGTACAACCAGAAGAATGAGAAGTTATACTCCATATATGTACAATATGTCAAAATGCATTCTACTATCATGTACAACTAATAAGAACAAATAAAAAATATTTTTTTAAAACAGACACAGAGCCAGGAGCTGGGCCTGGTGGTGCACACCCCTCATTCTAGGGACAGGAGGCTGAGGCAGGAGGATTGCAAATTTGAGGCCAACCAGGATAACTTAAGAAGAACCTGTCTCAAAATAAAAAGCAAAAGGGCTAGGAATGTAGCTCAGTTGTTTAGAACCCTGGGTTCAATTGCCAGTACTGGAGGGAAAAAAGCAGAGCTAGAACCTTAACAGTCTTTGGCCTCCCACCCAGGGCTTTCCCCACCACTCCCTAGCATGGGGCTGTGGGAAACAGGAAACAGTGGGAGCCAAGGGGATAGTGCGAGGAGAAGAGTGGACCCAGAGGTTATGCGTACCACAGTAGTTCAGGCCGTGACGTCTTCCAACCCCACAAGATGCTCCTGGGGTGTCCAGGGTTCGGATGTTTCCATAGCATCCCAAATTGCTGCTTTCAGAGAAATCTACAAATGGAGAGAAATTCAACCTAAGACACAGAGCTAGATTAGGTTTTATCATCTTCCTATGAATGGGATTGCATCCATTTTTTAAAAATCATAATAAAACCAGTAAGAACAAGAGCTTCACTCTGCAGTTGAAAATCTTTGGGAATTTATTTCAAAATATACTAAGAAATTATCACAGACATGTCTTCACTACTAAAGTCTCACCTCTTATGCAGACATGAGGAATTCCTGGGAAAAGCAGATCTGTACCCTAGTTCTCTCTTACCACCTCTATGAACTCAGCACTTCTCCTAGGGATTGAACTCAGGGGCTAGACCACTGAGCCACATTCACAGCTCTATTTTATATTTTATTTAGAGGCAGGGTCTCACTGAGTTGTTTAGAGCCTTGCTTTTGCTGAGCTGGCTTTGAACTCACCATCCTCCTGTCTCAGCCTCCCAAGCCACTGGAATTACGGGCATACACCACTGTGCCTTGCAATTTTATTCCTTTTTAAGGCTGAGTAATATTCTATTTCATGGACATACCACATTTGCTTACCCATTCATCTGTAGACAGACACTTGGGTTGCTTCCATTCATTTTCACCATATGGTGAAAAAGATTGCTAGGAACATCGGTGTACAAATAACTCTTTAATAGTCTACTTTGAATTCTTTCTGGTGCATCCCCAGAAGTGGAATTGCTGGATTGTATGGTGATTTTATTTTTTAAAGTTAGAGGAAGCACCATTCTGTTTTCCAGTGCCCTTTAGCATTTCTACCAACAGTGTGCATGGGTTCTAATTTCCTCCATCCTCATCAACATGTGTTATTTTCCATTTGTGAGAGTAGCTGGTGGATGAGAATTGCTAACACACCGTCAGCCCTCTTCATCTGTGGACTCTTCATCTGTGGATTCAAACAACTTGCAGATCACAAATATTTAGGGATTGGACTGGGGTTGTGGCTCAGTGGCAGAGTGCTTGCCTAGCACATGTGAAGCACTGGGTTCGATCCTCAGCACCACATACAAATAAATAAATAAAATAATGGTATTGTGTCCATCTGCAAATAAATTTTTTTTTTAATTTAGGGGAAAAATTATATCGAACATGTACACACCTTTTGTTTTTGTCATTACTCATTACTGTAAACAATACAGTACAACAGCTATTTGCATGTCATCTCCATTGTATTAGGTACAATCATCTAGAGATGATTTAAAGTAGACAGGAGGGTGGGCATGGATTCCATGCAAATACTATGCCCTTCTTCATCAGGGAATTTGCATCCGAGGATTTTTGGTATCCTGGTACCCATCCTTCCTCCCTGCAGATACTGAAGGACAACTATAAATTTACAATTCACTGTAGGAGGTGAGTGCAGGAGCCAGTAACTGGATACCTTCAGGGGACAGGAAATTGCTCCTTGGGAAAATGAGCTCATCCTTGCATCCAACATGAACCTCTCATTAACATACTTCTTAAATGTATTTTATTCTTCAATGAAAGTAGATTGTCTCACCAAATCTTCATGATTTTCAGATCTGTGAAGTACATCTATTGTGTATGCATCCTGTGCATCGTGTATGTTAACATAAATGCTTTTTTAGTTTCTTTGTTCTTACTGACAACTTCTTCAGATCGACATCTGAAATACTAGTATTTTGGAGTAAACACTTCTACATCACAGACTTAGAAAGACTGATCTGAGAGAGATGTGAAAATGAAAAGACTGTCTTTTGTGAGCATACTAAAAATCAAATAAGCCAATGTGTTCTTTTTAACTTTTCAATCAGTGCACATTTATCTTTGTGATAGGTGATAAATTGACCAATCCCCTTAATATTGCAGTGGTTTGTCATTCAATGCTGCCTGCCATGAAGAATTCTCCCTAACCACATTACATTCCCAGTGCTTAGAACCTTGTGGAAATTTAAAAATATTTATTGAACGAATGAATCAATCAATAAATGAATTAATGTAAGGCCCCCTCTGAGAAATTTTTTCAATTTAGAACCAGGAAAAGTTTTGCTTTCCTAGAACCATTTCCTCCTTTAATTTGTCAAAACAAAAACAAAAACAAAAACCCCAAAAAACAAGTACTTTCACTTAAAAAAAGAAATCCCAGCTGCAAGGAACTTTAGGTCAAAGCTGAAATTCAATTGCAGCGACTATCTGAGCCTCAATGCTTGCTAACTTGGTCACATCTTGATTCCTTTGGTACTTGTTTTCTATTTGAATTATATTGGTCTTATTATTGCAACCACCTCGATCTTTTTATGGAAGTATATGATCTATAAGTTCAATAAATACTATTGGTGAAGCAGTTTTTATAGTAGGCAACGAGCACATGTTTATTTAAAGTCTGGTAGTAAACTACCATGCTTTAAAGCCCATCTTAAATTCTGGAACATTTTGGAGAGAAACTGCTGTCAGTCACTGTGCCTAATTTCAGGTTTTACTGGACATCTTAAGAGAAAAGTAATGTCTCCATCCAGTTTCAAGTAAAAAGTAGCATTGTTTTCCTATGTTTCGCCTTCCCACCTCCAAGGTCATTCGGGAAAAATAAAACACACTCACTGGTCAAGGCCAGGAGGCCCAGCAACAGCCACAATGCAGACATGTCAAGGATCTGGCTCTACAGCTCCTGAAATGTTTTAAAAATCAAAATTAGCTTGGAGATGAGAAAACATCAATCTTTGTCAACAACACGTATTGCTCCCATGGGAGGAGAATGAATGGACAAGTTCACTCATCTCCAAAATAGGAACATCAATGATTTGGATCACCGTTAAAAACCAAGAGTGGAACAAGTGCTCCACCTATCCTTTAATTAGCTTAAAAATGGGTAGACTTCTGCTTGGTCTACAGAGACTCAATATAGCATCCAGATACTGGATAGTAATTGTTTTAAGAAGCCAAGATGCTTTGGTTCTCAATCCCAAGAATATGGTGACTGGATTCAACACTTTGAAAAGCAAATTTCTGATACACCTGCCTTATCCCAAGAGCATCTTCATTATCAAAATATAATATAAAAAGGAGAATTTTAGATTGGTCATTTCTCTGAATCGGGATTCTTTTCTCTCTGTTGGAGGAAAGGCCACACTTCCTTCAGTGACTTGAAATGGATACTGAGTCTTAGGGTGAAGGAAGGACTCTGAGAGCATTCCTACTCCTCAGCTCCAGTCTGGGAATCCCAGACCCCCTTGATCACTTTGAACCATGTTCCCCAATCTCCCTCTGTAAAACTCCTGGGCCTGAGTCATGGAGAATGGAGAGACAAGTCCCCAGGAAGGTGGATCATAGGCAGGGGTCCCAGGATCCACTCATGAGGGGCTGGCTGGATGAGAGATCTGACTGCTGGCTGCCACCAAGATCATGCTCTAGTGCAAGCTCTCTCTCATCCCAACCATTTCTCCCATCACTATCACAGCTCTACCCCCACTAGCTACCAAACTAATGCATGAATGCCATCCAGAACAGTTGACCCAGGAAATTCTGGAGGAACTAGATCTCTGCTCCCCAAACTTCCACTTCTCTCATCTACCCTGGTCAGCAGAGCCTGGTGACCTGCCATTTTGAATTATCGTCATCATTATGTGTAGGAGCCCAAGTATAAACCTGGCACATAGCACTTTTTCTCATGTTATTTTTTTAAGCTGGGGATGAAATCCAGGACCTACTACATTCTCAACACATGTTCTACCAACTGAGCTACAGCCCCAGCTTCTTTTGTTCTAAGGTTATTCTTTTGGTTTGTTTTGTTTTGGTTTGGTTTTTGTGTTTTTGTTTTTGGTGTTGGGGATTGAACCCAGGGCCTTGTGCTTGTGAGGCAGGCACTCTACCAACTGAGCTATATCCCCAGCCCCTGAGGTTTTTCTTATAAGCAGCTTCTTCCAAATACCTAAGAGATGCCATCTCCAGATGGAGAGGCATTAAGGAATTCATCTGAGCTCCATCTTCTTAAGCTGAAGGAGCAGGTGGCCCTCCAATGAAGCCACACCATGTTTTTCTTCCCCATGACCTTGAGATGGTCTGTCTGGTTTTGCTTAGTTGAGCAGAAAATGTCATGCACAATTGCCAAAAAAAAAAAAAAAATGTACAGGAACTTGAGATATTAACTGGGTCTGCAGGAACTCTCAGATTTAATAACTCAACAAGAATCATTTATTTTAGCACCTCTGAGCCCCCAGCACTAGAAGACAATCAATTCCAGGAAAAAATAATGGAGAAAGAATGGCATAGGACCAGACAATGCTTAGAGTCTCATGAAAATCTCTTTACAGAGGCATCTCACTAGGTTTATGGAAAGGACCCTTAGCAAAAAGCACTTCTCACGTTCAAATGCCAAACCTAGAGTTTGGCACTCTTTTTGCTGCCTTTCCAGGAAAGAAATATGCTTCCTCTTGGAAACCCAAGTGGAAAGACTTAGCTTTTATGAGAGTTTCCTCATTTTCCAAGGATGGAATTAAATATCTGTTGAGCAAGCACTTGGTTGAGTCTGAGTAAATACATGTGCCATGCACTTAGCAACACAGAGTTACTTTCTGATTGCACCAGACCTTCAAAGTAATTTTTCCCCCCATTGTATCAGGGAAGAGCAAGAAGTGACAATGAACTTCTTCTATGGATAGACAAGATGTTCCATCCATAAACACAGCATGTCGAAGCAACCCAAACTCTGTGGCCCAACTTTATAGGCCAGAAAGTACTCCATGCTTAGAAGGGATGGTTGAGGCATCCCGGGTGCGCTCAAGGAGTGTCCACTGGTCACTGTGACTAATTTGTTAATACCCCTATGGCTCACTGCACTTGAAGCCATCATGAAAAGTTCAGGCCAGGTCTCAATGCCCAGCACAATATCTACAATGGCAAAGTAGTTACAAACAGCAAAGGGGTGTCAACAAGCTGAAGCTTCAGGCCACCCTGGAAACTGACGACTAGAGAACCAATCAGAGTTCAAGTTCCTGCTGCCTCCACCAAGATATCTTTATCTATCTTCTTTTCCCTGGATGCTTTTTTTTTTTTTTTTTTTTTTTTTTTTTTTTTT
>JAJEJO010004353.1:0-25607 GCA_020662805.1 Glaucomys volans
GTGATAATGTCCTGAACGGGCCATCAATTGTGGCGGGATTGGCTCTCTCCAGGGTCCAGCCCTGCCACAGCCTCCGGGGTGGATAAACACCACGCTGGCCTTTGTTCTGGGCTTCCGAGGGGACATTTGTCACGGAGATTTATTCCCACGCACCAGCTGGGAGCTACGGCCCCTCCTCCCTCCGTCCCTTTATCTCCCGGGGACGCTGGCTCACCTTGAGCCCTTCTCCAGGAGGGGCTGCCCTGGGCTCGGGGTGAGGACGTGGCATGTGGGACCCTCGGCCCTGCCTGGCCGACCCGGACGGTGGAGTCGGACCTGGGAGGCTCCTGCTGGGAGCAACTGTGAGCATGGGAATGTTCCGGGGTCCAGGACCTGCCCACAGCCGGGAGGAGACTGAGGCCCCTCGGGACCTGCTGTTGCAGAGAGGCTGGTGAGTCAGGGCCAGGTGGGCAGGGGGAGCCAGGAGGCCTGCGGACTGGTGGAGGGTCTGAGTGCCAGTCCACTGCCCCCTTGGTGGTCCCTGCCCTTCGCTCTCAGGGCCCCTAGGGATTTGGGGTTGGGGCTGGGGCAACCACCAGGGTTGGAGACGTAAATGGGGACACTAGTAGGGGCAGTTAGAACCTGGAGGCTTGTCCTGAGGTAGTGTCCAGAGAAGTCACAGTCCTCCAAAATCACACAGGAGGTGCTGGCCCTGTGGGAGGGGCGGTCCAGGCCAGGGCCAGCCCTGCCCTGCCACTGCGGGCCTCCTGGTCTGTTGGCAAGCCCCCTGCCCCGGGGCAGCTGGCGGTGGGCCTGACTACTGGGCCAGCCTGGAGCAGCCCTGCTTCTGCAGGGTGGCCCTCCTGCTGCCCCTCACCACGGGCAGCAGCCCTTCCTCTCCTGCCTGAGTCCTCCTCCAGAGGGACCCCCAGACTGTGCCGAGACAGGATCAGTGGCCCCTGTGGGAGGCGCAGGGCACCAGCAGGGCGTGCGGGGAGATGGCAGGCGTCTCGGTGTTCCGTGTCCGTGTTCACCGCTGGCCTCCCCGGCAGGCGGCGTGCAGTCTAAGCCTTGCGTGTCCCCATTCTGGAGTGGCGTCGGGGCCAGGCCACCGGCAGAGTGGCCCGCCTCCTGCCGTCCTGCTGTCCCTGCACAGGCCCACTCTGCATGCCCTTCCCGGGAGGCCTGGCCCAGGCGGCTTGCGGAGTCTCCCCTCCTGCCCCAGCATCACTAGCAGCTCTTCCAGAAGGCCACCGTCCCGACCCTCAGGCACACCGATACGAATGGCGGGGACCTTCACCGGGTTCTCCCCGAGCCGCCCTGTCCGTCGTCAGCTGAGCGCGCTCCTCACGCCTCACGCCAGCTACCTGCGTCTTCTTTTCCTCCACCAGGCTGACCAGAGCCCAAGAACACGTCTCCAAAGCCCGTGTGCTTCCATTAACTCACCCCAACCGTGCACACCTGCGGGCTGGGCCGCCCAGCCTGCGTCCACTGTGCCCGCTTAGAGTCCCTCTCAGTGGGGCGGTCACACGGCAGGAGCAGCGGGTGGAACCCGAGTCACTCTGTGCCCTGTCTCAGGCTGGACGGAGGTGGACACCTCCTCTGCACACCGGCCTTCCCACGGCAGGACACTCACCCCACCCTGGGCGCTCTGCGGACACCTGGGAGAGCCCGGAGTCACCTGTCCACAGCTCTCTGACCAGAAGAGAAGCTTAATTATGGCCAGGGTCCTTGGAGGGGGAGGGTGGCAGACCTGGACTCACGGCAGTGAGGACTCCGCCTCCTGCAGACAGGACTCGGGCCTGACGACTCGGCCGCGCTCTGCCCCGCCATCTCCACAGCGCTTCTCCAGGGGTCCAGGGGTGTGGCCTCCCACTCGCGCTGGGCGCCCCTGGTGGCAGCTCTGTCCCCAACAGAGCCCCCAAGTGGCTCCCCAGATGGATTCTCCAGTGGTACCCCAGAGGGCGGAGGGCCCCGGCCAGGGGAAACGCGCCTCCCATCAGGAGCACAGGGCCCTCGCTGCCCACCAGAGGCTATGAGAGTGGGTCCAGCGGGAACGAGGAGGGTGTGGACAGAGGACACGGCGCACACCACAGGAAGGAGAGCACCCGAGGCGAACAGCCGGGCATGCCCCTCACTGGTGGCGGGGTGGACAGAAGGCCCAGCAGACGCAGGGTTGTGCTGCCCGGGGCGTCTCCTACGCCTGATCCTCGCTGCCCAGTCCAGGCTGCCCCACCCGCGGCATGTTAGCAGCCCCACCCACCCTGCTCATGACAGTAAAATATGTCTCCAGACGTTGTTCAATGTCCCCTGAGGGGAGGAAATTCCCCAGTTGAGAGCCACTTAACTACCTCCTAAGTAGACAGGCTGGAAGACGCAGCAGAGCTGGGGAAGGGAGAGGGCGCCTGCAGGGATGGGGGAGAGGCCAGGGCCAGGGGTCAGGGGCCTGACCGGGGCCTGCTGCAGCCGGCCTCCACCCCTGGAAGGATGTGTGCCACAGCGAAGGCTCCCACCCGGAGGCCAGGCCTCCCAGGGCCCGGGGGCCTCCTGCTCAGGAGACGTGTGGAAGCTCCCGTGCTGACTGGGTACCGGCTCCCAGCAGGCAGCGTCCCAGCAGCCCACAGAATTGACAGGATGCCCAGGCCCGGCCCCGCCAGAGGGTCGTGGGAGCAAGCGCTAGCTTCCCGGGGAATGCCACTTCCAGACTGGTGCTGGCTGCAGGAGGTCCACTTGGGTCTCAGTGGCTGGAGGCCCAGCACCTGGGGCAGCAGGAGTAGGGTGGCGAGGGCCAGCAGGGTCGTCCCCTCTCCACTGTGGCTCCTTCCATCCCAGCCTCTGCTGTGAGGCTGAGTGAAGTCAGAACCATTCCACAGCATCCTGGCCCCTGTGCCAGGCAGGCCTGGCCCAGGCTCTGGGCACCATGGAGCCTGCATCCCTGGGAGAAGGGTGGCACAGCCCACGCTCCTGTCCTCGGTGCCTAGCACCTCTGCCCAGTCCACCAGCTCACACCACACCTTGTCCGTTTCCCCAGGAGGTAGAATTCCTCTAGCTATGTCTGGGGAGTCAGTGAGCACCCTCCAAGGAGCAGTGCCAATGTCACCTCCTCCAAGGGGCCCTCCTGGATTCCCAGTGGGCCCAGCCCAGGGCCTCAGTCCTGAGACAGTGCTTGGGTTGGAGCAAGCTCTTCCCCAGGAGCTCCAAGGACACCTCTGGCCTTTGGAACCAGGGACCCTTAGGAACCAGATTCTGTGGCTGCCCCGGTACCATGGCACAGTACCTGCACATAGCCACGTCCTTTCCTACCCCAATCAACCACCAGAGTACCAACCACGCCTGCCGCTACCTAGGGGCCATGCAGATAGTAGTGTTCAGGGAACAATGACAAGAGAGTCTGTACTCGTGCAGTGAGATACGATTTCTTCTTGGGACTCCTTGATCCGCAGGGGGTTGAATCTGGAGAGCCAGTGTGGCCACTACTGGTGGGGAAACTGAGGCACAGAGTGGCTTCACTTGGCCAAGGTTGCCCTGCTAGGAAGGGGTACAGTCAAGATGGGCACCCAGGAGGCAGGCCTGGAGGCTGTCCCCAGCTGTCCCCAGCCTCCCATGAGGTCACTGAGCTCCTTTCCTGGCCTAGGGAGCTCAGGTCACCTTCCCCTGCAGGTGGGGCTAACGAGGACGTCCACGGCAGAGGCTGGAGAAGGAGGCTGGAGACCTGTGGGACAAACCGCAGCAATGACAGGCCCTGCGCTTGACGCCTAGCTGCACGGGATACTCTGGGAGGGCGAGTTGGTGACACCTAAGGGGCTCTCAGAGGCTCAGGGTGGAGGCCAGGCCAGGCCCAGAGGGGCACCACAAGGTCAGGGTGTTGTAGCCCCCTTTACAGCAGGGAACCCTGGACTTGGAGCACCACCCAGAGCGCCCCCTGGATGCCAGCCCGGGCCCTCGCTGGCTGCGCCTCAATGGTGACCCCAGTGGGAGGACACTCCCGCGTGGCACTGAGAATCGGCAGCAGGAGCCCCTGGCCATGGGCTCCACACAGAACCCACTGCCGCCTACGGAGACCTGAGGCAGGACAGCGGCTGTGGTGGCCGTCCCAGAAGGGACACTGATGGGCAGGACACACCCTCTACTCGAGCACACCCAGGCCAGGGGCCAGATCACCAGGCCAGCTTTCCTGTGCACTCGGCTCCGATGGCACCTGGGGCCATCCAGGCCACAGGTCAACCTCCAAGCAGGCCGCCCTGTCCTCCACGGAGGTGCCCTCCCCCATCCCATGGCCCAGAGTGACCCTAAGTGACCAGATGTATGCCCGGCCCAGACGGTCCCCCCCCCTGCCCCCCCCCCCCCCCTGCCCCTGCGGGGGCTGCCTGCCCCCTCCCCCTACAGGTCCTGGCCCAGTCACAGCCCGTCCCTGGTGTCACCTTCCCTGGGCCAGCCCCAGAGCCCAGACCAGCCCTCATGCCTCAGGCCTCAAAGCAACCGAACCCCGTGAGAAACTGCCCTGCCATTCTTCATGGAACCTGGCCTTACAAAGCCCCGGCCACCTCTGGAGAACAAGCTCCCTGTGAGGTCACAGGCCCAGGTACCTGCACAGGACCCCCTCTGCCTCCAGACAAGGCAGGGCACAGGGCCCAGCCAGAACCAGCATCACCCCTGCCTCTGGCCAGCCTTGCCCCATCCAAATGGGATCCAAGGGCTGAGGCTGGCCCAGGCCTGGCCCTGCCGCCTGCTCCCAGGGGATGTTGCTCAGCATCTCTGAGCCTCTCCCCAGGGCACAGCGGGCCCCAGGGCACCACGCACACCTGGCCTCTGTCCCGAGAGCAGCTGGGCTCTTCGCTCACAGACGACTCCTTGTGCCCACCTACTGTGACTTGCCTGGCCAGTGGGCTCCAGCCCCACCTTGACCAGTTTGTTCTCGGGCCGGAAGCTGAGAGGAGACCCTCCAGAGAGCTCATCTCGGGGTGAGCGGGGAGGAGCCGGATCCGTCCTCCTGTGCTGAGTCCTGGGGGAGGATTCCCCACCATGCTGGCTCAGAACTGCTGGTCACTCGGGCCCCGGAGGGTCGGATCTGAGAGGCTGGGCACCGGGGCCACAGCCGCTCAGCCCTGCTCCGTCGGGGCCATGGTAGGGTAGCCTCCCAGCCCAGGCCTCCCAGCCCAGGCCTCAGGTTCCCATCTGTGCCATGAGGACCTGCTTTCCCTGGTTTCATGAGCAGCTGATGCGGGAAAGCCTGGTCCTCCTGAGAAGGCTGAACCCAGGCCTGAGGGTAGGAGAAAGGTGGGCAGGGGACTGAGCCTGGGCTCTTCCCTTGGCCACCTGAGGCAGTGTGGCCCCAGCCAGGGTCGGGCAGGAACTTGCTTGGTCCCAAAAGGAGGCTAAGGGTTGGGAAGACGTCTCGGATCCAACATGGGCCACAGGAGGGCACACAGGACCCAGAGGCAGCCAGGGACACTGGCCAGTGAGGACAGGGCTGGGCCCTGGAAGGAGGCAGTGGGTGGGGACCTTTGTCCTGCTGTGAGGGCCCCAGGGGTCGGAGAAAAGCCCCCAGAGCAGGGGCTTCTGTGTCACTCCTTTGAGCAGTTGGTGGGGGACACGGAAGACACGTCCTGCTCGTAAGACTCCCATCCACTCAGCAGATGCAGCAGGCAGGCTCTGTTCTGGGACTGGACCTGGGAGGACACCCTGAGACGCCTGCCCAAGGGACCCTCTGTCCAGCCAGGGTGCAAGGGGCGGGAGGAAGCAGAAGAGACCAACCCCTTAGAGACCGGGGTCCAGAGCCCAGTGGGGAGGGTCAGCCGTGGAAACCCTCCTGCCCCACGGAGGGCTGCCACCCCACCCTCACATGTCAGGCCCTGCAGGGTCTGGTGCCCTGGGGGACAGTGGCCTCATGACTAGGAGACAGAGGAAAGACATGGGTGACATGGGTGACCTGGGAATGGGCCAAGAGGCAGCGTTTGAGGAAGCTCCACCCCACACCAGGACCCCAGGGATGTCCAGGGCTAATGGGCAGCGACCACAGGCTGGACTTTGAGTGGTGGGAGGGAGCTGGGGGCACGAGCTGGGGGGGCTGAACTGACAACAAAAGATGTCCCTGGGACTCCAAGTCAGGGTGGCTCTGTACCCCACCCAGAGCCTGCAGTGTGAGAGGCCCTGGGATGCAGTGGGGCCACCAGGAGGGCAATGCCCAGAGTGCTCCCCAGCCTCTGTGTGGAGGGGCTGCGGGCAGGGGCACCTGGGGCAGCGACAGCTGTCAGGACAGGCGGCGCCAGCTCCAAACCCAGCCCCAGCCAGGACTGTGTCCCTGCTCTCAAGACCGAAGGCATGCCTTCCTCCAGGGCCCCGTGACAACAGGCTGGTGGGCGGCTGGGCAGGCTAGCTGGCCTCCTCTCCTGCAGAACCCCAAGGGTCCCTGAGGGTGGGCGACGGAGTAGGGGCACCTAATTCAACAGCCCAACCTGATGGGCCCACCCAGACAGTGGCCCCACTGCAGACAGAGCCCTTCTCTGATAACCGAGGGCCCATGGCCGATGTTCTGACACGGGGACAGAGCAGGCCCACTGCTCAGGGAGGGGCTGTCCAGCCAGGTCAGTAGCTGGCCAGGTAGAGAAGAGGGAGGACCCAGGAGGTGGGGCTACAAGGGGCCTTTGGGAAGCCATGGGCCCTGCAGCCCCTGGGTTCTCATCTGTCTGCCCAGAGGACAAGGGTCTCACCAGGGTCTCTGGAGGCCCATGAAGGTCACTGCTGGGTGGAGAGTGACCCCCTCTGTCATGAGGATCCTGTGTCCCAGGACAGGGGCCCCAGGCCTCAGGCAAGAAGCTAGTGTCATGGGCTGGGCAGACACTGGTGGCTGCTGCCACGTCTGCCACCCAGGAGTCCGGCCAGCGTGACCCAGCGCTGCCCACAGGGGCTCCCAGGGCAGGGCTCGCCCAGTGCAGGCGGGAGCAGAGGGCGGAGGGCTGCCCCTCCCACGTGCCCCTCTCCTGAGCTGCTGCAGGTCGGGCCTGTGCCCGTCGCCTCCCCGCTCAGGAGGAGCGGGTCCTGTTGCTCTGGGGCTCGAGCCCACGGCTCGCCCACGCCGTCCTCCGCACAGGTTTAGACGGGTTTCCCGTGGTGGCCTTTTCCAGGTCCCTGCCTGCTGCCGTTAAGGCCTCTGGGGGGCTGCTCGCAGCTGCGGTCGTCAGCTTTGTGTTCTGCGGGGCCCAGAGCCGAGACCCCAGGTGTGTCCAGACCTGAAGGCGCCGAGCCGCGCTGCGGAGGGGCCGCTGGGATTGTGCCGCTGGCTTCTGGAAAAGCACCTCGAGCAGCAGCTCCTCGCAGCTCAGTCGCTTCCTTCTTTCGTTTTTTTAAGTGGAAATGGAAGGGAAAGCAAGAAGCAAGAAGGCTTCTCCCGGCTGCTCCCCGAGGAGGTGATGCAAGTCACACTCCAGGATAGCAGGCCATCTGTCCCCAGCTGACCCACATCTGCCAGTCGCAGGACCGAGGGACCCGACACTGAGAACAGGAGTGGTCACTTGCCTGCCCCTGTCAACCTGCTGCTGTGGGGGGAGTTGGGGTCTGGTCCTCGCTGAGGACCTCGCTGCCTGCCGCCTCTCCCCCACGGGTCTCAGCCTGGGCTGAGTTGGGGCAGGGGTCAGCAGCGGGGTGCCCACCTCAGCTAATGGGGGGCTCTCTGGGGGCGGGGCCAGCAGGGTGAGCACAGTGCCGCGGCTGCATGACAGTGGGTGGCCCCCAGGCTGGTGACAGAGCAGGTGCTGCGGGGGAGCTGGACTGACCAGGCAATGGCCAAAGGAGCCTGGAAAGAACTTTCCTTCAGCCCTGGTGGAGCCTCACCCAGGACAGGCCTGGGGCACAAACAGGGCCTGTGGGGTCCATGACCTCTGCCTCAGCCACACCTCCTGGGCAGCATGTCAGGGTGGGCAGCAGCCTGAGGCTGGGCCCCTCCCCGGCCACACCTCTGCCAGCCACCGGCCACCTCCAACACTGTCCCTGCCTCTCCCGCCAGCAGACTGTCCGGACCCTGGTTTGCTCAGCACGCACAGCCCCCCCACCTCCCACCCACGTGTGGCGTCAATAATCTGAAATCACTTGAAACGTGGACAATATTTTAGCTGGACTCCGCCACCATTACGGATTCATTTGACATTCGGCAATGCATCTGCTGGATGTTGAGTGTCACATCCTTGCTCGAGAGCCAGCGGTGCCACTACCATGCCCAGCAATGTCCCAGCAGGTCCCCACAGGTCCCTGGACAGGACAAGAGCCAGGGGTAACCTCAACCCCTGGGCTATTCTGCCAGTCCATTCTAGAAGTTTCCACAGAGGACCAGCCAAAGTTGGGACAAGGATGGGACAGTCCCACAGAGCCCACTCCTGGTGAGCTCTCTGGCACTGGGGGCCAGGACAGCCTCCACAACAGCCGGGCAGGGCCTGTGCCTCCCCCAGTGGCCTGCCTCCACCCCGTCCCACTCTTCCTAGACCCTATGGCCCCTTCTCCCTGATCTTTGAGAACCAAATTGGGCCTCCAGTCACCTTGCTTGAAGGACCTGCCCAGCCCGAGCCCACTCCCCGGCTCACCTCCCGCCTCCTGCTCTTGCCCCCAGGTCTCGGCTCCCCACGCGAGGCTCTGGCTCCTCGGTCCTCGGTGCTGCTCTCCACCGGGAAGCCTGAGCAGAGCCCCAGGGGCGTCCCTCTTCCAGAGGCCGTCCTTCATGGCAGGACCCCAGCTAAGCCACCCAGGCTCACGGAGGCTCTGCCCATTCTACAGGGCATTAACTGAGGCTCGGAAGGTAAAGGGGGCGGCAGAGGCTTGCAGCCCCCTGCAGGGGGGCCCACACCAAGCCACCTGTCTGCCTGAGCCCTGCTCCTCCCCAGGGTCTCCTTTCCACCCTCAGGGTCCCCCAGATCTCTGCACTGGCCCTGGCGAGGCCACCTGCACAGGGCAGCCTCCACCTGGTCCTTGCCATTGGTCCCTGCCTCCCCCAGCACAGGCTGCTGTGTGCTCCCTGGGTCTTCTTCCTGGGGACTCTGAGCACTTCAAAGGCACCCTGCCAGGGTGGGCGGGGCCTGGTGTCTAGCTACCGTCACCATAGGGTTCTGCAGACCTGAGAGGAGCTGAGCGAGCATCAGGGCTTCTGCCCGGGTGCTCCAACCGGCGGGCCCTGTGGGCTCAGCCTGGCCCCAGCTCCTCCGCTCCAGGCATGCTGGACCCCTGGCCAAGTGCCCTCCAGGGAAAGGCCCTGGATATCCCCATCCCAGTGTGGTTGCCTTGGGTCTGTGCCCTGACCCTCTCTGGGGTTGGGTGGGGGTCAGCCTCACGCCCACTCAGGCAGCAGCAGATGCAGCCTGGACTTCACTCCATGCGCCCTTCCCTGGTGGCTGAGGGCCAGCGCAGAGCTCCTGGAATGCAGTTCACCATGCATGGGACCCCAACAGCAAGGGCTTCTCCACCAGGTAACCTCCATTCAGGGCCAAGAATTCTGAGAAAGATGCTGCTCACTGCTCAGGTGGAGAACGTCCACGCTGGAAGAGCAAGGAGCTCAGGTGGCCTCGTGGGCAAGCACAGGAGCCACGGCGTCCAGGTCCCGGCGGTAGGCGGGCAGCACCAGTGAAAACCCCGAGGGTCCAGAGGAAATGAGGCCAATTGTGCTCGAGAGAGGTCATTTCCTGTGAGTGCAAGGAGGCCAGAGGCAGCCGCCGGTGCACGCTGCCAACACGGGAACGGACACGGACACGTCATTCAGCTGTTCACTCACGCAACAACCTTCCAATGAGTGCCCGCCATGCACTGGACACGGCTGTTCATGCTGAAGAGCCACAGGAAGAGGCATGCAGGCGAATCTCCTGTGTGCACAGAGCTGGCATCCCAATGCTGGGGACAGGAGCAGGGCTTGTGAGTAGGTCACACTGGGTGACAGTCAGCCCATAGAGGGAGGGAGAGAGACTGGGGAGCAGGGAGCACTCCCAAGAAGGTGGCACCCAGAGCCAGGGAGGAGACAGGTGTGGCGGGGCATTTCTACCCCGAACCTCAGGCTCCCTGGCGACACCTCCTCCGGGAGCATGCTCACCCCGCAGCCCCAGATGGAGGGCTCTGTCCCAGCGCTGCCCAGGCCACCTCACCTATTCCAGCTGTGCCACTGCATCTGAGGGCAGAGCCTGGGCTTGTGCATGTGGGGCGGATACCCCCAGAAGGAGCCCCCGATGGAGGCATGGAGGTGACTTCAAAGTCATGGTGGCCAGGGAGGGAGGCTGTAGGAGCCTGCAGATGAAGGAGGCCAGAGGACTCCACAGAGGCAGGGAGACGGGGGAGCTTGGGAGGTGGGGTGGCTCTGTGGGCAGGAACTGGATGGCCCACAGTGTGCAGAAGAGAGGAGCAGCCCTGGTCAGCAGGGACTCACAGAGGAGGCCCCTGACGCAGGAGGCCTCAGGACCTGGGGCTGGGCCTTACCTGCAGGTGCCACTAAAGTCAGGGAGGTGCTGACAGGTGTGGCTGACCCCCGCCCCCTTGGCAGTTCCTTGTGGGACAGAGGAGCTGACACCTGACCCCAGGGACTTGAGCCTGATGACCTCCTCGTGTGTCTCCGGCCCCCATCACACGACTGGTGCTGGGCTGCAGCATGGAGTGCAGATGTGGCCTCTTCCCTTGTGCTGGGCCGTGACTCCCTTGTCCAGCCGGGTGTGGCTGGAGGCACCGGAGGAAAGGGGTGTGGGGTGCAGATGAGAGGAGGCAGCACTCCACACGGGTAGCAGTGGGCTCACCTTTGCTGGCCTCTCCCACCCCTCACGACCCCAAACCCAGCCCACCCAGCTGCCGTGTCTCTGAGAGGCAGAAAGTCTGAGCCAGAGATCTAGGGCATTCCACAGAGAGGGAAGCCAGGCTCAGAGAGGGGAGGCTCTCCCCTGAGGCCCCCAGCAATCCACCAGCAGAAGCCCTGCCACCCTGTCTCTCCCTTGGGCTGAGGCTCCCCCACCTCACTGATTCTTCTGGAACACCCACCCCAGGGGATGCCACAGGGCTGGAGTGAGAGGGTTCAAGAAAGGCTGAGCACACTGCTCCCAACCACCTGCCTCTACCCCCACAGCCAGTGCAGAGCACAGGGCTCAGCCTGAAGGGACCCTCTTGGAGGGACGAGGCCCGGGAGGTGTGGCCCTCACACTTGGCAGGTGCCTGATGCAGTCGTGGGGTGGCAGAGCCCCTCCAGCTGGAAGGCCCATTCTCAGGCAGTCTCATGACCACCATGGATCAACCTGTCCTGGCCCCTGGCCTCACTTGCCTCTGCTTAGCCCTGCAGACCGGAGCCCAGCTGCCCCCGTGGCCCACTGGAGAGCAATGGGCCCCGCCCAGGCCACTCACCCGGCTCCCACCTCACTAGGCAGCCGTGGGGCCACCAACCCATTGCTAGCGCATTGACTCAGCAGCCTGATGACCTGACTAATTAGGGCCAGAGGCTCAGTCACAGCCCCCACTCCTCTGTCCTGTAACCGCACAGGGCCGAGCTTTGAAGGCAGCAGCCCTGGGGGCTGCCCAGGTATTTCCCAGGCGCGTTCCAGACCAGCTCCTCTACTTCCCACAGAGCCCAGTGCCGGCTCGCCCCTCTTTCCTGGGCAAACCCACTGCCTCGTGGATTCTTCAAACAGGTTCAGCACCCACAGCATGGACAGCACCAGGCGGCCACGGAATCCTCTGAGCCCCGGTTCAGGGTTCAAATCTGTACAGCGAGTGTGGCCTGAGAGGAGGGCCCATGCCTTTCAGGCACCTGGCACCAGCACCCTGCGGGCAGCCTGCCCAGCACCCTGGACGTCAGTGGGGGCTCAACATGGAGCCAGGGAGGGGCAGCGCCTCCCACGCAGCTGTGGATTTCTCCTCTGGGCTAGGAACACAGTAATTGTTCCCTGTCCTGTCACCGCAGCTAGGAGACACAAGAATGTCATCCTGCACCATCAGGCCCCTGGGGACCCAGACGGGCCTCTGTAAAACTTGACTTTCCCTGACCTGAATCTCGGATCTCCTCAGCTCTGAGGCTGCCCAATAAATAACTCCGGGGCACATGAGTGACGCAGACCCCGCAGCAGCTTTAATTTTGCAGAGCAATAAATTAAGTGCAACGGCTGCCTCGTGTGCACGATTAAACTCTTTTTATAGCGTCTCATGTTGCTTTACGACTCGATGGAGTTCCTGGCAGAGTGCTTGCAGGCAGGCAGCTCCTCCAGGCCTGGACCCCAGGTGGCAAGTGTGGCAAGCCCCCGCTGGGTGCCCTTGGGAACCACAGACCTGGCGGCCAGGGCCAGGGCAGAGCTGGGCGCAACGCTTCCTGCAGCCCCCGGGTGGCGCTTCAGGCAGGCCCCCTGAGGGTGCGGCGGGTGATTGACAGGCCCTGCCCCCACTTCTCCAAGGGGCACCCCTGTTGGCATCTTTATTCTGTTTGGTTGTTGTTGTTGTGTTCTTGTGTTGTTATGTTGTTTTCTTTTCTTTCCTCCGTTCTGGTCTTCATGTGAGTTAAACTGCCTTTTTGTTTTTCTTTCTACTCCTGGTGTCTCCCTCTCCCCTGGTTTGGAAGTCAGAAGTCACACTTATAGTTATACTTATAGTGGTTGCCTGGATCTGAATGTGTTGCCCCAGATTCACTGGCTGAAACCTCAGCCCCAATGCCAGGGTCTCGGGAGGCGGGGCCTTGGGGTCTGGCCCCTCCTTCCTCCCAGTGAGGCTGCAGCTCCATCCAGGAAGAGCTGGGCCTCACCAGACACTGACCTGCTGGGGGGCTCGGTCTCCAGAACAGTGAGCAGCTCGTTTCTACGGTGAAAATGTCACCACTTAGGGCACACATGACAGCAGCTTGACCTGGTGCCCAGACAGCGCCGGTTCACGAGGTCCGAGCTAACCAGAGCCTCCAGCCAGGCTAGCGGAGCAAGCAAAGCAAAGAGCTGAGTACACAGAAAGACACCGTTGTCGTTCACAGGTGTGGTGGCTGACACCGGTGAGAATGGACAGGACAGCTGAGCAGACTTGCAGGAGCCAGAACCAGAGTCTCCTCTGCTGGGAGACTGCTGCGATTCTACACATCTCCAAAATCAGCAAGAAAACGCACACTTCACTGTAGCAACCCAGCATGCAAAATACCCAGGAATCAGGCCAACAAGAGATTCCAGAACATTTGTTGAGAAAAAGTATAAAGACTTTATTTAAAGACATTAAATGCAACTCAAGTAAAAGAAGAGATCTACCATGAATTTCATAAAGAAATACACTACGTATTTCATAATATGTCTATTTTCCCAAAGTGGATCCGAAGAGTCAACACACATAACAAAATTCCCCAGAGGTATTTTCATGGGTCTTATTAAGCTGATCTGTAAAGGTGCGTGCGATGGAGAGCCCGCAGCCGGCCAGCATGCTGCTGAAGGCCAGGCCGCAAGCTGGGTCCTGCTTCCCCCACGGCAGCACTTAGGATAAAGCAAGAGGCCTTACACTGCCCGCTGCAGCACACACAGAGCCCGAGGCCAACAGCAGAAAACCAGACGCACAGAGAAATGCACCTTCATGCAAACTAGGTGTGATTGACGGCAGGGTAACAGGCGGAGGAGTAAGGACTGTGGGTTTCAAGGGATGAGATGCTGGGACACCGGCCACCTGTCTTTTTACAAAAGAGGGAGAGTGAATGCTTACCGCAGGCCATGCCCAGAGGGAATCCCAAGTGACTGGATGTAAAAGCCACAACCAAAAAGACTGAGGGGCAGGAAGCAGATTCTCAGAGAAGACGGGAAAGAGCAAACCACAAAGGAAAAGCGGCCCCAAAGGAAACTCCATGAAAATCAAGAAACTAAACTGAGCAAAAGAAACCACTTAGAAGGTGCAAGGGAGTCTTGGGCGGAGGGAAAGCACGGGCCACACTCGCAAGGCAGGGCAACGAGGGAACTGAGGCGAACACCAGTTGGGGAGGACCAGGTCCCGCAGAGAAGGAGCCACACCCGCCAGGCCTCCAGGAGAGGGGGCACTGATCGCAGCAGGCGGAGGAGCCGCCTTCCGTGATGGAGGACGAGCCTTTGAAACCTCCAGTTCTGAGGTGACCACGGACCGGGCCTCCGGTCCTCCCCACGTTCTCACTGGAGCCCCAGGCGAGCACTTAATGGCACCAGTCCTTGGGAGGAGAAGGGGAAGGGGGAGCCGTCTGAGGACAGACCAAGCCCCAGGGCAAAGGCACCAGCTGCAGCGTCCACCAGCTCTGGAAGCTGAAAGGCAGACAGACACTGGGAACCGCCTCAAAGAGGCCGGGGCACGGGCTGGCCGGATCTGCTCCGTGAGACCCAGCAACCACGCCCTTGGCCATTTATTCCCCCAAAGGAAAACTCACCGGCACACATCTGAGCGCGGTGGTTCAGGTAGCTCTGTCCACAGTGGCCCAAGCCTGGATCCAAGCACACGTCCCCCAGCAGGTGCATGAACCACTCAGCAGGACCCAGGCAGGTGTGGTGCCCAGGATAACCCGGATGACTCTCCAGAGGTGTGCGGGGGTGGAGGAACCAACCCCAAAGGTCACATGCCTGATGATCTCAGTAGTGCAACGTTCTCAAAATGGCAGAATCAGAGATTGAGAAGAAATGAGCCTTCACCGCTGGCTTGAGGGGCGGGGTGGGCTGTAGAGGAGGGGGTGACTTGGCTGGACAGGGGGCCATGCTGAACTGTATGGAGATGGGCCAGCTCTGGGTCTGGCCGCAGTGCAGCAATGGCTGCTTACAGGCAAGGACCCAGGACAGCCCAGCCTTGAGAACCACCACACAAATGCAAGAAAAAAGGTGCAACTTCAAAACCCAGAAGGAGACGGATTTCCAGCCGGGGCCTCCGCATGCTGCCTCATCCAGACTGGCTTCTGCAGGCTGAGCAGGGCTCATCTGCAGCCCAAATGCTCCCAATCTGAAACTGCTGAGCATTGACATGGCATGCAACAAGCTTTATATTTTGAAGAATTAATTTCAGACTCAGTAAAGTGTGTGCAAATATTCCAAAATCTGAAAAACTGAAACGGGAAGCATTCGGATCCTGCACACTGGATAAGGGACGCTCCCCTGTGTCCAACACGGAGACGGTTGCCTTGCAATCCGACTGCCTTCCATGTGCATTGTAGAAACATTAACCTCCCACGTGCTGTCTCCTCACCAACCACAGGTGGAGAGGATCTGCAGGAACAAGGGATCAGATGAGGATGTCATAGGATCCAGGAAACAGCAGAGGGAGGGACTCCAGGATGATGAAGGAGGGACACCTGGCTGGAGCAGGCTTCTGGGGACCAGAGCATGCAAGGCTGCCATCGCCAGGGCTGCTGCAATGGACCTCCTTTTACCCTCGTTAAGCCTCAGATGGTTCTGGACAACCAGGGAGTTAGTCGAGAAGGGGGCAGACGTGAATGGTACCCAGGGACGCCTGCAGAGGCAGGACCCAGGGTGAAGTGTGCAGCCTCCTGTTGGGAGAGAAGGAGCCCCGGAAGAGGGCTTCCAGGAAGCACAGGTGTGGGCCGTGCACACCAAGGGCATGGGAAGAACCACAGTAGGTCAGGACAAATGAGTCCAAAGGACTCAGTAGGCTCAGGGACACTGATGTAGAAAAGCAGATGGCTGGAGACTGAGCTGAGGGTGCTGAGGTACTGTGAACCCAGAGAAGATGCTTCAACCAGCATTCAAGTTCAGCTGAGAAGCCAGGAGGGAAATGGGCAGGAAAGCAGGAGGGCTAAACCACCATCCGCCCCCGGGAGGACTTTGACACTTAGGTCCACCAACGAAGCAGACGGCAGCAGTGTACCCTCTCTCACTAAAAGGACAGGTGTGAAAATGCCAGAAATAAGACATTTTGAAGCCAGAAATGGTTGACTCTGGAGGAGAGATGAGCCGTCGGAGAAGGATGAGCGAACCATTGCATTTTGTACAAACCTTTTAGTACTGAGGAGCTTTGTGTTTAACTATGATCTTGTTCAATAATACACAGTTGATCAGACTGCATTGGGGTGAAGTTGTACTTACTTGTCAATTCGATAGAAATAGGAGAAATCTTTTCATTATAATCAAACTTGCATAAATTAAAAAGCAGGTCAGCTCCAGGAACTGGACGGGCCAGGGTGATGGGAACTTGGCCGCGGCAGCTGGAGTTGCGGCTGCTTTGGAAAGCAGCTCGCCAGCTAGCACAGGCCACATGCTCGCAGCCAGCAAGCTGCGCCCGCCAGCCTTCTCCAGGTCCCGGCAGGAAGGGACAGGACTGTCCTCACAGCCTGCCGCCTGCTGCAGGGCAGCTGGGGGCCCGGGGCCTAGGCTGGAGGTCTCCCTCAGACACCCCTGCTCACAGCACCCCTCCTGGAGGGAGGGGAGCGGGCAGCCTGAGGGCAGCGCCAGGGCATCCAATGCAGCACCAAGATGGGACAGCTAGAGGCCGAAGGCCAACGAGGGCTCCCTGACAGTGGAATGGGACAGGGGAGGCGGCACAGGACGCTGCAGCACAGGAAGACCCTGTTTGCATGAAGTCTAAAAGCAGCTCAGGCAAACGGTATGGAACTAAGGACTCCAGATATAAATGGGGAATGTGAGGGAGGGAAGCAAGGGAGGAGGAGCACAAACTCACGTGGCTGTGGCCGAGGACCTGGGGAGCAGGGGACCACATGACCCACAAGGACTGGCCTGCAGGCTGAGGAGGACGCAGACAGGCACGCCCGCATCGCGCTTGCTGGTGTTCTGGAAGTTGAACCGTGGATTTATACGCCCGTACATCTCATGGCATAAAGCTAGCAAACCTAAACTTGGTGACGAGCGAGAAGATAAGCAAAACAAAGAGGCTGATAGCCCCTTGCTCTCCTCTCCAACAGCACCTGAGAGTAGGTTGACTCCTGCCACCGACCCCAAGCACATGGAATTGCTTCCAAGCATTTTTTCCCGTCGTGTTCTTCTTGCCCCTCTCCTGAATTAGTCATCATTATCGCTGCTGTGCAACATCAACATTGACAAATCTGCCCACAGGTTTGGCTTTTCTTGGCTCACTATTCTCTCTTTTGCTTCCAAATTCCTCCTGGATCATTTTCCTTCTTCCTCAAGTTGGGTCTTTGTTGACAAATTCTTTCCACTCCTAGCTGAAAATGTTCTTTTTCATTCCAGGTTTTAAAATTGTTTTCCCTCAGGTGAACAATTCCAGACTGTGCATACATCGTGTAATGGTTAAGAGATGAGGTGTCCCCCAAAAGCTCATGTGTGAAGCGATGCAATAGAGTTTAGAGGTGAAATGATTGGGTTATGAGAGCCCTAACCCAACCACTGCAGTAATGCCCTGATAGGGATTACCGGGAGGTAACCGTAAGGTGTAGCTGGAGGAGGCGGGTCACTGGGGGTGTCCCAGGTGAGTGAGAGCTCTCTCCGCTTCCTGATTGTCATGTCCTGAGCTGCTTTCCTCTCCTCTGCCCTTCCACCTTGATGCTCAGCCTCACCTCAGGCCCAGAGCTATGGAGTTGCCCAGCCATGAACCGAACCTCTGAAATCCTGAGCCTCAAATAAACTTCTCTTCCACTAAAATAGTTCTTGTCAGGTCTTTTGGTCAGAGCAGTGGAAAAGTTGACTAAAACAAAAATTGGTACCAAGAAATGGGGTCATTGCTGTGACTAACCTGCCCAAGTGGTTCAGAAGCTTTTGTGGAAGGAGGAATTTTGAGAAGTTGGAGATGGAACTGGAAAAGCTTTAGAACGTTGTGAGAAGAGCTTAACGGGCAATTCTGGTGGGAGCTCTGACGACCAGAATGGCGAAGGACTGCGGACAGTAAGGACTGGGCTCATGAGGTTTCAGAGGAGGAGGACTCCATGGGAAACTGGACCGAGGACATTCGTGCTATGATACGTTCTGGCTAGGAAGCTGTCCACATTTTCCCATGTCCTGAGACTTTCTGTGAGGCCAGATTTAAAGGCAATGGACTAATCGATCTGGTGAAGGAAATCTCAAGGCAGCAAGCATTCAGGAGGTGACATGGATATTGCTGGTGGTTTTTAACCAAGTTTACTGTGATAATCAGGAGTAGAGAGCAGAGCAGAATGATTTGAAAAATGTGAAGTTTGGCCAGAAAATTGCAAACACAACTGGGGCTAAGGAAATTGTGGTAGTTAAAGAGATTACAGTTACTAAAGAGATGCTGCTAAATAATTCACCCAAAAACAACAGGAAAGATGTCTTAGGGCATCTCAGAAATTGGTAAGGCCACACCCATCTCAGGCTCAAGCTTCTTTTTTGAGAAAAGGCCAGCTGGGCATCCTGCTTGCACCGGGGAGCCGAGGTATTCAGCTAGGCTCTGCTGTGCTCAGCTGCCCTGCACTAAGAGGCTGGTGCAGCCACAGTCTCAGGAGTTCTAGCTGCTGCTCAAGATGGTGTCAGACCTCAGGATCAACCTGGGTGCTGGTTGTGCGGGATTACAGAATGCTGGAGTTAGTGACTCACAGAAGCTTCCCCTGAGGCATCAAAGGAAGACAAGGGAGACAAGGAGAGAGAGAGACAAGGCAAAGTGTAGCAGGGTCAGTATCCCTGCAGGCAGCCCCTGAAGGGGTGATTTGTGAAGATATGAGAAGAAAGCGTAGGCTGCAGTGGAGACCCCCAAGATTGAGAGATGCCAAGGACAGCTACAGGACCCTAGCAGAGGCAAACAGCAGAGAGGCCGCGTGGGCTGAAACCAGCACGGCCACAGGGCAAAACTGCACAAGCCCTTCGGAGAGAACATCACCTTGCGCCCCAGATGCTGGACGTGGAGCTTCAGGACTTATTTGTCTAGCTGGACTGCAGTCTTGCTTTAGTCCCATCCTTTCTTTCCATGCACCTATTTCTCCCTCCTGAAATAAGAATGTTAATTCTGTGCCTTTGCACATTGGATACATGTAACTTGCTTTTGGTTTTTACTGTGGCTCATGCTGAGAATCTGCCCTGAGTCTCAGAGGAGACTTTGGACTTTGACTTTCGGCAATGCTGAAACTGTTAAGACTATGAAGGCTCTTGAAAATGAACTAACTGTGTTAAAGGAGAGTTTTTTCTTTTTTTAAGAATATAACCTTTATTTTATCTATTTGCTTTTATGTGGTACTGAGGATCGAACCCAAGGCCTCACTCATGGTAGGCAAGTGCTTTGCCACTGAGCTACAAACCCAGCCCATGACTAAATGCATTTTGCATTGTGAGATTAGCAAGAGCTCTGGGGGGCCAGGGGCAGAATGTTGTGGCTTACATGTGAGTTGTTCCCCTAAAGCTCAGGTGTGAGACAATGCAGGAAACCTTAGAGGTGAAATGACTGGGTTATGAAAGCCTTAACCTAATCCATGTGCTAATTAATTCCCTGATAGGGATTAACTGGGTGGTAACTTAGGCAGGTAGGGTGTGGCCAAACGAGGTGGGTCACTGGGAGCCGAGCGTGCCTTTGGGGTTTATACTTTGTTCCTAATGAGATCTCTCTGCTCCCTGATTGCCACATCCTCTTCCATGCCCTTCCACCATGATGCTCAACCTCACCTTGGGCTCAGAGCCATGGAATCAGCAAAACAAGACTGAACCTCTGAAACCATGCCAAAATAAACTTTTCCTCCTCTAATTGTTCTTGTCAGGCCTTTGGATCACTCTAACAAGAAAAGCTGACTAAAACACAGTGGTAACCCCCACGAATACGCATTCTCCTTCTTGAGTAATGGAAACCGCAATCCCCACCTGGTGGGAGGTCACAGGCATCAAGCTTGCATTTCCCAGGCTTATGTGCAGTGGCTAGCCGTGTGACTAAGTTTTGGCAATGGAACGCAGGAAGAATTTTTGTGTGCAACTTATAGGAAGTATTCGTGTCTCTTTTCCTCCTTGCTTTTTGGAATGTATAGTGATGGCTGGGGCACCAGCAGCCATCTTGGACCATGCCACCACCTCCAGAATTAGAGGTATATGTGGAGGAGCAGCAAACAGGAGGAACCAGGGTCCTGACACTGAGAGTATCACACCCCCTTCTGATTTTGAAAGCATGTGGAGAAATGCACTTTGGTTACACTGAAGGCTTGGTTACTTGAGGACTTTCTGTCATTTCCAGTGGAGCCTTTCTGATTTGGCATAGGAGCAGGACACAGCATAAAATCCGTACACGCAGACAGCAGAACCACGGGAAGAGGGCCAGGGCGCCCCTCACACACAGGCAAGGTGCTCCCCACACGGACAGTCCACACTGTCATCCAGGCTGCACTGCGTGGGGAAACTGCCGCCAGCCCACACAGTGCACTCCGGGCTCCTCCTGACCGTGCTGGCCATTCCTGCCAGGGGGCCCGTTCGTCCGGGTTCTCACAGTCCCAGTTCGGTGCAAGGCCATGGACGGGCAGCACAAGGACATCCATGGGAGCTTGGCAGTCATGGGAAGGTGTGTCCCTTCTGTGACCCTGGCCTCTGGAATGGAGGCCACCCAAGACCCAGAGTTCAGCCGGTTCTGGTCGTGGTCTGCCCACACTAACTGGCCCAGTAACCCCTGACCAAGCTCTCCACTCCTCAGGCCCAGCTCCCTCCACCTGTGTCCTGAGCAGTGCATGAGGCCCAGAGCAGGTGACCACCTCTTATGGGTAGCAGAGGGGACACCTGAGGGCAGGCTGAGAGGAGAGGAGCTGGGAATGGTGTCCCCCTGGTGCCTGGCCTCCCTGGGGCCAAGGGGATGGTGTGGGCGTTCCCATCTCCCAGGGCTTTCCAGCTCCCTGGGCTCTGACTGGGCCTGGACTCCGTGCCCAGGTGGGGAGAAAGGGAGGATGAGACCATGTGAGGGCTCCTGGGGAGCTTCGGAGACCAGGGACACCCCAACTCACCCACTGGCTGACAGCCTGTCCGGGACAGGCCCCCTCAGGGATCTGAGCCAGTTTCCTCGATGTGCAGGCGGCAGAGGCCTAAGTAAGCAGGGCACCTGCGCCAGGCGGGCAGGCCTCGGTGGTGCCATGGCGGTGCACACGACACAACAGGGTGGGCACAGAGGACTGGGCCAGCCACAGGCAGGAGGGTGCCCAGAGCACAGACCCCCTGGCAGGGAGCACACAGCAGGAAGGGGTCTGGGAGCCCAGGGTGTGGCAGGGGAGCCACCACACACAGAGACGCGGCGAGGGGAGAAGGGCACCCTGCCTGGCCACGTCCATGCCGTAAGCAGGGTAGAGGCCAGCCCAGCGCTAGCCAGGGCCTGTGGCCACCTTGGTGATAATCTGCCACCCAGCTCCGGAACGCCCTCCCGCTTTGTTCCAGGATTTATTTCTCATCAGATTGATACTCGAATCACTTCGCACGGCGCTCTCCAGCGTCAGCAAAATAAAGATGCAAATAAATCCCCTGACCCAGCTCTGGGGCCGCCAGATGACACGCCGCCCCCCTCGGTGCTCACCGCCCATGGTGGCTTTGAATTTTAAATTTCATTTTCCCATCACTTTTCAATAAATGCTTTTCCCCGCGATGTCTTGAGTCCTGACCTTATAACGCCCGAGTTAAAAGGCAGCGTCTTGTTTCCAGCTACAGATAATTTACTTTTGAATGGTCCAATTACACGGCGGCAGCAGGGCTCTGCCGGCCGCGCAGGACGGCGCTGTCCGCCCAGGAGATAATGGTGTCGCGGGCGGCAGAGCTGTTTGCTGACCTGGGCCTGCCCTCTGGGCAGCTGCCGGCCGGTGGGAGGAAGCACTCAGGCGGCCTGGCAGCTCGCCTCCCAGGAGCGTCCCGGAGGCCCTCGGGCCTGGCCAGAGACTCGTGGCCTCTGCAGGGCGAGGCCGTCCCCTGGAACCAGCGTGCCCCGAGCACAGCCCAGCCTGTGCCGCCACTGACACCCACCTGCTGGGGCCTGCAGAGCGCCGGTTGCCCTGGGCGCACATCCAGAAGCCACTTGAGAAGGTGAAGGGAGGCGGGTGCCCTCTGCCTAGGGAGCCAGTGAGGTGGTGAGGTCCACAACCGCAAGGGCATCAGATCCACCGCGAGAGCGTGAGGTCCACCGCAAGAGCCCGCGTGGCTGCAAGGGGCGCATCCACAGTGCAGGTCCTGCCCGTGGGCCAGGCTGTGCGCCTCGAGCTTCTTATGCGGAGCAGGTAGGCCCGTGGCTCTCCTGTCATTTCCTCCCTCCACACTAAACATTGGTGGCTTCGCTTCAACGAACCTCTGTTGGGCGGTGATCCCACCTTGAAGCCCGAGGGCAGCTCCTTGTGGCTCTCACAGGCGCCATCGAGGGGCCTGTCACAGGCGCCACCTGGCCCACATCCCGAACCAAGGCCGTTCCTTCTTTCTCTCTTACAAACAAATCCAAACGAGGGACAGGTTGAGAAGCGGCTCCCAGCACCTGGGAGGCCCGCGACCCAGCACCACTCCCCTGCCAGCCATTGCAGGACAGCGCCCCCGCCCCCTGGGCTGCCTGGGCAGTGGGCCTAGCAGTGGCCGCAACCCAATCTGTTCTTGCTCCCAGGGCCCCAAGCGCGGAGCCTGAGCAGAGCAGGGAAGGTGCAGGGCCCCTCCCGCCGGCTGCCTCCCTTCCTGCTGCCCTGCAGCCTGGCCCAGGCCCCTCCCCTTGGAGCGCCCCGCCCACACAAGCCGGTGCTGACTCTCCAGCGGGACCCCCCCCCCCAGGCAGCACAGAGCTCCAGGTCTGGCCCAGCAAAAGGGACCCTGACGTCTGTCTTCAAGCCTCAGGTTTTGCTTCTCCGCAATCCAGACACCAGCGTGGGAGAGTCGGTCAGTTCAATCCAGAGCTGCGATTGAGCGCCCGCGGCCTGCCAGGCTCTGGTGCGTCTGAGGCACTAGATCTCTCTGAGGCAAGGGAGGGGACCCGACCTGGTCGCTGACCAGCATGCAGCTGACTTGGTAGGGGGCTCTGTCTGCAGCCCCCAGGGTTACAGGGCTGTTTCCTGCAAGTCCCAGCAGCTCAGGGTCCCTCCCTGGTCTCCCGAGACCCCAGGGAGGAGACCTCTGTGAACATACACTCAGGGTCTCCCCCATCCTCCTCTGGTGGAAGCTGCCCCAGGTTGGCCCCCCGGGGGCAGTCTGCCTCGTGCACCGAGTACCAGCCTGGGGTTCCGTGACAGCAAAGAGATGGACAGGCCCAGCCCGTCCTCCCCTGGCCTGGCAGTAGCTGCCTGCTCCACATGCTGTGGCCATTCTGCCAGAGCAGGGCCCAGCACCTGGTGTGTCCCCTCCTGTGGATGGGCCTGCCATCTCAGGCCAGGGAGCTTGTTCCCCCCAGGAGACAGGTGGTCCACTCAGACTCAGCCCTCTGTCTACGGCCAAGGCAGCTCCTTTCCATGGCTTCCCGGCTCACACCAAAAGGGAGGCTGTGCCTGGCTGCACTCTCACCTGTGAACAGGGAGAGCCTACGGCCTCCTGAGTCTGTTCTGGGCGGGAAAGGTGTTACGGGGACGCAGCTGCACTGAAGGCTGAGGCATGGGGTCCGTGCCCTGCCCACTGACCACACAGATGGCCGGAGCCACTGCTCTGCGGCTCAGCCAGCATGAGCTGCTATCAGCATCATGGCTGGGTGTGGCCTGGAGCAGGTGGGGCCGCTGCCCGCCACCCTGGGCTGGACATCGCCCCACTCCTGGCACGCTGGAGTGGGCAGCTCTGAACTCACCTGGAGTGGGCGAGCTGCCCAGGTCCCTCGCGGTGGGACCTGCCCCTTCGGTCTGGGAGTTAGGACAGGCAGATCGTGGCCTCCAGAATGGCGTCAGCACAGGGGTTCAGAAGCTGGGCGGTGGAGTGAGGTCATGCAGCCTTCAAAGACGTGCCTCCTGCCTGCACTCGGCCCTGCACAGAGGCCATTCCCTGATGGAGCCTCCTGAAGCCTGGCCCAGGCCCTCTGGGACGGCCCTTTGCCACCCACAGCGAAGCCCTGTCCTCAAACCAGCTGGCACGCCTGCATCGCCCGAGCCCTCTCCTGGCTGCCACTCCCAGCCCTCCCTAGGCACAAGCCCACCTGGGCCTCTCGAACCCCCCCACCCAGCTCAGAATCCATGCTTTTTACTGGGAACCTCTTTCCCCAGATCATGTGGCTGAGTCTGCCCTGCATCTCCTGATCCAGGAGCCCCATGACCTGGACAGCACCCCTCACTCTCAAACGAGCCCCCATCTCTCCACTAGCCACAGCCCCTCTGGGCATCCTGGCCCTGCCCCACTTCCCCCAGGGCTCTCCAAGCAAGCGCAGAGTCCAGGGCAGGCACACCACCTGGCCGTCCCCTGTCTCCCACACCTGAGGCCTGAGAAATGGTTGCTCCTGCCTGCTTCTCCCAGGGCATCCCCAGCCCTCAGGGAGGATGCTCTCCTCATCAGGGTCCACAGTGCAGTGGGGAAAGACATGAAGAGAGTCACAGAAACCAAACTGCAAAGGGCCTGAAAGGGTTAGAGGCGGGTGGAGCAGCTCAGCCCCTCAGAGTGAGACCTGCAGACAGCCCACCCGGCTCGCTGCACCGACCCAGCTGCCCAGCCACACCAGCACCTTCTGCTGGAGCGCACGGCAACCCTGGGGTGCCGATGGAAGGCAGCGGCTCCCTAAGGACGGGAGACCGGAAACCGGAGGAAACTGACCCTTTACCTCTCCCAGCAAGAGTCCAGCTCGAAGAGGCTGGAAACGCAGGCTTGACCTGGGGCTTCCCTCTGCGGGCGGGCGGCTCTCCAGGAGAACAGGGAGCGCCCGGGTCTGCTCTCCAGGCAGAAGGCCAGCCCAGGGCCAGGTGGGGACTGCCATGGTTGCCACCTTCACTCAAGAAGGGGGACGACCACTCGGGAGGGACACGCTGTCCATGAAGGAGAGAGGTGGCCGGGATGCCTGACTTCTCTGCGTGTGCCCTTCTCATGGCTTCAGAGTCTTGTGAACATTCGAGTCCTTATCAACACCATCAAATCATAGAACTGCTGTCAAGGCCACTGCTAACAGTGACAGAGGGAAGAGAAAAGTCGCTGGTGGGGAAAATCTTTGCAGACACTCACCTGAGCAAGGACTGATGTCCAACCACGCAGACCTCTGGAGGAAACCGGTGCCTGATAAGGACTGGGCGAGGTCACAGGGGACACACGCACAGCAAGCCGTATGGGAGGGACCTGTGGTGGTGGTGTGGGGTCATCAGGAACTGTCCATGGTGACAGCAAGGGCCCTCCACACACCTACCACCCCACCGGAACAGCCGAGGTGCAGAACACAGGGTCCTGCTTGGACAGAGCATCCCCCAAAGCCTCCTGGGCTGAAGACTTGGTGGCACTACTGGGAGGCAGTGGAACATTAAGGAAGGGGGCCAGTGGGGAGAGGGGGCTGCTGAAGGAATATCTCCTCCCTGATCCCTCCCCCCTCACCTCCATCCACCAGAAAGTGAATGACTTCGCTCTGTCCTGACCATCTCTCCTCCAACTGTGTGTGTGACCCATGCCTGCAACCCGGCTACTCAGGAGACTGAGGCAAGAGGATCACTAGTTTGAGGCCAGCCTCAGCAACTTAGGAAGACCCTGTCCCCACATATTTTGAGTCCAAGCCTCAGCTCCTCCAAAGGAGCACCCTGAGTCCAAGCCTTATCTCCCCCAATAGAGCACCCTGAGTCCAAGCCTCAGCTCCTCCAATAGAGCACCCTGAGTCCAAGCCTCAGCTCCTCCAATAGAACACTCCCTGAGTTCAAGCTCAGCTCC